>JAGVSN010000064.1:0-600000 GCA_022651745.1 Parapsyche elsis
AATTATGGAAACGATTATTGTAAAAATTATTGTTATAATAATTGTTACTCAATGTTATAATATTTTTCTAAACTCATAATTTTTATCAATAAAATTCGACATCGTGGCTGTCGTAAAACATCGTGGCTGTGTGGATGTGTAGATACCAACAAATTGTTTTGTTTTCCATGCCTTATTTTCGCTGGTGGTGAATCTGCTTTGTGTGAATCGGGTGTGGATGATTTAGCACATTTGTCAATTAAAATTAAGAAACATTCTTCCTCTCAAGTGCACATATTAAATGAAGTGCAATTGGCATCCATCGGCCGTCAAGATATACGTAAGTCGCTCGATTCTGCATATCGCAAGACAATAAGGGAGTTTAATGAACGAGTCGACCGAAATCGGTATATTTTAAGTCGATTAATCGACTGTGTAAAATTTTGTGGTGCATTCCAACTTACCCTGAGAAAAAGAAACTTCCTTAAATCCCGGAATTTACAAGGGACTAATAAATTTTGTTGCCGAAATAGACCAGGCCATGAAGCAACATTTGTCCAGCGCGTCAGTCTTTAAGGGCACATTGCACACCATTCAGGACGATATATTAGATGCGATTTTACAAGTTTGCAAGGAAGAAATCACAGTACAAATAAGAAAATCTGATTTCATTTCGATTCAAGCCGACGAAACAACAGATCGTTCTACAAACCAACAGCTGGTCCTAATAATCAGATATGTGTATTTGGAAAACATATATGAAAGGTTCTGGAAGTTTATGTGTCCAAAAAATCATTCTGCACAATGCATAGCAGAAGAAATAATTCAGGAGTTAGATGGCTTGAAAATAGAGAAGGATAAGCTGATTGGACAAAGCTACGATGGTGCATCGGTTATGAGCGGAAGCATGGGAGGTGTTCAAGCCATTCTGAGAAAAAAGTTCCCAGGTGCATTTTATATCCATTGCTATGCACACCAGCTTAATTTAATTTTAGAGAAAAGTGCGTCCATAAATAGCACAATTAAAAACTTTTTTTCTCATCTACATGCATTCCCGAACTTTTTTGCCCGTTCCTGTAAAAGATCCGATATTCTAAAAGAAATAGTTAAGAGGCGAATACCGGCTATTTCGCAAACCAGATGGAACTCTAATACACGCACAATAGACATAATAAATACAAATTTAGAGATTTTAAAATGTTGCATGGAAGCAATATTGCAATCAGATCCAGATCATAACACCTACAATCTCGCCGAAATGCTTTTGTCATACCTCAATAACAAAGAATTTATTTACTGGCTCAATTTTTTCTCCACACTCATGCCGCACTGCGAAATTTTATTCAAACAATTTCAGTCCAGAAGCGTAGACTCAGTAAAAATGATTAAATTTTTAAATTAATGATGTGATGATTAAATTACATGATGTGTTTTCTGAATCAATAAAACTACTCAAAATTATTTGCACCATTTCGATGACTTCTGTAGAGAGCGAGCGCTGTTTTTCAACATAAAATAATGTTAAAACTTTCCAAAGAAACACAATGAACCAAGGCCGCTGTTCCGACAAGTCTCTGGTGGTATTCGGTGAGGTTACGACCAAGCCGTGTTTGTTATTGTTATGACCGGGACGCGTTGCTATGCCCCAGGCACCAATGCGTCCCGTTACATTCTTCTGAGTGGGTAGCAGCCCCTCAGGAAACTATCTTGTTCGGTGCGGATCGCAGTGGAGAGTAGACCTCTCTCCCCTGCTTCCGCACCCATACCCGCATCACCTTTCGTTGATCGACGTTTCGAACTACTCGTTCGAAACATAACCACCAGGGGCTTCGCCCTCCCCGACCCCCTTTACCACTTGCCTCGACGGCAACGTTACTGTACACTGTACCTTATTTACTGGGAAATAAATGATAGTGAAAGTACATGAATCTGTGGTTTCTATCTTCAGCCAAAACCTAACCTCAAACGTCAGAGTGAAGCCGGCCAAAGACAACACCGCGCTCCGACTACGGCACCACTCTGTGCGCCGGAGTGAACTGAGCTAATTCGACAGCCGCCTTAATTATTTATGCATGATGAGTATTGAAAAACAATTAATCAATTCAATTCCAGACTTTAATAAAAAAGTAATAGAAGTGTTTTCACAGCAAAAAGAACGTCGGATGGAATTTATTTACAAATAAATAAAACTTTTTAAAATTAAACTATATTTTTAACTATTAAACTTTCAAAATTGGTACTTGTCTATTAGCCGCACGCCGGAAGTAGGCGTACCAACAAAAGTGCTTCCCACCGTTTGACAATCGCCTCCCTGAGAGTGTATTGGAGAAGCGTGTATATGTGCATTGTTGACATATTGAAACGTCAGTCAAGTGTGAAATTGACCAATAATTGAACTACGTTAATACATCAATGATTTACTTCTAGAGCAGGGCAGATAGTGGTATAACCTTCCAAGTATTCCCTGCTATGGTATACCTTGAACTTGACGAGCTCAGCGTTCCCATATACGAACGATGACAGCCGACAGCCGATACGATTATACTTCAAATCATTTGAGTTTAGGACTACTAGTTTGAATCCAATGAACAACCGAGTGAAGAATGAACCTTCGCAGCAAACTGTAACTTTGATATAGCCCATTGAGTACATTTTCGACTGCGACGAGACTTATTTTGATATCAGAGAGACTCGGTTCAAAGTAGTCCGTCGTCGACCAATTAGTGCTTTGTTTTACCTGGCCTACGTGTAAAACAGAGCACTAATGTTTAAAGAAAATAACTATTTCTCGCACCGTCTAAGTTTTACCTGTTTCTTTCCATTTATTTATATTCAGTTGTACGTATCTGAACAAAGCTATCAAAGGGATTCTTTGGTATTCTTTTCACTCGGTTGTTCATTGGATTCAAACTAGTAGTCCTAAACTCAAATGATTTGAAGTATAATCGTATCGGCTGTCGGCTGTCATCGTTCGTATTTGGGAACGCTGAGCTCGTCAAGTTCAAGGTATACCATAGCAGGGAATACTTGGAAGGTTATACCACTATCTGCCCTGCTCTAGAAGTAAATCATTGATGTATTAACGTAGTTCAATTATTGGTCAATTTCACACTTGACTGACGTTTCAATATGTCAACAATGCACATATACACGCTTCTCCAATACACTCTCAGGGAGGCGATTGTCAAACGGTGGGAAGCACTTTTGTTGGTACGTTTACTTCCGGCGTGCGGCTAACGGACAAGAACCATTTATAATATCAATAACTTACGTATTAAAATGTTGTATGGGAACAGCCTGGTAATGGATGGATACCTAAATCTACATCATTTTCACGGTCTTCATCGGGTATATTTCATCGGTTGAACTGTCATCTGGTAGATTTATAATTAGGGGGTCAATAGCCATTTCAATGTTCCTTTAACAACACTTGTCTATTCTTAATTGAAGACATTATCAGACTCTAGCTCCAACAAACTCTAACTAACAAAATATTAACGTTGAATTCTACCGACGCACGCACAATGTTGTATCGCTTCACTAAATTGAAATGAATTATTGCAATTGGTCATTTGCGGATTTGCAGGTGAAGAGGGGATGAAAGGGAGAGCATGTACGTTTCTCCTAGATGTCTTCCTATATAGGAAATATAATAGGATATATTATAATATAATTATAATAAAAGTATATCGTATATGCCCGTGAATAAAACTTGTTGGCAGCACTGCGAGAGTAGTTGACCATGTACAATGTACATAGATGAATGGGAGTCAGACGAAGCTTAGAAAATATTTTAGAAGTGCCGAGTCCCATGAGGCAAGTCAAATCGCCAGTGGATATTTAATATATTATATATATTAACAATAATATATGCGGTCATTTGTGGGTTCTTTCTCGGACGCTTTGGATCAAAAGTTTGACAGACGTCAGTGAAGTAAATGTTTTAACCAATCCTTTTTACCAATGCACTTTCATACATACTTCTTTTTATTTCTATTTTTATTGTATCTACATATCGCACACCTACATAGATCTAAACAGTATCAACTCAAAAAAACACTTTTTTTCAGGAACGACGAAAAACTTGTTAGCTTATAAAAAAAAAACAAGCATATTAAAGAAAGTTCAGATTAAAACATTTAATTTTGTTTTTTTGGTTCATGCAGCTTCGTTTGTAGAATCCGAATAAATGATTAACTATAAAATCTTAATTTTTGAGTTGATACTGTTTTGATCTATGTAGGTGTGCGATATGTATGTACATATAATTTTTACAATCACATTTATTTGACATTTTTGTTGAAGTTAGTAGATAGCTGTTTTAAAGTTTTATTACTCTACAATATTGAATGATATGCTGATATTCACAAGATTAGTTTTTATTTATCAATTTCACTGTGCAACTTGTCAATACTAAGTTTGACCCACTGAATCCGAATATGATAATGAAATTTGTTGGTTAGCATAAACTCACACAGCAAAACTAACGTTCATTTGCTTAATTGAGTGAAACGTTTAAAGCTAAATTGTGTTTTCTTTGGAACGGCACTCGATGAGGGACGTTCGGAAGCTAGAAGAAGACTCTTGTTGCCTCTATAGCAGGGCTCAATTGTGTCCCGCGGGACTTTTTGATGTGTTCCGAGAGTGTTATGTTAAATCTGTATTATTTTTTTTCTTCATATGGAATATTAAAATTTTTAATATTCCATATGAAAAAAAGAAGCGAGTTCTCAATGGGTTGAATATAAAATTCCAAGGAAATAATGCGTTTATTTCCGACCTCTTTTAATTATGTGAAGGCTTCAGAGCGAGAGATTCGACTTATTCAACAACAATTCGAAGTTGGAAATTTTTGTCATTTGGAAGCATGTTCGACTCTTTTGAATGAATCTACCGAGGCTTCCAGTATTCTGCGATCAGAAAAATACTCCAAGATCATTCAATGTTTGTTAGATGAATTTTCTAAGCGATTCTTAGATTTTAAGAAACATCAAATAAATTTTAATTTATTTCAAGATCCCTTTTCGTTTAACCGGGAGGCTGTTCCCGTAAATATGCAGTTTGAATTAATAGATTTGCAAGAGAACCTGGAAGCAAAAGCATTTTATCGTGATAAGAATTTAATTCAATTCTACAAAGGACTTTCACTTGAGGTATATCCAAATATAGTTAAACATGCTCATCAAATGGCTTATTTATTTGGAAGTATGTACCTATATTTGTGAAAAAACATTTTCTACAATGATTATTAATAAATCAAATTTGAGATCGAAATTAACAGACAGCCATATTCACACTACAAGATTTGAGCCTAGATTGCAGGATTTACTTTCAAACAAACAATTGCATAAATCACACGGTGAAAAAATAATTTTTTGTTTTTTTAGTATAAAAAATTAGTAAGAGTAATAATAATGTATATTTAGTTAAAAATATAAGTTTTATTTTTATGTAAAAGAAAGGGTGGCCCACCAAATATTTTTGATTTCAAAATTGTCCCTTTGACGAAAAAGTTTGTGAACCCTCATCTATAGGTAGTAACACCAGGTTGCCTTTTAGCTACTGCTGTTGGTTGTACATTTATTGGTGTCCTATAGTGTTTTTTGATCGAAAGATTGTTAAAAACATCGACATTTCCGAAGGATTTTTAATTTTATCGACTTTCAGTAGATTTTCATAAGTCGTACTCGCATGAGAATTCTTCCAATTTTTTACCTAATTTTTGGAGATACTGGAAATATTCTGAGCTTTCAATTTACTATCGTCAGCATTTTGTATAGGATCAATAAATGTTGAAGTAGACGGCTGTTCTAAAGATTTTCAGGTAGTTTGAGGCAGTTCGGAATGTAATTCACTACATACTGAGGTGGAAGACTGTTCACAAATTTTCTATAACGGTTTATAAAATTCTTTAGTGTTGGCTTTATCACCCAAAGCAAACACTGCGATAGTATAACGGTCATCCAGGGTGACTGTCTTGAATCCAAGAAAAATGGAATAAACACTGGCTCGGCGTTGACACAATTTCCCAAGATAACCAACTTTACACGTACAGGAACCGAAATCTATGTAAATCTATATCATAAATTAATTTTATTTTCCTTACTACTGGGAACTTGATAATTGCTATTATCAATTTGTACGATAAGGTATTATGTATTTGTACGACATCCTTTGTAAGGTAAGCAGTTTTTTTAAAAATGGTTTCAACAAAGTTTTTTTTCACTTCATTCTTACCATGGGCAAAATCTTTCAATCGGTCATTGAATGCTGTTCATCTCTGCAACACAATATCTTTGAATATGCGTATGTACAGTGATTTCAGCATAACTATTGGTTTGTAAACTTATCGCGATAAAGATTACACCGATCCCAATATTGCGTACCCAATATGTTTCCACATATTTAATCCAATTTAAATAGAAACGACCGTTCAATTTCAAATATAATAACGCACTTTTCTATGCGAAACAAACAATGAGGTGTTGGTTAGAAAAACGCTGTGGCCACTGGTGGTATAATAGCTTTCTCATTCACTCGTACGCGCAATTTAGCAATTGTAAATAAATAGTGTTATGTGTATTTTCCTTGCAGGTAAAAAAACACAACAGGCTATACTCGTCTTGTGAATCCAACCTGAAATCTCATCATTTTTAAAAAACCCGTGCTAAAAATTATAAAATGGCAAGACAACTAACCGAACGCTTAGATATTAAAGTGGAAGAACAATTTGCAATTGTATAAATCACCCGTTAATGACGAGGGTTCACTGGTAAGATTTCCATGATGGGCGAATTGAAATTATTACTTTAGCTTTATTAAAATATTGATTCATTTAGTTGATGTAGAATTTAATTTGAACTTTTTTTGTAAAAGTATATTTTGTTTATTGATCGTATTGATTTGCAGATGGATGGCGCTATACTAAAAACACGTACGAATTGCCAACCTGGAAAAAAAAAATTCAAATGTGAAATTTGTTCGAAATGTTTTACAAGAAAAGAGATATTAATAGAACATATTATGCGCATTCACACTGGGGAAAAACCATACAAATGTGAAATTTGTTCAAATAGTTATGCAACAACATCATCATTAAAAAAACATATGACCATCCACACTGGGGAAAAACCATACAAATGTGAAATTTGTTCAAAAAGTTTTGTTAATAAAAATAACTTAAAAGGACATATGACCATCCACACTGGGGAAAAACCATACAAATGTGAAATTTGTTCAAAAAGTTTTGCATTAAAACAGTCATTAAAATCACATATGACCATCCACACTGGGGAAAAACCATACAAATGTGAAATTTGTTCAAAAAGTTTTGCATTAAACCAGTCATTAAAATCACATATACGCATTCACACTGGGGAAAAACCATTCAAATGTGAAATTTGTTCAAAAAGTTTTGCATTAAAACAGTCATTAAAATTACATATGCGCATTCACACTGGGAAAAAACCATACAAATGTGAAATTTGTTCAAAAAGTTTTGCATTCAAGCCCCATTAAAATCACATATGAACCATCCACACTGGGGAAAAACCATACAAACCGTGAACTTGTTCAAAAAGTTTTGCATCAAAAAGTCATTTGAATCAAAAGTGCCTGGAAAAAAACCATTGAGTGTGAAATTTGTTCAAAAAAAGCAGAGTCTTAAAACAGTCATTAATGACTATTCTGCATTCTTACTGGGAGAAAAACATATCTGAAATTTGTTCCAAAAGTTTTGCAAAACAACAGGTTTAAAATCACTCGACTTATTCACATGGGGAAAAAACCATTATTTTATCTATTATTTGTTCATAAGTTTTGCAGCAACCCTTTAATTTGTACATATGACCAAATCCACACTAAAAAACTATACAAATGTGAAATTTGTTCAAAAAAGTTTTGCATTGAAAAACATTACGTTGCCCAAAAAGACATATGTTTGTTCACACTGCGGAAAAACCAACCTCAAATCGCTCAAAAAGTTTCAATGAAACATTCATTAAAAATGACATATGCAAATGGCAAAAAACCTAACTGAATTTGTTCAAAAAGTTTTAAAGTAAAACGAAGTTTAAAAACGATTTAGTTGGGAAAAAAAATGAGGGTTTTGATGAAAAGTTTTGCATTCAAGCCCAATTTAAGACTACATGAAGTGGCATTTTCATTGAACCACAACAAATCTTTTTTTTGAAAATTTTTTGGTAATTTTTTTTTTTATGTTCTTGGCAATCTCTATCTGTATTGATGACTATTCTACTTACTATTGAAACATATCTTTCCAGCCAGCCACAGGTTTTTCTCCTTATTATTTATTTCCAACCATTATTATTCGTCCCATATTTTTTATCATATTCGACCCTCTTTAATTTATTGCTCATCTTCGATATCAGATGAAACAAAGTCTAATGTATATTTCTTTGCAGGTGTAAAAAACACGTCAGGCAAAATGCTTGTTTGTTCAAATCGCTAAACCAAAGAATGTAAAAAATGAAGAAATCATCAAAACTAACTGAATGTTAAATATTAAAGTGGAAGAGTTTTGGTTGAATTTAGTTTGGGAGAATGAGGGTTTTGATGACAATTTTTAGCAACTGCATTTGTATTTTGATTAACCACAACGATTCTTTATTTTTTTGCACATTTTTTATTCAATCTCTATTTTTCAGAATTTAAACTTAAAAACTTTTCTTCACGCATATGGATTTCTTCATATTTTAGAAACATAAAATTGTTCTTTTATTTCGGTAATCGCTTATAATATTATTTTTATGTTATTGTGTTTTGTTATAAAATATTATTTTGTTATTAAAATATCAAAACACCCCTTAGCGCGTGAAAAACAATGTTCCTATGTGTATATTAGGATATTCTTATCATACATAGGGTTGCCAACAGGTCTCTTTTTTAATGCAATTGTTTTGTTCTCTTATCTTTTTACTTTATCCTAATCGGATAAAGTAAAATGATCGTGCGAAAATTCGACCTATTTTATATTATACTCATAATGTTCTCTTTTTCAATTTTGACAATAATTTCACGCGGTTCGACAATAATAATTTCGACATTCAGTATAAAGCATCATTGAAATATTCGAAAACACGCTGGCTATCACTTCATCCTGCTGTGAAGAGTGTTAGTCCCATCATCTTAAAATTATTTTTTGAAGATGAGTTTAGCAAAGCTTATTTAAAATTTGCGTATTCCTTAATGCATATATTTCATGGAAAAATATTAGAAATAGAAGTCGAACAAAATTCTGTGTTAGAAGTAATGGCTACAATAAATTAATTAGCGAATAGATACATTGAGTCATAGATATGAAGAATCATTTCTTCCCATCAAAGTAAAATCTATTATGTCTGAAAATAAAGCAAATGTACATATATATTGCAAAGTGAAATACATAGATAAATTCAATTTAAATTGCTATAAAAAATCGTAGGAATATTTATATTTATGGACTAACTAATGGAAATTTTAAAAATATGATTTCCTGTCTCAAATGGATAAAATATTTAAAAGGCAGTCCCGTTCCCGTTCCTAGTACGTTATCTGACGCGTGAGCAGCCCCGTTCCTGTTTTTTCCCGATTTTTTTTCACAGGAACCATCCCCGGCATGATTACAATAAGTCCTGAAAGTTTCATTGCGATCGGTTTAGTGGTTTAGGAGCCTATAAGAGACAAACAAACAAACACACAGACATTGATTTTTATATATATAGAAGATGTAAAAAGTCTACTATGTATATAAAGAAAATTGTACAAAATAAACATTTTTTTGTCAAATGTTCTCTTTTTTTGTCCATAACACTTGACAACCATAATCATACATTCATATAATAGCCCTATTCCGTCTGCCTTTCTGACTACTGAAAACGCTCGCCGAGGTAAATGATTAAAAGACAAGAACCGTCACGCGCGAGTGGGATTTAAACACGAGATCACTAAGTCGGAACAGTGAGCGCTTACGCTATGATCCAACGCCGATAATGCAAGATCTCCTATATTTGAACATATCAATCCTTAGTAGGTTTGCGACTTTGCGAAATTGTTACGTTGTATTATAATGCGCCATTTATGCAAAAACTATAAAAACTATTAAATTTAATATTTTTTTTATCATTAGAAATAAATACTAAGCTCAGTACTTTATTCATTTGTCAAGTTTGAAGTGTGCATTACTATATATAGTAGCGCGAGGGTCTGCCTGGTCCGCTGTGTGGCTGGATAGCCGCGGATTGCTCGCATAAATACTGCACATACACATACATACATATATATACTCACCCACGAAAACGCTCACAGTACGGGTGATGAGAAACCGCTCCGTTGATATTCAACAGGCTTACACTAGTTATATTTTAAAAGTAAACAAAAACAGTACGTTTAGAACACGTTTATTAAAATTACTATTGAGACATTTCGCTAACAAGTATACTAAACAGTTTAACATCAATTAAGAACATTTCAAATTGTCTATTAAATAAATATACTCCTTCATCAAATCTACAGAAAAATTATATGAGACATCGTCCAACTTCAAAGCGCTATATTTATTTATTTTCTCTTCTAGATGTCTTCTCCGGTTGAGCGACACTTCCATGCCGATAACGTGCATAAGATCTAATTCAATTTTACTAAAATTATTCGTGAAGATCTTCGAGATCCAAGCTTGCCTATCGTCGATCGCCAACACAAATAAAAATCTTAAAAAATTATAACTAAATCCGTTGACGCCTATGTGCAGATTCTCATCTAAGGAATACTTTTTTATAAACTTGTACTTTTCTTGCGAGAGCGACGACACATTTACGTCTCTCTTCATCGAACGGCAAATATCGTCGAAGCTAATGGCAACGTTTTTAAACGGATTATGCGGAACTATAAAACCGTATTCAGTCAACAATTTCAAATTGCAATGATCACCATACGATATGTAAATCTGATCGTACTTTTTAACCTCGGTTAAAGTCTTCAATTCAAAGTACAACTCGTCGAGTAGATTCACTTTGTGAATCGGTCGACTCTCTGCCGTCTTATTACCGGGTATTAACTTTAGGCCGGTTAGTGTTTTCGCACGGGGCGAATGATTGAACAAGTCTAAGTACGGTATCAAACCTAAGTTAGGCCGGTCTGATATAAATGTATATAAATTCTTATCTGCGGATTCGCACGTTTTGTATACATTTGTAAGATCCATGTAGACGCATCTAGTGTTTACGATAAAGTAAGCCCACTCGTACGCTTCCAAAGAGAATTTCCCTAAAAAATAATTAAACTTAGAGTTAACATTGGCTACTTGTTCTACAATGTGTCTAAAGTATGCGAACGACGTTGAAACTCTCTCTTTTTGTGACTCGACGATCTTGACTATGCTCTCGTCTAAGAAATCCGTCGATGCCGATCTGTAAAAGTACGGCAGCATGAACTTTTCAGGCAAAGTGTTCAAATAGTGCAACCAGAATGGATATTCTGCAATGTGAGTTTTAACATAGGCCAAATAGAACGCTATCAACTCTTGAAAGGAACATTTGCCTTTGTCGGCGACGTCAGTTCCGAACAGTAAACTTTTGAAATTAGCATCGTTTTCCAGTGTGATTAAACAGATGATTCCTCTAAATGGCACTTCCAACAGTACATCAGAAGACTTGACGTTTTCCATGGCCATAACTCCTCGACCCGTGTCGGCGAACTCGACCAGTCGTACTTTTTTCGCTAGTTTGAAGCCAACGCGTTTGATCCATCTGTTGAGATTGATAACTTCGACCTGATCGTCAATGTGTGTGATTTTGTCTTGAAATTTAGATGTGGATTTTCTGGTTCTGTGCGTTTTTCCTTTTCGCATACTGTCTCATACAACTTGTTATCTTCCAACAGCTTGAACTTGATCTTAAATTGTGTAAATATGCTTTTAAATGTATTAAAATTGATTGGATACCGTGCAATTAGCAAAACAAGCACATAACCAATCTGACGTCTGAGAACTGTCAAAAGAAATTCGACCAAAACAGTCAAATGTACGGCCATGTACTATTAAATATTTATTTTTCTAAATATTAAAAAAAGTGCATTATGAGTCGTTTATTAACTACTAAAATCATATTTAAAATGTAAAAATAATCATTCTAATTTAATAAGTGTTATATAAAGCAGCTAGCTTAATATTTTTAATTTTAAAGCAATAGGGATTTTTAGTAGACTAAAAAAGGCAATGAACTCTGTTTAACTAGCAGAATATGTTGTAAGTGCTATAATAGCTCATCTAAACTAAATTATAATTTTCACACACTGATTTTTAGAATTGTTGGATTTGGCAATCTTTAAAATTTAATTCAATAATGTTGAGACAAAAGGTAACTTTTTATTGAATAAAATTCATTTTCAATTTTATATAATCAGTTTATTTCCAATTTAAAATATAATATTTCATTGCACACATTCATCGATCTTATATAAATACAATTAATACCTGTCGATTTCCTGAAACCGTTTTAGAAACAATTACAATGTTTTAAACAACAAATAAATTTAATGAAACCAATGAAAAAAAAAATACGTTTAAATATACATACATACATACAATAAAATGTTGTCTTTAGAGAATAATTGTTTTAGTTATATATATATTTATAATTGAAGTACTTTGTACATCACTTTTTTTTATATACATACAGCTAATCTTACATACATTCATAATATAAAAAATGTATAAAACTACCGATAATAAATTACGTTTGCATTAATATTTAACATTCACTTTGATACATTTTTAACAACTGTAATCGATTTTATAGTACAACTCCTTGGTCAACAAAATGATCAAAAAGTGAATTAACCATTAAAATTCACAATATTTTTGATTTTTGACGTATTATGAATATCTATAAATTAAATTATTTTATTCATAGCCAACTCGGTCCGAGACAACTTTCAACAATAACAGCTGCATCGTTTCGTCCCATTTTTCTGAATATAGCCGCTAAATCAGCAACTGCATTAGTACTTCTATGTCTACATTCCCATAAATCTAAAATATTTTCCGTAGGAGATTTCCTCGTAGCGAAGAAATTTATATATCTATCGACGTTCAATTCTTGAGCCAACAATCTCCAATCGTTTCCTCTTGCATTCGGTTGGTCTAAACAAGAGCTCAATTGCTTTTTAACAGACTTGGGTAATCTAAAAGGAGTTAGGTTGTCGACTATGCACGTATTGATTCCTTTGTCGCTCATCGTTAAACATTTTTGCTTATCGGCAGTTAAATTATCAGTCATATTTAAATGTTCTATTGAATCTATGTTATAATCGTCGCAGATGAAATTCCTCTTTCCACCGAAAGGTGAGTTTAAATTCATTTCGTTGCTCGACGATATGACAAACGTCTGTTTGTGTGATGGATTATTTATTTGGCACACCGATATTTTACATTGTAAGTGATGTATACTTTCCATTTGGTCTAAAGAGAAACTACAGTGAAGTGAATTAGACATTGAGTTCCAAACGTGTGAAAATGGAATTTCTTGCCGGCTCGTACCGGATTTTGGCTTCCAACCCAATCCGATATCTTCCAATGTGAAACACAAATTAGACCCACCATCTTGAAACAGAAAAGACTTTGGCTTGTCTACTATTATACCTCCAAGCTTCTTTTCTTGTTCAGAACAATAATGCAATGCACATGGTGTGTCTTCGAATACGTATATTCTAATGCTATAATCATTAGTGGTGGCGCAAGATATCGGTGGTATGAAAACTGCTAGTTTTAAATTTTTAACTGCTTTACCATTAAAACTCTCTCCTGCTAGTACGAAACTTGTTAGGAATTCGGTAATTAAATATATTTTATCCGTATCTAATTGAGTGAAAAGTGGTGTGTTTATAGTCTCTTGGCCGAGATTGACAATTTTAATCCATTCTGTTTTATTTTTAGTCCTTGTATTGCTTCCTGATTGTGTGGCGTATATGGAAAGATTCCAAAATCCATGCTTGAGATTGGCACAGTGAGGTATTTGAATGATTACGGCTTTGTTGAGTTTCAACGAGACGGGTCCAGCTTTGACGACTGGACTCAACTGAGTTATTCCTGCAAATGAACATAGTTGCATTAAGCTTGAATAAGTTATTATTTATTATTATAGTATTATAAATTTTGCAGTATTCAAAGTGGGCCACAATAATTCACCCCATTTGCTATTTAGCAATAATTTTTTTACAATAGCTGTTTTTTTTCAACTAAAGCTTGGAAAATTTACAATATACATAACAGTTAACATAGCAGTTTTATTACCTTCAGGGAATTTTGGTCTAAATCTATCTTCTTTCATTACGTATAAATAACAAGTTTCACTTTTTCCTTTAGAAACGGAACCCTCGGGTATCGAAAGAGCCATACCGGCAGTTTCTAAATTCAACCAACTACCATTAGCAGTTACACATTGAGATACACTAGTGTCAGTATTGCTAATAATATCAGCGAATAAATTAGAGCCTAGTGGTACATTGGGAAGTCGGACTGAGTCAGTGACGACGTCGTATGTTGAATCCGCTGAAATATTTTAAAGCATATGATTATGAACTTTACAATTTAATACAATTCATTGTAACATTAGGTATACACTTACAACTTGTAAAACAACTAGTTGTAGAATGCTCCGATTCACTGTACGGTTTCTTGTCATAATTTTCACTTTCGCTGGATGAGCTCGGTACGCATTGATCTATCGGTGACGAGTAGCTGAAAATTTGTATTAATAACAATAAATTCAATTTGTTATATTAAATTATTTTTATTTGTATAGCTTACTTATTGCTTAGTTGAGGTACATCATAATGGTGTTCACTAGTGCTTCTTGTTAATGGAGAAGGTGTTGGTTTTATCAGAAACGGTGGATATTCATAGCAAGCCGGTCCGGATCCATGTTGGGTTATATCTGCTGATCATAGGAATAATTTTAAAAATTATGATATTTCAATTTTATCAAATACAATTATTTAAATCATTACTTGATCTAGCTTTGTTGTACAGTGAATGGTCTCGGTCTTTTCTTCTGAGGATACGATAAACGACTCCGGCTCCCAAGGTAAAGACGACAACAGCTACAGCTAATCCAATGTAGAGTGGCAGATTGTTGACTTCATCATCTACTGAAATTATCAAAATAATTTTATGGTAGTTAGGTTAGATTCAGTTAGTTTGGCGAGGTTAGGTCAGGTTTAGGTTAGTTTAGGTTTATATTTGGTTAGTATGTCATTGGATATATTCCGATATACAAATGTATGTATGTGTCTGTTATTGAACGATTAAATAGCATTTGATATTATTTACTTTTGTACTAAAGTTATTTTTGTTGTACAACAGTTTCCAGTCATGCATTCTATGTATTTTTCTATTCTGCTAACTCTTTTTAGTCACGTTGATAAAATGATGCAATTTTTTATTTTATCATCAAATATTTGCATTCTAAACGAAGAATGAAACTAGGATGGAGTGCTTTTCGACAAATGAACATAGTTTTTAAATCCAATGCTTAAAAAATAACTCATATGACCAATGCGTACTGTACTGCCAGTTATGACGTATGGTGTGAAACTCTGACGCTAAATTCGAGAATGCTACATAAGATCCAATGCACACAGAGAACCATGGGAAGATGTATGCTTGGTTATAACAAGAAGAGATCGTAAGAGGAATACATGGGTGAGAACTACTTTTTTTTTTTTAATCTTGTTTTTACTGTTGTTCATTTTATACTTGTTTTATATATTTTTTTTGTATATTTCATGTTTTACTTGAATTGATCGCTCTCCCTGTACGGTAAATTGGCGTAAGGTGTTATACCGTGCAAGGAAGTTTTTCTCTAATAAATAAATAAATATTATTATCAAATACAACATGCTAATCGTAGCATCAAATTCGACAGTAACGAGACATTCCCACTTGCATCGTTTAACGTTGCAATATTGTCGTTAGATGCGACTTGACGACACGCGCTCTTTTTCAAGATGCACTCGTGCATCCTTTGAGCGATTAAGTTTCTGCAAAAAATTCGCAGCAGCAAACAGGTTAAAGGGGAAAATTTCAATTTGGTTTTTCGCTAGAACCGGGGTGCACACTCGTACACAAAAGACTTATTGTTGTACAGCTTGAATATTCCGCTAGGGCGAAACACACATACATATATATGTATATACACTCAAATAGGGTCTACATTCCTCATATTGTCGCTGTTACGTGCAGAACTTCCAATGTCAACCGGAAATACGTAATAAGAAAGCCTTTCATGGCCTTTCTTGTATAGTACCATTATATGGCGAACTGCGCAATATGGCGGCGCCGCAACAGGCGAAAGCCCCATAAAATTTTAAGTTCCCAACAACGCACGCGTTGCATTTATCATTCAACGATGAAGGAATGTCGTGAAGGAAACTTCTGTCTACATACATTGGAAATACTAAAATTCTAACTGTCGTAAAAGTTCGACATTTCGACGATCGAATGTAAACTGTAACGTATATTCACATACATATGGTTAGTTCCAGGCGATGCGATGGCGACCATTTTACGAAAAACAGACATTTTTGCTGTTCATAAAAATAATTGCTGTATTATTTCGTTCGCCATCCACTGCTGGATGAAAGCCTTTTAAATCCTCTTCCATTCCTGTCTGTCTTTTAAATCAATGAGTATTGTACATAAAATTTTAAAGATTGAAAAGAGGCCAGACGCCTTTAGGGCTTTATAACCACTTCATAAAGATTTTTCCACAGATGTAATTTGAATTAACTATGGATCAAAGTACGCATTGAATTTTTCGATATATGTAACTATATATTATGTATATCTCATCATCATCATTTTCAGCCGTTCACCATCCACTGCTAGATGAAGACCTCTCCAATCCTCTTCCATTCCTGTCTGTCTTGAGGAATCTGCATCCACTTGACTACACACATTCTTTTAAATTCCTCAACCCATCGTTCACTCGGTCTACATTGCTTTCTTTCACATCCTCTCGTATACCATTCCAGTATTTGTCGCGTCCAACTGCCAACCATTCTTCTCGCTGTGTGTCCACTTTGGTCACGCTTCTTACCCATGTATTCCACTTACGATCTTTTATTGTTATACCAAGCATACATCATTCCATGCTTCTCTGTGTACACTGGATCTTGCGTAACATTCTTGAATTTAGCAGCCACGTTTCACATCCATACGTAATAACTTGCAGTACGCATTGGTCGTATGCCTTCTTTTAAAAACAATGTTCATTCGTTCATTTTCGCTTCTATATGAATAAAATGCATATCATCATCATCATCATTTTCAGCCGTTCACCATCCACTGCTGGATGAAGACCTCTCCAATCCACTTCCATTCCTGTCTGTCTTGAGAAATCGGGCATCCACTCGAATGCACACATTCTTCTCAATTCATCAGCCCATCGTTCACTCGGTCTACATTGCTTTCTTTCACATCCTCTCGTATACCATTCCAGTATTTGTCGCGTCCGACTGCCATCCATTCTTCTCGCTATGTGTCCACTTTGGTCATACTTCTTACCCATGTATTCCTATTACGATCTCTTCTCGTTATACCGAGCATACATCTTTCCATGCTTCTCTGTATGCACTGAATCTTGCGTAACATTCTTGAATTTAGCAGCCACGTTTCACATCCATACGTCATAACTTGCAGTACGCATTGGTCGTATGCCTTCTTTCTTGAGCATAGCGGAATGTTGGATTTAAAAACAATGTTCATTCGTCCAAAAGCACTCGATCCTTTTTTTTTCGCTTCTATGTGAATAAAATGCATATCATCATCATCATCATTTTCAGCCGTTCACCATCCACTGCTGGATGAAGACCTCTCCAATCCCTTCCATTCCTGTCTGTCTTGAGAAATCGGGCATCCACTCGAATCCACACATTCTTCTCAATTCATCAGCCCATCGTTCACTCGGTCTACATTGCTTTCTTTCACATCCTCTCGTATACCATTCCAGTATTTGTCGCGTCCGACTGCCGTCCATTCTTCTCGCTATGTGTCCACTTTGGTCATACTTCTTACCCATGTATTCCTATTACGATCTCTTCTCGTTATACCGAGCATACATCTTTCCATGCTTCTCTGTGTGCACTGGATCTCGCGCAACATTCTTGAATTTAGCATCCACGTCTCACAATGTTCTATTATCATATGGTTACTAATTTGTTGCAGATTAGTGACACCGACGGTTGTCTTTTTGTAAAGTTGTTTGAGTGAAGTTTTATGATAGTTGCATTCTGCATTTACTCGTTAAAATGTATCTTCACTGAACATTAGCATTTCTTCAAATGTTCCCCATTTAAAGGTTATGATAAAACGCGACAGAGTTTTTCCATCAGCTCGACGTATCGGTTTAATTTTTCCGGATTATTAAAACGAATGTGTGGCTGAAAATTAAAGCAAACATTTTCCGGCCGCTCACATTATAATAATAGCTTTGGTGAAATTTTATATATGGCGCTGTCGTGCGTTTCGCATACTCAAAATTTTAACTGAGGCATATTTCACATTAACAAATTGTAGGTATGCGTTTGTGTTTTTAAATATTTAAAAAAAAAAACCTCTACTAAACTCTCGCCCAAGTATGAGGTAGAAAAAGGAAATTTCTCGTCAAAAATTTACATTTAAAGCAAAGGCTTGGGGGATACGATGGGTCCACAAAATTCATTAAATTCTCCAGCAATCAATTTGGGGATCCTATGTACATTAAGGAAAAAATAACACATGAGCCAGATAATACATAAAACGCACTGATTCGTGTCCGTGATGTCCGTGATTTTGCGAAAATCGCTATGATTTAATTTCTTTGACTTTTATAATGAATGTTAATAATAAATAATTGGAGTGTGACAGAAACTTACATAATTACAATACTTTATCCGATTATTTTATTTTATTTATTTATTTATTTACAAAAAACGTCCTGCAAGACATTACAGATATAAATCCAGATCGTCATGCAGGGAAAACATATATATATGTACATATATATGTAGTATCCTAAAACCACAAAAAAAAATTTAGAAACATTAGATAGATGTCTGTACATAGAATATAAACATAGCATATAATATAATTATACAAAAAAAATATAAAAAAAAAAAAAAGTTAGATAAAATATGTGAAGAAATGAAAATAAAAATTATAAAGAAAAAAAAACAGAAAGGCTCAAGAATCATAAAATAATATGTTACATGTTATGCATAACGTGTATCTATCACAAAATCTTATAATCTAAGCATAGTCTCTACCAGGTTAGCATAACTGCTAGAAAATATATCGATAGAGTCAGCCACCAGGTTGAGTAAAGCAATAGCAACCGGAGAATTTAGCATTATATTGGTACGTGCCGCCGATGGATAAAGCAAAAGATGTTGCCTGGGAAATCTTAGCTGACTCGGTACCCACAATTCAAGCTCCATAAGAACCTGAGGATTGTGTTTCAAACCAACTATCAGCTTGTAGAAGTGTTTACCCAGGTAGACCTTTCTTCTTGATTCCAAAGGATAAAGTATTGTGATCGTGCATGACCAAAGTGGCAGCTATGGCGGAACGTGTGAAAAAGTTGAAGTGGACACACAGCGAGAAGAATGGATGGTAGATGGACGCGAGAAATACTTGATTGGCATCCGAGAGGATGTGAAAGAAAGCGAGGTAGACCGAGTGGACGATGCGCTGATGAATTGAAAAGAGTGTGTGGAGTGAACTGGATGCAGATTGCTCACAAGACACACATGGAAGAAGATTGAAAATCGTGAAAACGTGATCAGGGAATGACACCTGATACAAATCAGTCAAAATCTCGAGGTCGAATTGTCGCACGATCACAATATCACATAAATAGTAAGCCTATTTATTTCCAGCGTGAGATTTTATGGGTTTTTAATTATTTTTCTTTATATTTCGTTCGATATGAAGAGGGTTTCTTTTTGAACGTTCGAATTGAGTACTCTAGCGTTATTCTTGTATCTACAGATTTACAGAAATAAATGTATTAAACATGAACTCGAGCAAAATTGTGAGTAAGTATGTACATAGATACAAACGGCGAACAGCGTTCTCATGATGAGAATAACATTGAATTACCAGCTTTAGCCCGACAATCAATATATAAGCGAGCGAGGGAAAAAGAAGAAGAATGAGGAGTTGGGGGAAGGATTCTTCTAAAATTCCCCTCGCATTGAGAAGAATGTATGTGCCGAGGATCAAGGAGAGAATAAGGGAATCGCAGGAGCCGAACAAAACATATAAGTCGTGGCGTGACAGCCTGACACGGATTGCACAGACGTTCCCAAAGGGGTAGGAGTGGAACACATGGACATGTGATTGCACTTGTAGTGGAACGCTCGTCTGTCTGGTGCAAAACGAGAGTTATGATACCTGGTACATGGTCGGAACAATAATAATCGAGCATTGTTGTCCCGTTGGACGTGAGCTACGAGGCTGCGAACCGAATCCCATCTAAATTAACCGAAGTGAACGGAGCAAAGTTTAAACTTGTGGGTACGAAACTGATGAAAAATTGGGTGTTGCAGAGGGCCGTGAGCCCATCATTCGCTCGAGAGGCGGAAAACTTTGACAGGAATGTGCACTTTTATCCGATATACCTATACTTTGGGCGCGTTAACCGCTCAAGTGGATGTTGGGGTGAGGAGATACCCCACTAGGGGGGGTGCCCAGAGACGCGTCAGTGAATAAAGTCAATGGAAAGTTTTTTTTGATTTAAAAGCAAAAATTATACGAGATGATACGTGCTGTTTATTTATTTATTTATTACTTATTTCACGCCTAAAAAAGGCTTTTATACAAATAGAGAAGATATCAATACAGGAGTAAAATATACATATAATTTAAATTAAACTAAGAAGAGGAACATCGTAAAGAAAGCAACAGTTTATACTTTACTAAATTAAGGTTATTACAGAAATAGTCCAATAAATTCCCATACTTATTGCCAGTCCCAATCAACCTAGGAATAGGAGACTGCCGATAATAATAAATTGGTACACGAATTACCTTCATCCACAAACAAAAATTGAGATCGTGTAAAACGTGTAGGAACTTTTAGTCGCAAAATCGACTCAACAAGAATAGGACAATCAATAAAAGAATTTACAACTCTATAAAAAAAGACCAAGTCATTCATAACTCTTCTATCAGACAATTTGTGCATATTTAAACTATGTAAAAGAGAGTCATAACTGTTGAATAGACATATAAAAGGAAAATTAGAGAATGTTGATTTATTGAATAAGGTTTTGAGTTGTGAGCTTTTGGGTCGAAGCTTGGTCTGATTACACTGTGCAACAAAAAAAAAAAAAACACGTTTTTGTGTCACCCAAAAATTATTACTCATTCTGACCCACTAAAGCCGAATATGACACGAATAAACCAACTCTAAACGCGAAATTTGAATAAACTAGAATTTGCTGTAAATGTTTGAAACCCTAACATTAAAAAAAGACATTGTATGTTTAGAAAGGGTTCAAAGAAGGATAACAAAAATGCCACCTGAACTTCGATCACTATCCTATAATGAAAGGTTGAAGAAAATGAGTCTCACATCTTTGGAGACGAGAAGATTAAGAGGCGATCTAATAGAAGTCTACAAAATAATAAATAATAAATATAAATGCCCAATGAAAAACCTCCTTACTTTCAATAAATACACACATCTCAGAGGTCATACACTGAAACTACATTATATATGTATATAATAGCCGAAATCCGTCTGTCTGTCTGTCTGCTGATAACGCTCGCTGAGGAAAAATTATTAAAAAAAACCACCAGAACGATTGGGGGATCGAACCCACGACCGCAAGCTCGAGAGTCATCACGCTAACGCTTACTCTATCACCCTTGGTCGGTTTAGTCCTTTTTTTTTTTTAAACATATCGTGACTCGGCGTTACCTACAAAAGGTATCGTGATTCTGCTAATAATACATAGATGGCACTATAGAAACTATTATTTTTTTGTTTTTTGATTTTTACAAAATTATAATTATTATATATATAATAATTAATAATTATAATATAAATCGATGCTACGGGATTGTTATTATTCATAGATGGCGCTATAAAAACTATTATTTTTTTTGTCACTTACAACCGTGCGATCAATTAGTGGGGGATCTCTATTAAAAAAGCGCTTTACGATATTTAAAATTCAGCGGGCGTTGATATTCAACGGGCTTACACTAGTATGTACTAAAAGACAAATCGAACAAAATTGTCAGAGGCTCTTTTTTTTTCAAATAGAGTGGTCCAAGTTTGGAACCGTCTACCAAATCAGCTAGTTACTTCTGAAAATACAATATTTAAAAATCACCTCGATAAGTTTTTGAACACAAATGGATTGTTGTAATCCTTCAAATATAAACAATTAAGAATTGTGTGTATATGTAAGTTATGTCAGACCCCTGGGCTCCATCGGCTATGCCGCCTGCTCATGTATTTCAAATAAATATAAAACGCTTAAGTTTGTATGTATGTATGTATGTACGTATGGGTCATTCGTCAATTACCAGGCGTTGCTCGGGCGCGATTATTAGAAACGACAAAGTACACACGATAGTAGATGTTTTCGGCAGATTTAAGTAGATTTAAGCAGATAGTGTTTCGGGAGGCCAAAAAGGGGCCGCCGGGGCAGGAGGGGGGTCTGGGGGGTGGTAAGGGGCCGGCATTGCTTTTCGGGAGTCCAAAAAAGGGACCGTCGGGGTAAGAAGGAGGGTTTGGGGGTTGGTAAGGGGCCGGTATGGTTTTTCGGGAGTCCAAAAAGGGGCCGCCGGGGTAGGAGGGTGGTCTGGTGGGGTGGTAAGGGGCCGAAATTGCTTTTCGGGAGTCTAAAAAAAAAGGCCGCCGGGGTAAGAAGGAAGGTTTGGGGCAGGGGCCGGCATAGCTTTTAGGGAGCCCATAAAAGGGGCCGGCATGGCTTGAGGGAGTCCAAAAAGGGGGCCGTCGGGGCTTGAGGGACGTCTGGGGGTGGTTTGAGGGCCGGCATGGCTTTAAGGGGTATCAAAAGTTGAAAAAATCAAAAAAAAAATTCAAAAAAAGTTCATAAGTTCAAAAAAGTTCAAAAAAAGTTCCAAAAAATTTACTAAACAAACACTAGATATATTACATTATATTAATTACACCCCGGGCAAAGCCGGGTAATAAAGCTAGTTTTAAATAAATAAATAAATACGACTTTAGCACAAGGGTATAACCTACCAGAGAATATTAAATTAAACTGTCACATTCATTTTTGAATTAATTAAAAATTAAAAAAAAAAAAATGAATAAAATACGTTTTCAAATTTTCCATACATGACGCCAACTCCACAGTGAGAAAAGGCTCTCGGCCAACATCCTAAGCTTATCATACCCGTTGAATTTTATTAGAATTTCGCAAAATAGGATGCGCTGTGAACGTCATTCAATAATTCGAAATATACAGGGGGATTTTCGCCGTTGTCTTTATTTTATCCCCGTGACGTGCGGGGGTGACGTGACGAGGGATAAGTCGACGCATAAAACGAATCCTGGCGCACACACGCGTTTATGCTTTGATTTTTCTCCAAACATATATCAATATGTGCATATTATACGTGTACAATGTACATGTATGTATGCACACAAGTGCATACATATATATTCGAGAATTCTCGAGTAGTCGCGTCGCCGTGTATGCGAGACTTCTCGAGTACTCGAACAGGCCGGCAGGTTCCTTTAGCGTCCGCTTGCTACGATTTATGTTATGTCTGCAGGGGACAGTAAGTGTTGGCCCGCGTGCTGAACGGGTACCGACTCACTCAATGTCAGGGGTGTCAAAACTTTACCAAATTTTATTACGTTTAAAACAGTTTTTGGTACGAGACTTCAAATATACCGAAGAAAGTCTTGGATTGTGTCTAGTCTCATTTTAAACCCCCCGCACACCGCTGTGAACAGGTAAGGACATAGATAGGAAAATCTCAAGGGTGGTATGGTGGTGAGTTGTATCGCATAGTCGCGATTTATTCAGTTAATAAGCCAAACAGAGCGCGCGACAGCAAAGTTGGCTTATTACGCGGTGGAAAACTTTAGTTTGCCTTGAAACCTGCGTAGGGGGGTGGCGGGGGTGATTATATTTGTTAGCTGTTATATTACGTAAAGTAGTGCAAAAACAATTGATAGAATTGAAACAAGTTTGCAATAAATAAAGTTAGATACGCGTGTGTGGCATTAATGAGAGAATAGAATGACTGAATACGCGTCTACACCAAGAAGGATTTCCGCCGACTCTGGCTTGAGAATCGTGAGTGAAATACAAACGTTCCGAATGCGAGGTGACAGATGGTAGTTTGATAGCTTATGTCAGAGTGACAGAAACCGACGCTTGCGCAGGCCGGTAGACTTGCGAATTCCGCTAGGTTTTCCTAGCGGGTTTTCATACACGATAAGTTAGAGAATGTATTTGATCTTCATCACAATTGAGAGCATTCAATTTTCTACTGAAGACATAGAAACGGTAAATTTTTGATTTGTATAAACATAAAAAATAGTAATATCTTTTCAATTACATATGTATTGTATATCCAACATTACGCTATGCTAAAAAAAGAAGGCATACGACCAATGCGTACTGCCAGTTATGACGTATGAATGTGAAACGTGGATGCTAAATTCAAGAATGTTACGCAAGATCCAGTGCACACAAAGACGATGTATGCTCGGTATAACGAGAAGAGATCGTAAGAGGAATACATGGGTAAGAAATATGATCAAGTGGTAGATATAACGCAACGTATGAAAAAGCTACAGTGGGACATAACGAGATAAATGGATGGCAGATGGACGCGTGGATGAATATGTGTGGAGTCGAGTGGATGTAGATTTCTCAAGAGAGACAGGAATGGAAGAAGATTGGAGAGGCCTTCATCCATCAGCGGATGGTGAACGGCTGAAAATTATGTCATACAAATCAAAGGGTTTTAATACTTTTTAATTTCAGAGCTTACTTTGGAGATTATTTAATTCATTTTTTCCATTTATAGCTCAATTCCTTTTTTATAAAAAAAATGTTTTGGTTAAAATTTAGTACCATTATACATTTGAAAGTATTTAAAAGCCTCAAAATTCTTCTACGTGTTCTAAAAAAATTACGAAATACGTACAGTTACAAAACCACCGCTTTGAACTAAGTAACTAGCTAACTTCTAAAATAAATAATTATTATTAACAAATATAAAAAGCAAGAAGAATGCTCTAAAATATTTTAGATTGAAACTGAAAAAAGCAATAGTAATATTAAAAATATTACAATAGAATTTTCACACAATTTGAAAATTTAGTTTTGACAGCCCTGACTGTCGAAGTGTGCAGGGGTAGTTAAGGAGGGATCGTTCTCTGGCTGTACCCAATATCAGAGAGGTTTGTGTAATGTCTAATATATGCTAATACCACTCTGGGGCGAGAACTGGTAACTGCCGCAACACAATATTGAAAACCACTGAAGACTTATCCCATTGGGAATCCTAGATTTTTCTAATGGACACAATGTGTACCTATGTACACTAAATGATTGATAATGACACCGATGCACTTTTGATCTTGCCGCAATCCGTCACATTATATTAAATGTATTTTTTTTACGCTGAAAAATAATAATAGCCCTTCGGTGCGTTTATATACCATTCTGGTATATAGTGTTTGGTTAAAGGGGTTATTAATTCGATTCGCGTTGAAAATTTATTCGACGGAAGTGCACGACACGAATATTATATGGCTGTTATAAAGTTTAATCTGCGTTCGGACTCTAGAGTTATATTTTAGTTTAGGTTATACATACATACATACATATACGGCGAGTTGCGAAACCTGGTTTGTTTAAATCGGAACTTTTCGCGTGTATTTTACGACATTTCGATGGAAATATTACGATCGTGAGTGAGAGGAATCGACGCGTTGAGATTGCACGGGAAGTTGCGGTTCAAAGTAGACCGGAAGTTGCTGAAGATTTTCCAGAAAGTGACACGAAGCTCTTAAACACTCGAAGCAAATGTCAAATCAAAGTTTCTTGGGTTAATTGCGAACAAGTTGTGCAAGTGCAGAGTGCGTCAAAATGTACATGACTCTATTTTGATTATATATTAATTTTCCACTTACAAATAAGGTTCAATGTCAAATCTTAAGCGATGCAGAAATATGTTCCTTAAGATTCATAAAAAAATCACTAGTTCACTAGTAATTCATATTTTCAATGGAAAATGTGTTTACTTGAAAAATTTCAAATTAATTTGAAAAAAAAAAAGCTTTTTGACATGTCTTACTGCTGCTCCAAATACTTTTGAGTTTAACAAATGCTAAAAAGGCTGTCTACCTCTGATTTGTACTGGGCACACTTGGCACGACTGCAGCGCCATTCGACACAGTAAACTTCAACGGTCGAATAGCGAAATACTGTGGTGCGCACACTTGGCGCGACTGCAGCGCCATTCGACACTCAATGGGCGAAATGCGAAATACCATCTGTCACCTCGCTTTCGCAACGTTTGTATTTCACTCACGATTCTGACATACACTATTATTGTTAAATGTAATTTATAACGGTGTGTCATCATTGATCGGCTGACTGTTGACAAAATCGTCTGGTTTCTGTCTGACATTTTCCACAAACGTCATATCGAAATTGAGCGAAATTCCGCGGCGAAATCGGTAGTGGTGTAGGCAGCGCCACTTGCGATACAACTCCCCACCACATCAAACGCGCGATATTCGCGCGTTTTCTTCGCTAGGCGAATATTAATCCGCAGTCGGTGTGCGAGCGCCTCAAAGATTACTATTTTCATTTGTAAATATAGAATTTGTACGAATGGAATGAATAAAACGTACACATGTCATATTATTTACATGTACTTATATTCAATACGAATGAATTTCTTTGAAGGTGAAAATCGAACAGGACGTTCAATTGATGTCCTTTTAAGATTTATGAAAATTGATTTTGCGGACGAAAGGGGACAGATAAGGGACATCTTGCAAATGTGAACGCATGGAGTTTTATTGCCACAGACAGGGTGGCGATAATCTTTTGTCAGAATGCATTCAATATCCTGTGACGGCCCTGTGATTGATTACGAATGGAAAATCTCCTTTCACACGAGAATATATTATTAATACTAAAAAGGAAAAATGCTGAACACCCATCTCAAAAAAAAAAAAAAGAGGTGATAAAATGTTTTCGAGAAAGCTTCGTTCGTACTGTGGTGCTATATTATATATATTTAGTTGGGTGTTTAAGGTTTTCGGTACGGAGAAAATTATTAATTTATGGGGCATATAAAGCGATTCGAGTCAGAAGGCACTCGACATCGTAGGGTGACAATTTCGATGGGACACCAAGTGGGGAATGACTGGAACAGGGGTGGCACGTGACAAAATAAAGGGAACAGGACGAACTCCCCTTTGGCCCCCTTCAACGCAAACAAATGAGAATTTGATCTTCAAAACGTGATTTTCCGCGGAAAACCAACGATGGAGTGTGGGGGAGGCTCGGGATGGTGGAGGATTTTCCGGGAATAAAACCAAATGAATGATTGCCACTCGCCGTAATTGTGCATGATATGAAATTATTATAAACTAGTGTAAGCCCGTTGAACATCAACGCCCGCTGAATTTTAAATATTTTTTTTACTTTACTATTTATATTATAATTATTAATTATTATATATATATAATAATTATAATTTTCTCAGTGATTTTGTAAAAATCAAAAAACAAAAAAAATAATAGTTTTTATAGCGTCATATATCTAGTCACGATCCCTTGTATAGGTAATGTTTAAAAAAAAAAGGACTAAATTGACCAACGGCAATAGCGAATAGCATTAGTGCGAGTTCTCTCGAGCCTGGGGTCCTGGGTTCGATCCCCCACTCTTTCTGGGTTTTTAATAATTTTTCCTCAGCGAGCGTTATCAGCAGACAGACAGACAGACAGAAGGATTTCGGCTATTATATATATAATTAGGAATGTCGTGTCGATTTTGCAAAAAAATCCACCGTCAACAACACTTGACTTTTTGGTATATTTTGATTTTCGACTGTAAACGATCAACATTTGTCAGCAATATTGACGGCAATATTGCTCGTCAACATTTTCGGCATCACATGCGCAAGATGTGTCGCAGTAATGTGTGGCTAAATGATTGCCGGCAAGTAGTTGCTGCTTTATTATTGTCCAGATTCGACAAAGGTCAACACTCGTGTCGTGTCATCACATGCTTGCCGGCAATACATTGCCATGAATATGTCGATCGTGTACAGGCACCTTTTAGATATATTGCTTAAAAAAAAGCTGCCATATGCTGTACGCAACATGTAAAAGTTTTTTGTTACATCTGCTATGAATTTATTGAATGATACTTTGAGAATTTGTTTGTTCGTATTTATATTTAAGTTAGATAATAATATGTTACCATCATATTTTAGTAAATTTATTGTGAGAGTAATGGATGTATGTGAATATAATTTAAGGAATAAAAATAATTTAATTATAAAAAATGTTAAAATAAATAGAATAAATAACTAGAATAGAAATAGAATTCCTGGCAGTCTTAAAAAAACATCTCTGTACAGACGCTTATTTAAGGATTATAATTAATTAGCTTAAGCTACTATATTATATAAATAAATAAATAAAATATTGTAACTACATACATATGTACATATGTATGTGAGTAATTTTGTGAGATCAACATATGAAATTATGTATTATTAAATTATACATAATTTAATGTGAGAATACTGCATAATTATGATTATCATCTATGTTTAGTAGATTTAGTAGATTTACACAGGAATTTCTGCTTTGTATTTTTAAAAGCTTTCAAATTATATAAAGCTCATGTCTAGAGTGCTTCTTAATATTGAGCCAAATTGTGCAACTGATGGCAATTGTAGATATAATTAATAACTCTGTGAACTAACATTGTACTATTTAATGCACGTGGATGACTATTATCCAATATTAAGAAATCCTGGAAGAAGAAATAAAACGAAGAATGAAACTAGGATGGAGTGCTTTTTGAAGAATGAACACATTTTTTAAATGTAACATTCCGCTATGATTAAAAAATAAGGTATACGACCAATGCGTACTGCCAGTTATGACGTATGGATGTGAAACGTGAATGCTAAATTCAAGAATGTTACGCAAGATTCAGTGCACACAGAGAAGCATGGAAAGATGTATGCTCGGTATAACGAGAAGAGATCGTAAGAGGAATGCATGGGTAAGAAGCATGACCAAAGCGGCATATATAGGGTAAGTGTGAAAAAGTTGAAGTGGACACACAGCGAGAAGAATGGTTGACAGTTGGACGCGACAAATACTGGAATGGTATACGAGAGGATGTGAAAGAAAGCAATGTAGACCGAGTGAACGATGGGTTGAGGAATTTAAAAGAATGTGTGTAGTCAAGTGGATGCAGATTCCTCAAAACAGACAGGAATGGAAGAGAATTGGAGAGACCTTCATCCAGCAGTGGATGGTGAACGGCTGAAAATGATGATGATGATGAGATATACATAATTATATATAGTTACATATATCGAAAAATTCAATGCGTACAGTTAATTCAAATTATATCTGTCGAAAAATCTTTAAGAAGTGGTTATAAAGCCCTTTAATCAATCTTTGTCATTTTATGTACAAAACTCATTGATTTTGTTCAATACATTTATATTAATTATAAATGAATTTAATGTACATACATATGTATGTATATGTATATGTAGTTTTGTATTGTTGTTATGTATTCTGAATAGTGTAACAAAATTAAATACGATTTTTCATTATAAAATACATAGGTAATTAAACAATTGATTCTGATGATTGAATTTACTAGTTTTTATAGTATTTTTATATCATAAATACGAAATGAACGAATGGAAGGTATTCAAATACCATTCATTGTATGAGAAGGTCGACAGCTTTTTGTCGTTGATTTATAAATGCATACATACATACACATCTAATTGGGAATTCCTCATTTTTTTTCATTTCAAAAGACGAAATTTCTCCCGTAATCCCATTTACAAGCCACAAAATGCCAAGCGGCACAATGCAGAGAAAGGATTTTCAAATGGGAATACGAAAAAAAAAAAAAACACAAAATAAAAGCCTTTTGTCAACGGGAACATTTTTTATGCGTATCTCACGCATATTTTTCATTCTTCATTTTGTCTCCTATTTCGTGTTTTTTTTCCCCGCTGCTGAAAATTATTTATTGCCAGGCTGAATGAGAAGCACTAAATTCACAAATCTCGTAATACATTGCCTGCATCGAGTTTCACAACAAACGGGCTCACATTTATGTTTCAGCGAGTCAAAAATATCAATTTTATATGTACTAGAATGAAAATGAACGCATTTTCAGTACCTTTTGAACGGTAAACTTGAAATATACATACTTTACGATCTTGACCCGCGTTGTTCAGAGACGCGTGCATAATTTGAGATATTTGTATGTAAATTAAGCTTTGTTGCTTTGACGAGAGTAAAAAAAAGTGGTATTTTACTCAACGTAAGGCTTCAAGTATTTACTGTGAGTTACATTTAAGAGTATGCTTGTAAATTAATGAGTCAGCGCTTCTCAAAGGTATGTACGTGGAACTTTTTAGTTTCAAATATGGGTAAATCTACGTCATACACGCATTTGAAGAAATTTTCGACACTTTGGTTGTTAATCAAAATTTAACTAGACGACTCAGTGAATAGCTTTTAAAAATATATATTATAAACACTTACAGTAGCTATGTATATACATATTACTGTCGCGAAAGGTTATTTTAAATGCAGGAAAATTAAGGAAACAAAATCATAGTGACGCAACCGACCAAGTCAGTGCCAATTTCAAATTATAAAACTTAAGACATTGTAATAAAAACAGTTAATTACAAAATCCTCTTGGCATAGTTAAAAAAATTAAAGGCTAAAAATATATCCTAATGTTAACTTTCACAAAAATTCACTCAAATCAAACATTTCAAAAAGGGTGATAGTATTCTCTATAAGTCTATACAGTCTATACCATACGAATACTGTAGTAATTTATTATCATCATCATTTTCAGCCATTTACCATCCACTGCTGGATGAAGGCCACTCCAATCCACTTCCATTCCTGTATGTCTTGTGCAATCTGCAACCACTTGACTCCATACATTCTTCTCAATTCATCAGCACATCCTCTAGTATCCTCTCGGATACCATTCCAATATTTCTCACATTCTTTTAGCTATGTGTCCACTTCAACATTTTCACACGTTCTGCTATTTCTGCCACTTTGGTCATACTTACATATTACCCATGTATTATCCTGTTACGATCTTTTCTTGTTATACAAAGCATACATCTTTCCATGCTTCTCTGTGTGCATTGGATCTTACGTAGCATCCATACGTCATAACTGGCAGTACGCATTGGTCGTATGCCTTTTTTTTTAAGCACAGCGCAATGTTGATGATTTAAAAACAATGTCCCATCCTAGTGTAATTCTTCGTTTTGTTACTTCTTCTTTACATCCGATCATATTCACCAATTGCCCTAGGTATAAATAACTATTTAATATTTTGATTAAATAATACTCGGTGATAAAACGTTATAATGGTTAATGAAAAAACAAAAGATCCATAACCGTACTTTAAAGTGTAATCTTGACCCTTTTCCGCAATTGTGCAACGACAGTATCAAAGCCAGTATTCAATTAAACGGAAATTTCACAGGTCGTTCGCCAACGTTCGGCAGGTGTGGAATTTAATTAACTTTTACCTGGGCATGATTGCAATTCGGCCACCTTTCCGTTCGCGAATTCGTTATCTTTTCGCAAAGTTTTAATAAGCCCGTCGAGGATACTCCGTGTTGGGGTTTTCGGTTTATCGCCAACGGAAATACCCGAAAGTCGCGTTCTAAATGGTCAAAGTTGGCAATTATTAAAACCCCAACTTCGACACGCAACGGCTTATTGGCGGTCGAAATCGAAAACTTTATAGGCCCCTGTTATTGTTGTTGTGGCCATTTAAAAGTCACCTGTTAATTAATAATCGAAACTTGGACGGTTTTGCGCCATCGGTTAAGCCGAGCTTTACTGCACCGTACGCCAATATTTTGTATGTTTTGGAATTTAACTACTTTAATTAATCATTAGGAAAGCTATCGGATATGCTTTATAAGTTTCAGTTTTAGCAAAGTTGGTTTAATCCACCTTTGAAAATTATACCTATAGAGGTCGCATTGAACGTGAACCAGACAATGCCGTGTTTTGATGAATGAAAAAGGCTAATTTCATTTAAAATGAAGGACTTATCGATTCCTTAATATAACTGTGCAACAAAAAAATCACGTTTTTGAGTTACCCGAGCGGAAATAAAAATTTCTTACCAATTCTGACCCACTGAATCCGAATATGATTCTCTGGTTTATGAGATTTTTTTTTTACTTTTGCGGTTTGTAAACTCAAAATTAAGTGCTTTTCTGTTCAAAATGAGTATTGAAAGCAATAGTCAGATGTTTTTATTTATATTAATTGTGATATTTGAAAGCTTTAAAATACTTAGTAAAGGTTGTTTTTTATGTTGCACAGTGTATTTAAATCTATAATTTCCCAGTCTTTGCACTTTCCTAGGACTCATTCGACCAGATAAAGATCAGTATCTGTCGAAAAATAATGACCGTCTATTATTTTATTATGTTTACTAGTTCATTTAGTTGTAGGTAGAGTAAGGAAATCAAAGTCAGCTGGTGGTGTTTTTCACAGTATAATGTATAATTTTTAATGTATAATGCCCTCCCGGAGTGCATCAAGTCTTCTAAGACAATAGCTGCATTCTTGAAAAGTGTGAGGAGACACCTCTGTGAGAAATAGTAGTTATGTATAAGTATAGTGTATAATGTGTAGTAGATTTATGTAGTTGTTATAAATATGTAATAGATGTAAGTTAAATTAGCTAATTAGCTAATATTATATAAAATAAATAAATTACTGACCGTTTCCTTGAAAAAAATACTGACCAAATACGTAAATAGTCCTATTATCATCATCATCATCGTATTTTCAATAATTATAATGCAATTTATTGTTCGTCCTCATTTTATATATTGTGGTTCATTTTTAAATTTAGTAAATAGGGCAATTAAAGATATGTTGCAAAAACTACAAAATAAAGCTATGCAGAGTATTTTAAATGTCAATAGATTAACTGGTATATGGTATAAGTTGAATGAATTGAACTGTAAATGAAACCTTAAAAGTGTGCATATTTTTAAATTAGATGATAAATTATTACAAAAATATTTTATAAGAGGGTATAATATATGTACATAGTTATAATACTAGGGCTAAAATATGTTAATAGTTAAGAATTTGTAAATTTAGCTTTAAGTAATGTTTGTTTGTAATTAGCTTTTTAAGCTACCTCAAATAAATAAATAAATTATTAATAACGTCGTATATGTATGTATACAAAATTCCATATACATAATAGGGCTTTAGCATCAATTTAAAAAAAAAATTTAGTGTCGTTTTATAAAAAATGTAATATGATAGTGTGTATCTTTGACTATTTTATCCATATATAAAACGTTGCAGTCAACTTCGTGTGCATCACTTAAAGTTGTCAGCGACTTGCTATGTGAATGAGCTGGAATATTGAGAGTGGTCGTAGGTTTCATTTGAATCATTCACATATACATATGTACATACATATGTAGATACATGGCCATTTTACGTTTTGCACAAAAGCACGTGACGTTAAAGGGACTAATCCCGTCTAAAATGTTGACATTGGTGGTCGCTAGCGAGCTGAGATTTGAAGGGCTTTTCCTAGGACGAGAGTGGGGCTTTAGAGGGCCCCACAGCTAACGACGACAGCCCTGGGAAATCTGCCTGGCTGTCTCTTATTTGCATACGTAAATGTTTTCATTAAAACCCCCAGGACAGGTTGGATGGTTCATGGTTGGTCTCCGATGCAGACAGAGTCAAAACACTGACGGCGAACGAGGATTTGCAGAGCAGACTCGGCGACAGTAGTTGTTGTGTGTTGTTGATGTGGCGGCTAAAGAGAATTTCAAAATGGCGAAAAACGTGACAGTAAGACCCGATCTGGGGATTTGAAATGGCACGACAAACTTTATTCGATGCGAAATGCATGGGATTAATTCAACGTTTCAACGGCGACAGGTAAAATTAAACCTCACGTACAACGAATCAACTATGCATGTGAAATGGCATAACTTCGAAAATTAGGTACAATGCCTAAAAATTCATAAATACTTTTGAAGATGCATTTATTGAGCGCAATTAATACCTCGGTGGTTCTCAATGTTGTTATTTGTCAACGGAAGCTTTGTGTTGTATTGAAACTAGGATGGAGTGCTTTTGGAAGAATGAGCGTAGTTTTTAAATCCAACATTCCGCTATGCTTAAAAAATAAGGCATACGACCAATGCGTACTGCCAGTTATGACGTATGGATGTGAAATTTGGACGCTAAATTCGAGAATGCTACGTAAGATCCAGTGCACACAGAGAAGCAGGAACAGAGGAAGCATGAAGAGGAATACATGGGAAGCATGACCAAAGTGGCAGATGGACGCGAGAAGTACTGGAATGGTATCCGAGAGGATGTGAAAGAAAGCAAGGTAGACCGAGTGGAAGATGGGCTGATGAATTGAGAAGAATGTGTGGAGTCAAGTGGATGCGGATTGCTCAAGACAGACAAGAATGGAAGAGGATTGGTGAGGCCTTCATCCAGCAGTGGATGGTGAACGGCTGAGAATGATGATAATGATGAAGTACCCTCTATGTAAATAAGAAGAAATAAAACTAGGATGGAGTGCTTTTGGAAGAATTAACATTAAATCCAGCATTCGGCTATGCTTAAAAAATAAGGCATACGACCAATGCGTACTGCCAGTTATGACGTATGGATGTGAAATTTGGACGCTAAATTCGAGAATGCTACGTAAGATCCAGTGCACACAGAGAAGCATGAACAGATGTATGCTCGGTATAACGAGAAGAGATCGTAAGAGGAATACATGGGAAGCATGACCAAAGTGGCAGATAGCAGGAAGAATGGATGGCAGATGGACAGAAGGCAGATGAGAAATAAAACTAGGATGGAGTGCTTTTGGAAGAATTAACATTAAATCCAGCATTCGGCTATGCTTAAAAAATAAGGCATACGACCAATGCGTACTGCCAGTTACATATGACGTATGGATGTGAAACGAGGATGTTGAATTCAATAATGTTACGTAAGATCCAGTGCACACGGAGAAACATGGAAAGATGTACGCTTGGTTATAACAAGAAGAGATCGTAAGAGTATGCGTAAGTACATGCGTAAGTACATGCGTAAGAAGTATGTATGACCAAAGTGGCAGATATAGCAGAACGTGTGACAAAGTTAACGTGGACACATAGTGAGAAGAGTGGATGGCAGATGGACGCGAGAAGTACTGGAATGGTATTCGAGAGGATGTGAAAGAAAGTGGACGATGGTTTAATGAATTGAAAAGAATGTGTGGAGTCAATTGGATGCAGATTGCTCAAGACAGACAAGAATGGAAGAGGATTATAAATAGAGTTTATAAAACCCACCTGGTTTTAATGGTCATAAGGGGGGGATATTTAAATTATTTTTAATACTGTTTTTATACTTAAAAATATCCAGAGTTTTATTTATTTTTAAATACTTTATAATTAACGAAAAAAGCAGCTGGGATAAACCTTGTACATATGTACATGAACTCGTCCAGTGGCAATGAGAAAAATGTTACTAACTCACTAACTCTTTGGATCAGTTCATCTTCTGCCCACTGATTTCATTGATTCTGCGTGCAATCGTACTATAAGTCATCAAACATAATTCCAAACGTGCATTTTATTGGTGGTAGCACCAAAGTCTTGCCAATTGTATGCGGCTTACTAGCTTGCGCGATTTGCAAACTAATCATGCACGAGGCGTGGAGAGATTTTTCATTAATGCTGGTGTAATGCGAAAAATGCGATTTCGGTGACTTAACTTTCAGAAAAATTCCAGTGGCTTGTTGGATATTATTTTTATTTTCCCATTTTTTTTTCATATTTTTTTTTTAAATAATTAAAAAAAATCACAATCGGCTCACAGAGATTAGCTCAATTTAACACTATTATGTACGTGAAATTTCAATTTTTCGTATGCAATGTCTCTTAGACGAATTAATTATTTCCGATTTTAATTTTATTACATTCAACGTCCAGTACTTCCGTTTAGTATTTCCCATGCTCAAATCACATTTACTTATTAAAAGTGAATACACTTTCTAAATAATTGAAGTCGCGTGCATATTATTATTTACCTTGCATACCGATCGTCATTCGACACGTCTTCGCTTGTCCGGTTAATAATAATCTCGCCCACGCCCACCGAGCTACCGGTTTTTGAGAAACTTTAATCTGTCGTAACGTATCGATTGTAATTTGTTGTAAACGAGTCGCCATTAGTTACTCATTTATATATTTTCAATTATGGCGACCCCGCACCTACGTACGTCCGTTCGCCCACGTTCGCGAGCGCGAACTCGCCAATTAGCGCGAACGCTCGATAAGTTGAATATTCGAGTTTTGCGATCGAAACTCGCATTAATGTAATCGTTTGCCAACGACATCGACATGACGGTTAAAAATTACGGTAGATAAACCTCAAGCTATCGAGACAATTGACTATATGTATAACTTTTACGATTTACATACATATCTGCCTACACTAATTATAATTATTGTAATATATAATAGCCGAAATCCGTCTGTCTGTCTGTCTGCTGATAACGTTGGGGAAACATTGGGAAAAAACTTGGCAGAACGAGTGGGGATCGAAGCCATGACCCCAGGCTCGAGTTACTCGCACTAATGCTATTCGCTATCGCCCTTCGTCGATTTAGTCGTTTTTTTTTAAACATTACCTTTAATTAAAATAAATAGGAAATGAGGAAAAATAATTAAAAAACCAGAATGAGTGGGGATCGATGTTTTTTTTTTAAACATTACCTATACAAGGGTTCGTGGCTCTGCTTTACCTATAAAATAAAAACTCTGCTAATAATACATAGATGGCGATATAAAAACTATTATTTTTTTTTTTGTTTTTGATTTTTACAAAATTATAATTATTATATATATAATAATTAATAATTATTATATATATAATAATTAATAATTATAATATAAATAATAAAGTAAAAATTCGATTATATGTACATATATTGGGATTCGTTGTATTATAACGCGCCATAGATGGCGCATTGTTGCATAGATGCAACAACTATAAAAACTATTAAATTTAATATATAATTTTCCAGTACGGGTGATGAGAACGCTCCGTTGATATTCAACGGGCTTACACTAGTTATACATATAGTAACCCAGCTCCGTTTGTCTGCCTGTCTGCTGATAACGCTCGCCTCGGTAAATGATTAAAAGACACGAATCGTTGCGCGCGAGTGGGATTTGAACCCGAGATCACCAGGTCGGAAGAGGGTGCGCTTACGCTTACATCCAAACTAGGTAATGACGAGTCTGCTACAATTTGACAATATTAATCCTCAGTAGGTTCGCGACTTTGCTAAATTGTTACGTTGTTGTATTATAACGCGCGATCAATGCAAAAACTGTTAAATTTAATATTATTAGAAATAAATACTAAGCTCAGTGCTTTATTCATTTGTCAACGCTCGCCTCGGTAAAGGCTGAAATTCAAATTTAATTGAAAAAATACGAACGTCGCGAGTGGGATTTGAATCCGCGATCACCAGGTTCACCCAACACCGGTGATAGGAGGCGTCCTGTAATTTGAAAGTATTAATCCTTAGTAGGTTCACGACTTGGCTAAATTGTTACGTAATCAATTGCGTCAAACACGTCCGTTGATATTCAACGGGCTTACACTAGTAAAAGATATTTATGTTGATACAACCGCAAACTTTGTCGTTACACATTGATAAGGGTATTTTAAATTTCCGACAAACCGGAAGTTGATGTCACTGTGTATGAAATGTGATTTTTTCAAACTTTTTCATATTAAATTATTGAAAAAAAACATCTCCCCTTTTCTACGCAATAAAGAAGCACTGATATTTTAGTAGCGAGCGGAAGCTTCTTCATCTATACATATATATAAAAATCAATGTCTGTCTGTCTGTTTGTCTGTTTGTCTGTCTCTTATAGGCTCCTAAACCACTCAACCGATCGCGATGAAACTTTCAGGACTTATTGTGATCATGCCGGGGATGGTTCCTGTGAAAAAAAATCGTGATAAAACGGGAACAGGAACGGGCCTATTCACGCGTCAGATAACGTACTAGGAACGGGAACGGGATCGGGATCGGGAACAGGAACGGGATCTGGAACGGGAACGGGATCTGGAACGGGAACGAGAACGGGATCGGGAACGGGCCTGCTCACGCGTCAGATAACGTAATAGGAATGGGAACGGGATCGGGATCTGGAACGGGAACAGGAACGGGAACGGTATCGGGCATTGCAACGCATGCCGGGTCAGCTAGTGTTAAATAAAGTATAATAAAAATAAGGCAAAAAAAAAAAGTTTCAGCCTTTTATCCCCCCCTGACGTTATTTGAATTAAAAGAAATACTCGAATGGTATCCGAGAGGATGTGAAAGGAAGCAAGGTAGACCGAGTCTAAGATGGGCTGATGAATTTCATGATGAATTTCAAGACAGACAGCAATGGAAGAGTCCTTCATCCAGCAGTCGATGGTAAACGGCGGAAAATGATGATTAAGAAATTGTATTTACCTACATATATTGAATATTTTCACCCAATTTGTAGTAGAAAGTTTCAAAAATAAGATTTATAATACGTTTTGACTCTTGTGTATAGTATCTATGTACATACAATACAAAATATTATATCTATTCAATCAGCGGTCAAGCGTGTTCAAAAGTTACCTCATATTACACACGCCCAAGAAATAATTACACGTTACGCTGTCAAGAATCATCTTTCAGTGTCAATATTTAATTAAATGTCGTGTACATGTAATGCCACTTCACACCGGCGACACTTTAGGACACAAGTTTCCCTCGACCGATACGTTAATGGTTAATTAATTTAGGTATCAATATCCAACGTTGGCCGTTATATGTATGTATGCATTTTGTCGGTGGTTTTGTACATCTGAGACTCTCTCAGACAGACATGTGCGGTGCATAATCATCCGGTTCGAGGGATAATTAGCATTACAATATGCATTCCCAGGGACTGGGGAACAGGTATGTATATACATATGTATGTGTATGTATATATTATCTGGTAGACACTTCGTTGTCTTCATTCCAAGCCTTGAAACTATAATGTGTGTTCGTTCAACTTTGGCGATTTGCTTTTATACATACGTGATGGCTTTAACATATCAAAAGTTCAGCAATGCTGCTTATTGTTGTCGAGGAAATGAAATTACATACATAGATGGTGAAATTAACCAAAATCAATACAAAGAGTATTACAAAAACAAGCAAATAACAGTAATTATTCGCACTGAACACGAATATGATCATGTATACGGCATACGACAAATGCGTACTGCCAGTTATGACGTGTGGATGTGAAACGTGGATGCTAAATTCAAAAATGTTACGCAAGATCCTGTGCGCACACAGAGAAGCGTGGAAATATCTATGCTCGGTATAACGAGAAGAGATCGTTAGAGGAATACATGGGTAAGAAGCATGACCCTATCCTAACCACATATCAAACGTGTATTTGAGACATTTATGTAGTATCCAGTTGCTGTCAAAAATTTATAAATCGTATATTAGACCTAAACTAGAATTTTCTGTAAATGTTTGGAACCCTAACTTCAAAAAAGACATTGTATGTATGTTTAGAGAGGGGTTCAAAGAAGGATAACAAAAATGCCATCTGAACTTCGATCACTATCCTATAGCGAAAGGTTGAAGAAAATGAGTCTCACATCTTTGGAGACGAGAAGATTAAGAGGCGATCTAATAGAAGTCTACAAAATAATAAATAATAAATATAAATGACCAATGAACTCAATGGCCATACACTGAAATTACTAAAAGACAAATCAAACAAAATTGTCAGAGGCTCTTTTTTTCAAATAGAGTGGTCGAAGTTTGGAACCGTCTGTCAAATCAGCTAGTAACTTCCGAAAATACAAATCTATTTAAAAATCATCCGGATAAGTTTTTGAATATAAATGGAATAATAAATAATAAATAAATCTGGATTGTGTTTGTTGTCCCCCCCCCCCCCCCCCAATTGTTGACAACGTCTTCACAGCTTTGACAGACTCCACAGCCCTGTTTTATACGGCTCGTTTCTCATCACATCACGTTCATTATCAAAGATTTGTATACTGAAAATTATCATTACTTTATTTTTAAGTATGAATGAATGTACGATGACGCATACATCGCTCATGAGTCAAAGGTCGCGACACACATAACCCCCGCCTCTCTCCCCCTCAGTCTAAGTTGACGGTGACCAATCAGGTTCGACAGTGCATCGGACGACAGCCGATGACCAATTGCAATCGACCCAGGGATCAGCAGATTTCCTTCTCACACCCCCCCCTTAAGTTTATATATAGAAGTCAACAGTCACACAATCAGACGTAAACTCTTACGTCATTCAATCACTCATACTCGATCACTCCAAGTTGAACTTCATACTACTAACCGGTATAGCGATTTTTACGCAAATTTCCTTTATATTTTACTGTAATTGTGCCATCAAATGAACCAGTGTGAAATCAATAAACAATCGATCATCATACAATCAAGTGCTGTATTCTCATTTTTCTCTGTTCCTCAACCTCCAATACATAACAATGTACACACATATGTATGTACACTGTCGACGAGTTTAAAAAACCACTCAAACTCCCTGTGCTTTTCATTTCGAGAGCGCCTAATGTCCCCGGAGAACTACATTTGAATTTCAGATCGTTAGAGCACCCCCGTCCCGTTTCACACTTTAAACGGATCAACATAATTCGAAAATAATTCGCAGCAAAATTAGCGAAAGACCGAAAGTATAGCAAAAATTATTTTTTAAATACTAGAGACGACGGTCGACCGGGATGAGGGGACATTCCGAGCATTTCCGGAATCCGTACCCGGGTCTATACATCATATATGAATCCCAGGATCCCCGGGATGCCATCCACCTGCTACCAAACCCACCCTCATCCCCATACCTGACGCATATTTGAGGCAGACGGTGCACACTGTGAGATAACGGTCGGTTTGATTCGCCATATCCCATCCCCCCCAAATAGGAACCACTTCCCTCACTTCCCTTAGTTCCGAGTTTTCAATTATTCCGATTGGAGGACTTGTCACGTGTGTGTGTGTGTGTGAGTGCAACGAACATTTCAGAACTTTCAACCGGATCGTATTGTCTTCGGCCAAGTCTTGAGGTCTTATGTGTGTGTGTGTGTGTTCATTTTGAATATTCATTGTTCTGACTGTACCCCGGTGTAAATGTTTTGATAATGAAATTTCGCCATTGTATGTACATATAGACTGTTAGAATGTGTGCATGGTAAATTATGCTGATCCAAATGCATGCAGTATGTACATATGTATGTGTACATAGTTGCGCTTACATATTTATGATCGGTGAGTGTAAAAATTTCGTGTGAAAAGTAAGTTTTAGCAGAGAGCGCGCGCATAGTGGGGTTCCAAATTAAAATTTAAATTTAAATATATTTAAGGCTTATTATATAACAAGTGTGTATTTTAGCTTATACATACTATTTAAGATTTATACTTTACTAGTGTCAATATAGTATTTTCAAATTATAGGAGGCCTCCCATCACCGGTGTTGGATGAACGCGTTAGCGCTAACTCACACAACCTGGTGATCACGGGTTCAAATACCACTCGCGACGTTCGTGTTTTTTTCAATTAAATTTTAATTTCAGCCTTGACCGAGGCGAGCGTTATCAGCAGACGGACAGACAGACAGATATACGGAATTGGGCATACTAGTGTAAGCCCAGTTTTTTGTGGGTGAGTATACATACTATGTATGTGTATTTAATAGTTTTTATATAGATGGCGCTTTATAATACAACAACGTAACAATTAAGCAAAGTCGCGAACCTATTTAAAGGATTTATATGTTTAAATATAGGAGATCTTGCATTATCGGCGTTGGATCATAGCGCAAGCGCTCACTGTTCCGACCTGGTGATCTCGGGTTCAAATCCCACTCGCGCGCGCGACGGTTAGCGTTACCAGCGGACAGACAGACAGACAGTGTAAGCCCGTTGAACATCAACGGCCGCTAAGTGAGAAAAATGGATGGCAGATGGACGTGAGAAATACTGGAATGGTATCCGAGAGGATCTGAACTAAAGCAATGCAGTGGACGATGGGCTTATGAGTTATTGAAAAGAATGTGTCGAGTGTGTGTGGATGCAGATTTCTCAAAACAGACAGGAATGGAAGAGGATTGTAGAGGCTTTCATCCAGCAGGGGAATACAAGAATGCTACGCAAGATCCAGTGCACACAGTGAAGTATGGAAAGATGTACATATGTTTGGTATATGTAAAAGAGATATTACCAAGGTGGCAGATGGACGCGGAAAATACTTGAATGGTATTCGAGAGGATGTGGAAGAAAGCAAGGAAAACCAAGCGGTTAAGACAGTCAAGACAGACAGACAGGAAAGGAAGAGGATTGGAGAGGCCTTCATCGGCTGAAAATGATGAGTGTGTATAAATATACTAGTAAATACTAAGTGGCTACTAGATATTATATTAAAACAAATTTTTTTTATCGCAATCCAAAGTTACCGCTATTGTCAAAACATTCAAATGTAAGTAATAAACAATCAACTACTACATACATATACTCCATTGTAAAAAAGTTCAAATTTCACTTTAGATACTGAATTATAACGTCGCTTTCGCGCAATATTGAAACCCAGCTAGACGTGCATCAAATTTAATATGTACTGCACAACATGCTAATTTCATCCGATTTAAATTATTAAAGTCGCCTTTCTGTAAGCACGAAAGTCACGGGTTGGTCTCGTTGAATTTTTCGAACGAGGAGTCATCTACCTACCATCTACCGGTTTGTTAAATATTTATACAGTGCGAAGGCTGCGTAATATAGAATGAAAGCGTTTTCGAATAGCTGGAAAAGCGTTTTCCCAAAAGTTTGTGAAGAGAGCCCGGGCAGAGGAAGTGGTGGCTCGATTTGACCATTATGTCCTGCTTAATATGCACCGCTGAACAGCTTAAAGAGACACCCGACACGGGGGATGATATTTTGCATAAATAATGGACCAAATAAAAGATAAATGATGGAGACCCTCTCCTCCTCTGCGGAAGCATTCGTTCCTCCTACCTCTATCTATCTATGTATGTACATAGATAGCGGTTGCGAATTAGCATTTCGAGGATCGTTCATACGTACACCCATCCGGATCCGAAACGCTCAATTAAATACAAAAAAAGTTAAAAATTAATCTATACTAAAACTAAACTATGTACCTTGAGGTTTGCACGCAAAACGTAGTCGTTGTAGATAATCATATTGTAGAGATAGTTGATAGTTATTTATACCTAGGACAATTGGTGAATATGACTGGTTGTAAGGCTGATATTACACAACCACACAAACAACCAGATTTTTGTTGAACCTCGACAACCAGATAGATATACAGGTTTAGATGGTACGTATTAGATTGTGCTATTCTCTGTTGCATAAAAATTTCTTGGAAGCCAATGGTTCGATGAAAAAAACCTTCACCAAAACCCTTTTCGGACCTTTTTTTTTGTATCGTCGTACTCAATTGTCAACGCAACGCAACGTCAACGCAATTGTTTCGAAAACAATGAAATTCAGAAAGAAATATCAGAGGTTGATTTTTTTATATTTTCTACGTCTACATACTACTACATAGAGTACCTAGTTTTCGTATAGCTTCCTAGACCTATTTTTTTGTATGAAGATTATGAGATGAGCAGGTAAGTGAGCATGAAGTAAAAGTGGTGCAATGTAATAAGATGCTCGTGTAATATCGGCCAAGTGTAATATCGCTCTAAAGAAAGATGGAGTGCTTTTGGAAGAATGAACATTGTTTTTAAATCCAACATTCCGCTATGCTTAAAAAATAAGACATACGACCAATGCGTACTGCCAGTTGTGACGTATGGATGTGAAACGTGGATGCTAAATTCGACAATGTTACGCAAGATCCGGTGCACACAGAGAAGCATGGAAAGATGTATGCTCGGTATAACAAGAAGAGATCGTAAGAGGAATACATGGGAAGCATGGCCAAAGTGGCAGATATGGCGGAACGTGTGAAAAAGTTGAAGTGGACACATAGCGAGAGGAATGAATGGTAGATGGACGCGAGAAATACTGGAATGGTATCCGAGAGGATGTGAAAGAAAGCAAGGTACAAGAGTGAACAATGCGCTGATGAATTGAGAAGAGTGTGTGTAGTCAACTGGATGCAGATTGCTCAAGACAGACAGACATGTAAGAGGATTGAAAATCATGAAAACGTGATCAGGGGTTGATATCTGATACAAATCGCAGAATTTTCGCACGATAATTTTCACAAAGTAAAAATTAGAAAGCGACCATGGAATTTGAATTAATAAAATAGTACTATCCAAAAATCAAACTGACAAATTATTTTATTAAAATAGAAAGTGCATAATAAATTTTCTAAAACAGACTTTAGCCATATCAGTATATGAATATGATGTAACTAAAATACGGAATTACCTATACATAGGTACAATCTGTTTATGAAATCACTAATTTTCCTTCACTGTCATCTTCTCAAGGCTCATATATTACGTTATAGCCCAAATCTGTCATGCTTCTTACCCATGTATTCCTCTTACGATCTCTCCTCGTTATCATCATCATTTTCAGCCGTTCACCATCCACTGCTGGATGAAGGCCTCTCCAATCCTCTTCCTTTCTGTCTGTCCTGAGCAATCTGCGTCCACTTGACTCCACACATTCTTCTCAATTCATCAGCCCATCTTCCACTCGGTCTACCTTGTTTTCTTTCACATTCTCTCGGATACCATCCCAGTACTTCTTGCGTCCATCTGCTTTCCATTCTTCTCGCTATGTGTCCACTTCAACTTTTTCACACGTTCTGCTACATATGTATATCTGCCACTTTGGTCATACTTCTTACCCATGTATTTATTTTGCGATCTCTTCTTGTTACGCCAAGTATACATCTTTCCATGCTTCTCTGTGTGCACGGGATCTTTCTTAGCATTCTTGAATTTAGCGTCCAAGTTTCACATCCATACGTCATAACTGGCAGTACGCATTGGTCGTACACCTTCTTTTTTAAGCATAGCGGAATGTTGGATTTAAAAACTATGCTCATTCTTCCAAAAAAAGAACTTCTTGTTTTATTTCTTCTTCTTTACATCCAGTCATATTCACCAATTGTCCTAGGCATAAATAACTATCAACTATCTCTACAATATGATTATCTACTGTGACTAATACCGAGCATAAATCTTTCCATGCTTCTCTGTGTGCACTGGATCTTGCGTAATATTCTTGAATTTAGCATCCACGTTACGTCAGTACGTCATAACTGGCAGTACGCATTGGTCGTATGCCTTCCATTTTAAGCACAGCCACATTGCAAGTATTATATTAATTAAATATAAATTACAAGTCCAACGGGACAGTAAAAGTCAACGAATAAACTTATCGGACGAAATTAATTATTCCATGTTTAACATATTTATATTGTACGTGTACAGGGTCGTAACATCGAAATATCGTAAATTATCGTCAACGCATATCATTATATGGCTTTTAATTGGCGTATGCGATTCGCCATTTGAATGCACCTGCCGTATCGGAAAACCAGACAGAGAGAATAGCCCCGTTCGGCTTATGTAATTAATTACCAGGGAATATAAAATCAAACGAATTTGACCTCTACGCACGTTTACCCAAAAGTCGAAAGTCCTCCGACATTGAACGATCTCATTAACCAACACACGGGACCGGTGCGCTTAAATCTTAATCGATTATCTCGATTCGATAACCCACGGTTTTATATTATGTACAATATAAAAAAAAGTATGACGTTTATCATTTAACTAGCTTTATTACCCGGCTTTGCCCGGCGTGTAATTAATATAATGTAATATAGTGTTTGTTTAGTAAATTATTTCGGGAGCCCAAAAAAGGGGCCGCCGGGGCAGGAGGGGGGTCTGGGGGGTGGTAAGGGGCCGGCATAGATTTTAGGGAGTATAGTAACACTATGACGTCACTATAGGATTTTTCGTGTTTTTTTTAATCAATAGATTTTTTAAATTATTTTTTTTCGGTTTTTTGGATTTTTTCAACTTTTTTTTTGGACTTATTTTGGAATTTTTTTTGAACTTTTTTTTTTCAAATTTTGATACCCCCTAAAGCCATTCCGGCCCTCAAATCATCCCCCAGACGTCCCTCAAGCCCCGGTGGTTCCTTTTTTGGACTCCCGAAAAGCAATGCCGGCCCCTTACCAACCCCCAAACCCTCCTTCTTACCCCGGCGGCCCCTTTTTTGGACTCCCGAAAAGCAATGCCGGCCCCCTACCACCCCCCAGACCCCCCTCAAGCCCCGGCGTCCCCTTTTTGGGCTCCCGAAACACTATCTCCTAAATCTACTTAAATCTGCCGAAAACATCTACTATCGTGTGTACTTCGTCGTTTCTATTAATCGCACCCGAGCAACGCCTGGTAATTGACGAATGACCCATACGTACATACATACATACATACAAACTTAAGCGTTTTATATATTAGATAGCTCGTTGAGAGGAAATAATGCGGCGAAGATTACCAATTGACGCGACGTTTTTTTTTTTTTTTTTTTTTATTTTAATGAGTTTTTATGACGCGTCGTCGTACCCACTCGTTTGGTCGTACGTGCGAAACGACTTATTCGCGTGCGGTAGTAAAATTGCAAACAGGGGTTGTAAATTCGCCACGGTTGCGTTTTATCGGTCATCGGTGTTATAGTTTCGACTGTGAAGGGAATATATAGGTAGTTTATAGTTGTGCATTTTGAAATAATGTTGGTTTAAAAGTGTATGTACGTTAGTATTTTCTGAATCATTATATTTGGAACAATGTAAAATCTTGGCAAAGTGTCATTTTTTCACTTAAAGGCCCTCACAAACCTGAGCGGAATCGCTGCGTCAAACTGACGCCCCTATCGTCGTCCCATTCGCATTGGTGCAAATCAACAGTATTGAAAACGCACCAAATTGTAAAACATTAAAGTTTGATCTGTATACTTAAAGTGAATATAAATTATATAAAATACCAAGTCATTCGATGAAGCGTTGTATTTTTATTAAATTTTGCTTAGATTTCATACATTGCCATTAACATATGCGTGAAATTGAATTCTTTGTTTATTACTTACCCATACCGTTTGACTTATCATCATCATCATCATCATTTTCAGCAGTTAACCATGCACTGCTGGATGAACTCTCCAATTTTGTTTCATTCCTGTCTGTCTTGAGCAATCTGCATCCACTTGACTCCACACATTCTTCTCTATTCATCAGCCCGTCGTCCACTCGGTCTACCTCGCTTTCTTTCACATCCTCTCGGATACCATTCCAGTATTTCTCGCGTCCATCTACCATCCATTCTTATCGCTATCTGCCACTTTGGTCATGCTTCCCATGTACATATTCCTCTTACGATCTTTTCTCGTTATACTGAGCTTGCTTCTCTGTGTGCACTGAATCTTATGTAGCATTTTTGAATTTAGCTTCCAAGTTTCACATCCATACGTCATAACTGGCAGTACGCATTGGTCGTACGCCTTCTTTTTTAAGCGTAGCGGAATGTTGGATTTAAAAACAATGTTCATTCATCCTAGTTTAATTCTTCGTTTTATTTCTTCTTCTTTACAAACAGTCATATTCACCAATTGTCCTAGGTATAAATAACTATCAACTATCTCTACAATATGATTATCCACTGTGCAGGCATTTGAAAGTTGAAGTATTTGAAAGTGTTCTAATGACAGATAGAGTATTGCAACATTTGAAATGCACCCTATTAGAACTAAGGCATAAAATTACATTACTCAATGGATTCAAGTGCTACGGAAATCGAACGACCATTAAAGCAAAAATTCATTACATAATTTTATCCGATCTAATATAAGAGAGCGTGTGAAAAATTCCTTATGATTTTATACACGCTTTAGTCAAGCAAATTAATCGAACCGTTTTATGTACTACTCAATCTAGCGATTAATAGTTTCCGGTTGCATTCAATTAAATACGAACGCACTAGCATTACGTAATTTCACACTGCATGCTAGGAATTGATTCATTTTTAAGTCAATCAACTGAACTTTCTGGCAGAAAAAAAAAAAAACAACTATCGAACCCGAGATTTTTCAAGCGTATAAAAAAGGTATGTAACAAAACCGATTTTGAGACTTTTGAGTGTCATTCATATTTTTTTGGCACCCTTTTATTCATCAGCGCGTATGTAGCTGTCATACGCATGACGGATAGGTATCACAAAAAAGACTATTCAACCCCAATCAAGGTGTGGAATACAGGGTTGTACGCTTTTAATGCTCAAAATATTATCAAAGTTGGAAATTAATTTTTATTCGGTTAGTATTTCCGCACGATGCTATCTCCCCTTTTGATTTTTGCATACGGGTATGTACATAAACCGTGTATTATATGTACATGCCGTTGCATTCGCAACGATAAAGGGCACACAGAAGTGCATTAATATTGCATGCCTTGTACGTGGCAGTGCAGGGGCGTACTAGTACAGCAACATGTACATAGTTTGCTCTCGAATTGATTAATTGATTTGTTTTCGAGCCAGAAGATAAAGCGCTGCCGCCGTACGTACATAATTGCGAACGCTTAATCAAAGCCCGATTATATTGATTGTAAATAGTGATTCGGATTCAAACATTAAATTAAACTATGCAGACTATGTCTGTCCGTCGGTCCCCTCCGATTTTGTTTCGGTTTCGGTACCGGTTGCGAGACATTTGGCACACCGCGTAACAGCCGGTGGGGTTCCGCATCAAAAGTCCTGTAATTGGCACCAGGACGAAAACCCCACTGTTGGTTTATCGATACAACGTGAATTTGACACGTTGATTTTGCGGATTTTTTAAAATAAATATTTACCCAAAAATTCGTTGCCTTATTTGAAGTTAAATTAAATTAATTAAAATTTAAGTTGAGAGCCGCTGGAGTAGTCAAAAAAACTATTGGGTTTAATTTTAATAAAACTAAAATTATGTTTAATGAATTTTGCACGCAAAGCGTAGTCACAGTAGATAATCATATTGTAGAGATAGTTGATAGTTATTTATACCTAGGGCAGTTGGTGAATATGACTGGATGTAAAGAAGAAGAAATAAAACTAGGAGTGCTTTTGGAAGAATGAACATAGTTTTTAAATCCAACATTCCGCTATGCTTAAAAAATAAGGCATACGACCAATGCGTACTACCAGTTATGACGTATGGATGTGAAACTTGGACGCTAAATTAAAGAATGCTACGAAAGATCCAGTACACACAGATAAGCATGGAAAGATGTATGCTTGGCGTAACAAGAAGAGATCGCAATTGAAATACAATGGGTAAGAAGTATGACCAAAGTGGCAGATATAGCAGTACGGGTGAAAAAGTTGAAGTGGCAATGGGCTGGACACAGCAAGAAGAATGGATGGCAGATGGACGCGAGAAGTACTGGAATGGTATCCGAGAGGATGTGAAAGAAAGCAAGGTAGACCGATGGGCTGATGAATTGAGAAGAATGTGTGGAGTCAAGTGGATGCAGATTGCTCAAGACAGACAATAATGTAAGAGGATTTGAGAAGCCTTCATCCAGCAGTGGATGGTGAATGTCACTGTAGACAATCAGATATTGTAGAGTTAGTTGATAGTTATCTATACCTAGGACAATTGGTGAATATGACTGTTTGTAAAGGAGAAGAAATAAAGCGAAGAATGAAACTAGGATGGAGTGCATTTGGATGAATGAACATTCCGCTATTCCGCGATCAATGCGTACTGCCAGTTATGACGTATGGATGTGAAACGTGGATGCTAAATTCAAGAATGTTATGTAAGATTCAGTGGATCATGGAAAGAAGTATGCTCGGTATAACTAGAAGAGATCGTAAGAGGTATACATGGGTAAGAAGCATGACCAAGGTGAAGTGGCAATGGGCTGGGCACACACACACACACGCATTAAATACTGGAATGGTATCTGAGAGGATCTGAAAGAAAGCAAGGTATACCGAGTGGACGATGGGCTGATAAATTGAGAAGAATGCGCCGAGTCAACTGGATGCAGACTGCTCAAGACAGACAGTAATGGAAGAGGATATGAGAGGTCTTCATTCAGCAGTGGATGATGAACGGCTGAAAATGATGAAGTTGAAAGCATATTGCGTAATTGGCAAGTTTAATCAATTTCATATACATACATATGTATTTTAAATATTAGCCTCAATCTGCATAGTCGCTATGGATTGTAAATTGTCATTATCAGTGTTTACAGTTTGAAATTATGCCCTACAGTTGCATATTTTACGATTTCATATGAAGAAATCAAGGAATGCAGATTTCGTCGTAAACGAACAAGTATTGCGACAGGTTTAGCATTGTGCCAGAGATTCTCAAACTTTACCTTACATTTAATATAATTTCGTTATTAGATCTACATATGTATGTAAAACTGCTGATTTTTTAAGGCAATGTATGTATATATTACAACATTCCGCTATTCTAAAAAATAAAGGCATACGACCAATGCGTACTGCCAGCTATGACGTATGGACGTGAAACGTGTTTGCTAAATTCAAGAATGTTACGCAAGATCCAGTGCACACAGAGAAGCATGAAAAGATGTGGTATAGGATGACCAAGGTGGTATATATAGCAGAACGTTGTGAAAAAGTTGAAGTGGACACGTAGCGAGGAGAATGGATGGCAGATGGACGCGAGAAATACTGTAATGGTATCCGAGAGGATGTGAAAGAAAGCAAGGTGATCCAATAATTCTACTTGGTGGCAGCGGATATAATAATTATAATAAAACATAACATCGACACACAAACCACCACCCTCACAGATGTAACAATTAATGAATTGGAATTATACAGGGAAAGATATCATCATTTTCATCCGTTCAAAATCCAATGCTGGATGAAGCAATCTGCAGCCACATGACTCCGCACATTCTTCTCAATTCATCAGCCCATCTTCCACTCGGTCTACCTTGCTTTCTTTCACATCCTCTCGGATACCATTCCAGTACTTCTCGCGTCCATCTGCCATCCATTCTTCTCGCTATGTGTCCAGCCCATTGCCACTTCAACTTTTTCACCCGTACTGCTATATCTGCCACTTTGGTCATACTTCTTACACATTGTATTTCTTTTGCGATCTCTTCTTGTTACGCCAAGCATATATCTTTCCATGCTTATCTGTGTGTACTGGATCTTTCGTAGCATTCTTGAATTTAGCGTCCAAGTTTCACATCCATAAGTCATAACTGGCAGTGCGCATAGTGATTCATACATATATGCACCGATTTTTAATTGTATTGTACATATGTATATATCCTAGAGAATTATGTCGTGATGTTAGATCTTGAATTGATTTGTATTTATTTCTCTTATACGACAAATACTGGATGATTCATATATGAATCAGCATGCAATTGTATATGCTTATATTTAGTACTGTAGCTAGAATACGTATTTTTATATATTTTTTAATTTTAGATGCCTTTCATATACAAAAATGTAGAAAAGTAGAATCAACTGAACCTACTACATCACAAAATAAACCCAATTCAGCATCTTCCAAAGTCAGAGAGTTGTTGTGGAAAAATGATAAAATTTCAAATATACCATCGCCATTTACAGGAAATTCATTGCTGCCAGATTCAATAACAAAATTAGAAACGCCGTATCAATATTTAAAATATTGATACGGCAATAACTGTGTTCAATAAGGACAATAATTATTGTTTAAAAACTTTTCATGAAACATAACGAATGCACGATGATGCATATATGAATCATCCACTTTTTCTAATAATAAAACAATGAAAAATTAAAACACGATTTTTTAAATCATTTTTCCCATAGTCTAAATACGATTTCACAATGTTTTATTTTTTTAAAAAAAAAAAAAAAATCATGAACTGTAGGGTTAAATTGAAAACTGAAAATCAATACGTGCATATGTACAATATTGAAACGTTGATTTTTCAATGCTCAAGAAAATGTATGCACAAGTGTTAAATTCGTTACATTCACATGGGTGACAGAAGTGGTTTGTGTAGAGGGCTCTCTTCACCCTCTCAGTGTCACTCAGCAGCCCTCTGCTGTCACAAAACTCGCCAACCCCTCTCCCTAAAAGGGGTCCCTCAAACCCCCTGGTCTACCCCAGCCACCCTTCAGTGTCAAAATCCTCCATACAGGTCTGTGACATTTGTCACGCCTACATTACACGCCAAACTAAACATACAGATACGCGCGATTTTTCACCAAACACCCCCATTCGAATGCATAACTGACGCCATCTCGTCCAGATCCACCCATAGCCCATCAATCAAACTACGAAAATATCGTACACGGCTAATTTCCATACGGATCTATGTACGTGAAATGTTTCAGATAGGGGTGAGGTCCTGTCAATTTGCGTAGCTATCAGTTCGGTGAGAGATTAAGCCGGATCTTTGGTGGTGGGGGTGCATTTTTAAAGGAAAATTAGGCTTTCCCTAAGAGGAAAATACCCCCTTTGTCCCCCTTTGCCTACCTCCCCTCAAGTTGCAGGTGATTATTTCGCATCGCGAAGCGCGAAAGTACTCATTATCAATGGAAATCTGGGGGTCTTTACGGTGCAAGTCGCGCATGAGTCCTGCTCCTTGGGACGCAGACAGGAAGACTTTGCTTCCCGTTGCGGTAATATTTATACATATATGCGTATGTTACGATCTGTTTTCGAGAAATTTATCGAAAGAAGATTTTACGGTAGTAAAACGAACAATTTTCAGAATTGTTGATTGATGAATTAATATTATAATAAGATTAATAAAAGTGAGTTTAGGTTAAAAGTTGGTGAAAGTAATATTGAACTAGTTAATAATTTCAAAAAATTGGGTATAATATTGGATGATAAGTCAGATTTTAAAATTATTATCAAAAGAAACTAAAATAATAATTTATAATGTATGTAATTGTCAGACCACATCTTATGTATTGGGGTTCATTATTAAATATGTTATATAAGTCAACCAGAGATGGATTACAAACATTACAAAATAGAGGTATGAGATGTATTTTAAATGTGGATAGGTATGCTAGTATAAAAAACACGATGATTATGTATATAATAGCCGTAATCCGTCTGTCTGTCTGCTGATAACGCTCACCTAAACAGAACCTCGTGCGAGTGGTATTTGAATCCGGTATCACCAATTCGGAACACTGAGTGCTTACGCTGTGAGCCAAACTAGACAATAACGGGCCAGCTTCAACTTGACTATATTTAATATTAATATGCTCGCACTTAAATTATTACGTGTTGTATTATAATTCGCCATCTGTCGAACAACTATAAAAACTATTAAATTTAATATTATTTTTCAGTACGGGTGATGAGAAATCGCTGCGTTGATATTCAACGGGCTTACACTAGTTGAATTAGATTGGTTGAATGTGATTTGTATGTTGGTATTTATATTTAAGTTAGATAATAATATGTTACCATCATATTTTAGTAAATTTATTGTGAGAGGAATGGATGTACATACATATGTATGTATGTGAATATAATTTAAGGAATAAAAATAATTTAATTATAAAAAATGTTAGAATAAATAGAAATAGGAGAAGCATCTTGTACAGAGGTGTTTTCTAGTATAATAGACTGCCGGATGGAATTAGAAGTTCCAAAAACTATTGATAAATTCCTGACAGTCTTAAAAAAATATCTCTGTATACATATGTACATACATACATATGTATGTAGGTGCTTAGTTAAGGATTACGTAATTAGCTTTAGCTACTGTATTATATAAAATAAATAAATAATTAAATTAAATTAAACGTTCATTCGAGCGTTTTCTTCAGTGTGTGTGTGTGTGATTTTCACTTACATTTTTTCTTCAACGACCAGTGTAATCTACTAGTGTAAGTCCGTTGAATATCAACGGACGTGTTTGACGCAATTGATGCAATTGACGCAATTGACGCGTGACGATTAAGCAAAGTCGCGCACCTACTAAGGATTGATATTGTCAAATTATAGGAGGCCTCCCATTATCGGTGTTGGGTGAACGCGTTAGCGCTAACTCACCCCACCTGGTGATCACGGGTTAAAATTCCACTCGCGACGTTCGTGTTTTTTCAATTAAATTTTAGTTAGCGTTATCATCAAATGGACAGACAGACATACGAAATTGGGCTTATATATAACTAGTATAATCCCGTTGAATATCAACGGGAGTTGATATTCAAAGTACTGAGCTTAGTATTTATTTCTAATAATATTAAATTTAATAGTTTTTGCATAGATGGCGCGTTATAATACAACAACGTAACAATTTAGCAAAATCGCGAACCTACCGAGGATGGGATGATAGTTTGGATGATAGCGTGAGCATTCGCTCTTTCGAACTGGTGATCTCGGGTTCAAATTCCACTCGCGCTCGACGATTCGTATCTTTTAATCATTTACCGAGGTGAGCGTTATCAGCAGACAGACAGACGGAATAGTGTATATGATGGTATTTTGGGTAAATTGAGCTTTTTTTTTTAAACATGTTTTTAATCTATCTACTATATAAAATTCAATTTCAAGTTTGTCGTTCCGCTATTCAAATCTACAGTTTTCAACTTAGAACCGCCAAACTTGGTATACTATCTCATGATACCCTAACTCAGACCGTAAGTAGGTTTTGGAAGGGGTCGGATCAGTGGGTCGACGGGCCCCCATATACAAAATTTTTAATCATTTTTTTTTTGAACTGGAGAATAAAAATGTTTTCATTTGTTTCAATTTTTCATTCAATTTTTGTTTGTACTGGAGAATAAATGTCACCCGCCCGAGCAACGCCGGGCAATTCAGCTAGTTGTACATAAAACTTTCAACAAATTTAGTAACTTTCAGCAATTCCTAGATTCAAAACTAAGTATCTCGACTTTGGCCTATTGTTTAAGCTTTTATAATATATTAAAATTTTTGAAACATTACATTGTATCCACGATTATATACTCGTATGAAGGAAAAATGCAGAAATTTTATGTATGTATGTAGATACTACGTAGTACAAAATTGAATGATTCGACAATTAGAGTGTTGGAGGGTATTCATTCAAGCAGCCGAAAACAAAGCATATTGTATGGAATTTTTCGTCTGAAATTGTTTGAAAATTTGGTGCACACTTATTATAAATACCGAACTGGCATTGTACGTATTTTTCGTCTACATTTCAGTGAGTCAGAAACAGTGGCTAAATATTCTCCGTAGCGAAAGCCCGGCTGTCCTTACAATGGGTTCGCTCCAGCGTGAACATAGAGGAAGAGGAGAGTCCTTTCACCACCTAGGGATATCCTCCAACCCCATCCGGTACAGCCAGGGTAGGTTTTTGACTATGGGGGATGGTATATACATACACATCCCCTCAGTGCAACCGATACGATTGCATCGTCGAATTCGAATTTATACCACTGCGTACGATCAATTATAACGGACGACGTTCAAATATTGAATAAAATGTATTAAAATTGAATTAAATCCAACATGTTTAAAAAATAAGGCATACGACCAATGCGTACTGCCAGTTATGACGTATGGATGAGAAACTTGGACGCTAAATTTTACTTAATTGTAACATCATGACATAATATATATAAAAATTAACTACGCAAGCAATGGCAACGAGACACATTTTGGAACAAAATCTTTGAACTATTTTTTTGTTATATGGTTTTAATCAAATTGTAGAGACGGTTGATAGTAATGTACACCTAGGACAATTGGTGAATATGACTGGTTGTAAAGAAGAAGAAATGAAACTAGGATGGAGTGTTTTGGAAGAATGAACACGTTGGATTTAAAAACTACGTTCATTCTTCCAAAAGCACTCCATTCTAGTTTCATTCTTCGTTATCTTAAATTAAAAGCGTACAAACTTTTACTACAATCATAATATGAATAATCACATTGTATAAACGTAGGTACATACATACAGTAGATAATTATTTATACTTGGTCAATTGGTGAATATGACTGGGTATAAAGAAGAAGAATGAAACTAGGATGGAGTAAGAGTATGGAGTCTTTTGTAAGAATGAACGTTGTTTTTAAATCCAACATTCAGCTATGATTAAAAAAGAAGGCATACGACCAATGCGTAATGTCAGTTATAACGTATGGATGTGTTCAATTCAAGAATGTTACGTAAGATCCAGTGCACACAGACAGGCATGGAAAGATGTATGCTCGGTATAACAAGAAGAGATCGTAAGAGGAATACGTGGGTAAGAAGTATGACCAAAGTGGGAGGTATAGCAGAACGTATGAAAAAGTTGAATATCTAGGACAATTGGTGAATATCTATGACCGGATGTAAAGTAGAAGAAATAAGAATGGAAGAATGAGCATAGTTTTTAAATCCAACAATCCGCTATGCTTAAGAGATAAGGCATACGGATGTGAAACGTGGCTGCTAAATTCAAAAATGTTACGCATGATCCAGTGCACACAGAGAAGCATGGAAAGATGTATGCTCGGTATAACAAGAAGAGATCGTAAGAGGAATACGTGGGTAAGAAGTATGACCAAAGTGGGAGGTATAGCAGAACGTGTAAAAAAAAGTTGAATATCTAGGACAATTGGTGAATATGACCGGATGTAAAGTAGAAGAAATAAGAATGGAAGAATGAGCATAGTTTTAAATTCAACAATCCGCTATGCGTAAAAAAAAGAAGGCATACGACCAATGCGTACTTCCAGTTATGACGTATGGATGTTGTGCTCAAGAATGCTTCGTAAGATCCAGTGCACACACAGACAGGCATGGAAAGATGTATGCTCGGTATAACAAGAAGAGATCGTAAGAGGAATACGTGGGTAAGAAGTATGACCAAAGTGGGAGGTATAGCAGAACGTATGAAAAAGTTGAATATCTAGGACAATTGGTGAATATCTATGACCGTAAAGTAGAAGAAATAAGAATGGAAGAATGAGCATAGTTTTTAAATCCAACAATCCGCTATGCTTAAGAGATAAGGCATACGGATGTGAAACGTGGCTGCTAAATTCAAAAATGTTACGCATGATCCAGTGCACACAGAGAAGCATGGAAAGATGTATGCTCGGTATAACAAGAAGAGATCGTAAGAGGAATATGTGGGTAAGAAGTATGACCAAAGTGGGAGGTATAGCAGAACGTGTGAAAAAGTTGAATATCTAGGACAATTGGTGAATATGACCGGATGTAAAGAAGAAGAAATAAGAATGGAAGAATGAGCATAGTTTTTAAATGCAACAATCCGCTATGCTTAAGAGAGAAGGCATACGACCGTGGCTGCTAAATTCAAAAATGTTACGCATGATCCAGTGCACACAGAGAAGCATGGGAAGATGTATGTTCGGTATAACAAGAAGAGATCGTGACGCGACAAATACTGGAATGGTATTCGAGAGGATGTGAAAGAAAGCAATGTAGACCAATGGGCGATGGGCTGATGAATTGAGAAGAATGTGCGCTCAAGACAGACAGGAATGGAATAGGATTTGAGGGGCCTTCATCCAGCAGTGGATGATGAACGGTTGAAAATGATGATGAAAATTGAATTGATTGGGTCACACTGTTCTTTACTCATGCAATAACCAAATCAAGATTGCACATTTCAGCTTTGAAGTTTCGTCTGAAAGTTGGGCGCCTGAAAACCGACCGGGGCCCCGTTTATTATAGGCGATAAAACAATATAGCTAGCGGGTATAGTGTAATGTTCGGTTTTATTCCTTGCGAATGGGATTCGGGATGACATCATAATCGTTCTCGGTAATATGGGACCCCCCTCTTGAGCACACACACATACCCACAAATTTGAACTTTGATGTTTAGGTATGTGCTTTGAGGAGTCATTTTTACGTCGCCATCTTTATTTGATGGATTCCGGTTCCGTTAAGTTTTACGATCACTATTTGCATTTTTCGCATTTTCCTACCCCGGGCTACCTCTTTTGCTCGTCGTTGTATTTCCTCTTCGTTTTTTTTGTTTTGTATGTGCGTGTGGATGAAATATTCGCCGTGCACTTTTATCGCCGAATAAATATCGTAAAATTCAAAATGTACAACGCTTGCGATGGTCTAGACGTGTGTTTTGATCGTTTTAAATAAAGAACATTAATAAAAAAGTATGTATTATTTTGTATTTGAATTGAATTTTTGTTGACCATTCAAAATTTCACACGTTCTGCTATTGATATATAATGTAATTGTCAGACCTCATTTTATGTATTGTGGTTCATTATTAAATATGTATGTTAGAAAAGTCAACTAGAGATAGATTACAAATATTACAAAATAGAGGTTTATTGAATTTTAGAGAATTTATTGTGAGAGGAATGGATGTATGTGAATATAATTTAAGGAATAAAAATATTTTAATTATAAAAATTGTTAAAATAAATAGAACCGGATTGAATTAGAAGTTCCAAAACTATTGAAAAATTCCTGGCAGTCTTAAAAAAACATCTCTGTACAGGTGCTTAGTTAAGGATTATAATTAATTAGCTTAATCTACTATATGTATTATATAAATAAATAAATATTGTATCTGTTACTTACGATCTCTTATTGTAATACCGAGCATACTTCTTTCCATGCTTCTCTGTGTGCACTGGATCTTACGTGGCATTCTTGAATTTAGCATCCCAGTTTAACATTTATACGTCATAACTGGCAGTACGCATTGGTCGTATGCCTTCTTTTTTAAGCGTAGCGAAATGTTGGATGTACTCCAAAAGCACTCCATCCCAGTTTCATTCCTTCTTCTTTACATCCGGTCATATTCACCAATTGTCCTAGGTATAAATAGCTGTCGACTATCTCTACAATATGATTATCTACTGTGATTACGCTTTTAAAATTAATTTTTAAGCCTACTTTCATACTTTTGTTGCAAAATTCTGTTAATAAAGTATAAAGGAAAAAAAAGTTGAATAGTCCTATTTATAAATTTTGATTAAAATTCATTTAAGACTATGTATGTCAAAATTGGATGAATTGAATATACCATATTATTGCGAAAACGATGTAATTTACGATTAAAAAATATTTAATGATAATTTTTTTGTAATATAATGAAATTTTTACGTTTTTATAGCAGAATGGAGTTGGAATTGTATGAGTAAAAGTTTCAAATGAAAAAAAATTTCTGAGATACATTGAAGAAAAAAGTTTAAGCTTATACTGAATACATCGACGAAAGTTTCTTAAGTATATTTCCGATGATTGAACTTTATGCGATGTTTTCGTTTTGATTTTACGTTCGTATGTACTACGTTCATGTATTCACATGATATAATAGTGATATTATTATCCCATATAAATATTTATGTACCAAATACTTCACATACAATTTTCGTTCAGCCTATTACACAATGCATCCCTAGAAAGAAATGAAAATCTAATTGTGCGCATCGTTATCATAGAGATGAGTCAACTCTTGGTGGGGGACAGAGTGTCATCGTGGTCATTTGACCATCAACAGTCAGTAATCACCTCGTTCTTGGTTCTGGGTTTCGTACTTTCGTATCTGGGTACCTATTTTTTTTTTTTTACAACCCCCGAAAACTCGCCGAGGGTGAATGGTTTATGTTAAGCGACGAGGAGACTTTCGGCGAGGGTTGGGAAATTTCAAAGAGGACAATTGTTAACGAGGAGGGATGCCGAATGCTAAAGATAACTTGCAATAGACGTTTTTCTTTCGGAAAAAAAAAAAAAAAAAAAGCAAAATTATATTACGCACTTTCGCCGAAGCAATGGTGTCGTAAAATTTCGCATTCTGGTCGTAAAAAAATTATTATGCATTTCGGAAAAAAAAAAAAACTCCAGCAACTATGTATGTATCAAGATTGAATCGCTTATTATTCATGATTGGAAGTACTTCGATGGGATATTTTATTGCTGACGAACTCACAATTAATATGTGTATTTCATTATACGTATGTATGTATACCTACATACATATGTATATACATTTGTCTGACAACCAAAACTCCAGAATAATATTTGAGTTCAGTGTATAGACTTTTATATATGTATGTACATATTACTGAAAAATAATAGTTTTTATAGTTGTTGCATAGATGTCGCGTTATAATACAACAACGTAACAAATTAGCAAAGTCGCGAGCCTATTGACAATTAATATTGTCAAATCGTATCAGGCTCCGTTTGGATCATACATAGCGTGAGCGTTCACTGTCCCGAACTGCTGATCTCGGGTTCAAATCCCACTCGCGTGACGTTCTGGTTTTTTTTAATTATTTACCTCGGCGAACGTTATCAGTAGACAGACAGAATATGGCTATTATACATAAACTAGTGTAAGCCCGTTGAATATCAACGCAGCGCTTTCTCATCACCCGTACTGGAAAATAATATTAAATTTAATAGCTTTTACAGTTGTTGCATAGATGGCGCGTTATAATAACAATGTAACAATTTAGCAAAGTCGCGAGCCTATTTTTTATTATATTAATAGTCGAGTTGAAGCCTGCCCATTATCATCTGGTTTGGCTCGCCGTGTAAAGGCCTTCACAAACCTGAGTGATATCGCACCAATGCGAATTAAATCAGTGCGAATGGGACGACGATTTCGACGACGAAACCGCCAAGGTGTGTGAGCGCCTTAAGCGTTTTGTTCCTAATCAGTGATACCGGGTTCAAATCCCACTCGCGTTACGTTCTGGTTATTTAATTATGTACGGCGGTGAGCGTTATCAGCAGACAGACAGACATACGGATTTCGGCTATTATATATATAATATGATACGAATTGAATTCGCATAAAATAATTACATGTGTGTTAAGTTGTACTCTTCATGTGAAGTAAACGAAGATTCAGTTTATAGTGTTCCAATTTTAATCAACTATTTCAATTAATCCAGTATTAACAAGTAGCTCATAAAGTGCAATATAAAATGAAATTAATTCCACATAATATAATACAGCCAAAATACTTACAAACAAAGAACTTTAGGGGCTAGGGCTGGTAAGGAATTTGAGTAAAGAAAATCTGAATGAGGGCACAAGGAATAGTGAAAAGGATCAATATGTGCAGGAATTTCGCTGAATGACGAGCAGGATCAATGAATGAAGGAGTTTTGCCGAATAATCAGTAGAACAAAGATTCAAATGAAACAATGGAGGATTACTAAATAGTGTGAAAATTCAGGTACCTAAATGTGCGTAGTTAATTAGGCGCTAAAGTGTTTATTTGTTATTCAATGTGACAAATAGGAGTTTCATTGATATTTCTTCTATAATATAAGGATAATGAAATTATAAAAAATCAAACTTATAGTATGTGCTTTGAAATCCACGACAGTACATTTCAATCAATCCAATCATAATGCACATTGAAATATTGATACTGTATAATCATATCGATTAATTATTTGTTAATTTAATTAAAAACAGACGATACTTATTTATGTTTGTGGGTACCTAAGCATCTGATACGTTAAAAAGAATTCGTTACACGACGCGATTGAATCTGGTGCGTGGTCAACGAAGACATTAAGAAAGACATTAAGCAGACTACTCTCAAAATCAGATCGTGTGGGGATTCGAAGTGATGCACCCCAGACATGCAACACAGTTTGTTGTTCACTGGACCGTGCAACCGAGGGAGGAGAGTTCTGTCAACGACAATTTATCTTTTGTGACACTGTCAATGCGAATCCCGACGATTTCTTATCTGACAAATCGTCTGGACTTTTGGACGTGTCGTGACAATACGGTGAATCATTTCTAAGTTATCAATCAATTATACCTCCTTTATATATGTATGTATGTATGTACTAGAAAATTGGAAAGTACCATTCCATAGTTACTTCACTAAAACATACGGTGAAATAGTTGTCAAGCAGTGAAGAGGCAACACTTGATATATTATATATATACATACATAAAAATCAATATAATTTTTTGATATTATGATTTCATCATCTTCATTATAAGCCATTCACCATACACTGCCACACATAGATATACAATACCATAGATATGCCATTCCAAACAAATTTGCCTGGACAAAGCGTCAGAAGCAACGGGGGGGGGTGCGGGGGGTCTAAAGTGCGGGAAATTCTCACAAAAAAGAAGTCCCACAAAAAAAAAGTCAAGCAAAATACATGCAAGGCATATTTTGCATGCCCTTTTGTATGTCATTTTCGGGCGCTAAGGCCAATCTATGTTATTCTACATCTACAAATGCTGCTATGCTGCATCTGTATGCTGCTACATAATTATTATATGAAGGCCTCTGCAATTCTCTTCCATTCCAGTCTATCTTGAGCAATCTGCATCCACTTGACTCCACATATTGCTCTCAATTCGTCCGCTTGGTTTCCCTTGCTTTCTTCCACATCCTCTCGAATACCATCCAAGTATTTCTTGCGTCCATCTGCCATCCATTCATCTCGTTATGCTCCACTGTATCTTTTTCATACGTTCCGCTATATCTGCTACTTTGATCATGCTTTTTACACGTGTAATATTCCTTTTACATATACCAATCATATGCACATCTTTTCATGCTTCACTGTATGCACTGGATCTTAAATGATTGCTTCATCATCATTTTCAGCTGGATGAAGACCTCTCCAATCCACTTCCATTCCTGTCTGTCTTGAGCAATCTGCAACCACTTGACTCCACACATTCTTCTCAATTCATCAGCACATCTTTCACTCAGTCCACCTTGCTTTCTTTCACATCCTCTCGGATACCATTCCAATATTTCTCGCATTCTTCTCGCAATGTGTCCACTTCAACTTTTTTACACGTTCCGCTATATCTGCCACCTTAGTCATACTTCTTACCCATGTATTCCTATTACGATCTCTTCTCGTTATACCGAGCATATACATATTTCCATGCTTCTGTTCTTAAATCACATCCATACGTCATAACTGGCAGTACGCATTACTCGTATGCCTTATTTTTTAAGCATAGCGGAATGTTGGATTAAAAAACAATGTTCATTCTTCCAAAAGCACTCCATATTAGTTTCATTCTTCTTATTTACATATATCCAGTCATATTCACCAATTGTCCAAGTGTAAATAATCATCAACTATAACCTACATATACAATGTGATTAATCACATTCACATTATGATTGAAGTAAAAGTTTGTACGCTTTTACATAATTTTGGATAAATTATATTTGCATTTGATTTTTATGCATTTTGGCTCATTTATGTATTACTCATGAAACTGTTGAAACAAATTAACATAACACAAAACGAGCATTATGCCGTTAAACACTTTTGTCACTACGCTGTCACTCATACGTTTCGTAGACGAAATAAAAATAATAACATAAATGTGTACATTTTCCAACCCAGGGGGGTGGGGGGGGTGGTATTATAAGTGAAACTTTTTAATAGAAAATAAGTGGGTATAAGGGGGGGGGGGGGGGGGGGGGGGCTGGAGACACATAAAAGTTTTTTAATAAAAATAAACAGTGATTCCTCAATGGGACTCTACGTCTACTTTTCCACTTTGCGGTGTGTTTTTCCAACCACCCCTTAACCCCCCCTGTCTGCATTTCCTATTGCCGCTTGTATTTGAATTTCAAATTACTCCTCACACCATGTCGACTGGCCACGGAATGTTTTTATTACGAGTCTGATTTTTTTTTTTTTTTTTTTTCATTTTCATTACGTCCATTTCCTCGGAACGGGCAGCGATCGAATGTTTACGACTTTTCTTTTCCTTTTTATTTATTTATTTTTGCCTCCTCTCCCTCCCCCCCCACCGTGTATTGTGTTCGTTTATTTATTTCGTTCGATTGTTGGAAACTGTCTGTCTGGACCTTGCAGTGTAAGAATGAATGTCTCGTCGTGGAAACAATTTGCGGAGACGTTCTCATCGGGATATCTTTTATCGTACGTTTTCCTTTCAGATTCAGAGAGAATTAATGATTGAAACTATCAGCGTGTAACTTGCATGCACGGCATATTGTAAGCGGATTGAAATTTACATACATATTCGCCAACGTTCGTCACTACCTTAGGAGTATTCATTTAAGTTAAGGCTATCGTATTTTATGCGCTAAGCATAATTTTTACTTTATCCTAATCGGATAAAGCAGCGGTTCCCAAACTGTGGGGTGGAATGGAAACGAAGAAGATCGACGGTCACAGTGTGGTATGTATTTGCTGCGATGTACTCGAAAACGAGAGCATGCGACCGAACAAATTGCGTCGGCATATTTAGACGAAGCGTCCGGGACTTAATTTTTTGAAAGACAACTTGAACACCCTGTCGTTAAAAATGAAGCTTTCGCATTACACCAGCAATGTTGAAAAATTCCTCCACATTTGATTAGTTTGCGAATCGCGCAAGCTGGTAAACTGCACACAAATATATAAAACTCTGGATTCTGTTAATAAAAATAGTATTAAAATAAATATCCCCCCTCCTTTCATGCCCACTAAATCTAGATGGGTCGCGGTACTAACAAGTTTGGGAAGCACTGGGATAAATTATTGTGATCGTGCGAAAATTCGACCTCGAGATTTCGACTGATTTGTATCAGGTATCATCCCTTCATTTCACATTTTCATGATTTCTGGAAAATGTCAGTAGGTATGTCTATGTACCTGTGTGTAAAATCGCTAATAACTCAAAAACTGTGTATCCTAGTACACCGAAACTTCATATTTATATGTTTTTTACTGGCCATTATAATCCATAAGGCTTTAAAGTTTTGGCTCTTGGAAAGTCACCTAATTTTTGTGTTATCTTTGGAAGGTTTTTCCAGCAATACTATGATACACATTAAACTGAACTTTTGCAAATGTAGTATGTGTATACGACCTTCAAAATAATATAATTTTTAAACATTTTTTTAATTTGTTAAAATCCATCAAATACGCGAATAAATATCTAACTTTTTGTATGAGCATTTTTTTTGCATTTCATTTACGATTCATATTAAAAGGACAAGTTTATATGTATATCTACATACATATGTAGATTTTAAAGCGATTTCACTTCGTTTTTAGCATTCTTGTAAGTTACAGGGTTTTTCAATTTAATAAAGCTTATGAACAAAAAATTTTGTGCAAAGTTCTCATTATATTCGATTGGAACAAAAAATGTAAAGTTAAATCAATATTACTCCATTTAAGTTAAATATTGAATCAAATTTTTACTGTGAATCTAATGATAAAATACTTTTATGTAAAAAGCAGTGGTTGGTCGCGAACCTTTTTCAAGCTAGGAACCAAATTAAGGATAACCTTGCAAAATTAATATTATTTTCGGATTATATGTACATATGTATGTATATTCAAAAATAAATTAAACATTGCCCTTTTAAGAAATGAATATCTGTCAGATATGAGTTATCTTCATGTTCGACAGTTTATTACTAAAAAGTATTAGTCATTAAGTTGTGGAAATAGGATTATTTTTGATTTTATGTAAATTGTGTGTCAACGTTTTGTGTTTCGCGCAAAACGTTGTATGACAGGGAGAGCTGCAGGTATCCGTACAAAGAGCCGCATGCGGCTCCCGACCGCTGTTCTAAAGGTAACTCAACACGGAACACGATATAATTATTTTTAAATTTAATTTTAATAATAAGAAATATTAATAAAACTAAAATTATGTTTAATGAATTTTGCACGCAAAGCGTAGTCACAGTAGATAATCATATTGTAGAGATAGTTGATAGTTATTTATACCTAGGGCAGTTGGTGAATATGACTGGAAGATTGAAACTAGGATGGAGTGCTTTTGGAAGAATGAACATAGTTTTTAAATCCAACATTCCGCTATGCTTAAAAAATAAGACATACGACCAATGCGTACTGCCAGTTATGACGTACGGATGTGAAACTTGGACGCTAAATTCAAGAATGCTACGAAAGATCCAGTGCACACAGAGAAGCATGAACAGATGTATGCTCGGTATAACGAGAAGAGATCGTAATAGGAATACATGGGAAGCATGACCAAAGTGGCAGATAGCGAGAAGAATGGATGGCAGATGGACGCGAGAAATACTGGAATGGTTTCCGAGAAAATGTGAAAGAAAGTATGGTAGACCGAGTGGACGATGGGCTGATGAATTGAGAAGAATGTGTGGAGTCAAGTGGATGCAGATTGCTCAAGACAGAAAAGATTGGAAGAGGATTGGAGAGGCCTTCATCCAGCAGTGGATGGTGAACGGCTGAAAATGATGATAATGATGAAGTACCCTCTATCATATCTACCCAGAAAAATTGGTGAATATGACCGGATGTAAATAAGAAGAAATAAAACTAGGATGGTGTGCTTTTGGAAGAATTAACATTAAATCCAGCATTCGGCTATGCTTAAAAAATAAGGCATACGACCAATGCGTACTGCCAGTTATGACGTATGGATGTGAAACGAGGATGTTGAATTCAATAATGTTACGTAAGATCCAGTGCACACGGACAAGCACGGACAAACTTGGACGCTAAATTCAAGAATGCTACGAAAGATCCAGTGCACACAGAGAAGCATGGAAAGATGTATGCTCGGTATAACAAGAAGAGATCGCAAAAGAAATACAATAGGTAAGAAGTATGACCAAAGTGGCAGATATAGCAGTACGGGCTGCACACATAGCAAGAATAATGGATGGCAGATGGATGCGAGAAGTACTGGAATGGTATCCGAGAGGATGTGAAAGAAAGCAAGGTTTGTATCTATGTATGTATGTACAACTTTAAGAAGAAAATTTTTTTTACGGAAATGAACGTTTTTATTCAACTTTGATTTATGTATATATAGTTGTTTTAAATTGCTTTCAGTCAATTTTAAAGTTGATCGAACTTATTTTGAATTATACAGGAAAGAATTTCCAATGCTTAACTATGTATGTATATCGCCAACTGTAATAAAATTCGATGCAATCGTTTTCACGAAGTCACCACAGATTACAGTACACGAGTCAAAGCATCTGAAAGTTGAAATTTTAAAATATAAAATCAAATCGAAATCGCCATTACGTAACGCAAAAAGCTTTCCGATAAGTTTAAAAGCGAAAAGCTTTTGCTTGTAGCCGAGTTGTCTGGGTCCATGATTGCAAGTGGGGTGTTGTCATAAATTATTCTTTTATTTCACGGTGATTTCTAACCAGAGGGGTTGAAAAGGGAGTACTTGCACAACAAGTCTTGGGAAAAACGCCTAGTGTTCGCAAAAGGAAAGATGCATAGCAAAAAGTGCCCGATAAAGTACACCGCGTTGCCCGAGAATAATTTATATGCACGTGTCGCGTGAACTTTGCGATACTGCCGTCTATTTTACTTTTTTTTTTTTTTTTTTCCCTCACTTCCTCTGCCCTGTCTGACTTTATTATTATTTCGTCGGTCGATGTGTTGTACGTGCCCCTTATTATGCAGAATGCAAAGAGGCCACTTTTACGGTGCAATAAAAACGAGGCAAATGCAATATTGGAAAATGCGCGATCGTAAACATGGCTTTTGATTACTGTCGTAACAATGTTTCCCTCGATTGCTCTTAACAATGATGTTATACTCGCTCTTTTAACAAGTTTAGACATGACCGATGAGTGTATCATTCTACTTAACTGTACTACCATTTTTGTACGAATTTATTGATTACACATCATGACATTAATATATTATATATAAAAATTAACTAAACAAACAAAAACAATGAGACACATTTTGGAACAAAATCTTTGAACTATTTTTTTGTACTGGTTGTAAAGAAGAAGAAATAAAACTAGAATGGAGTGCTTTTGGAAGAATAAACATTGTTTTTAAATCCAACATTCAGCTATGCTTAAAAAATAAGACATACGACCAATGCGTACTGCCAGTTATGACGCATGGATGTGAAACTTGGACGCTAAATTCAAGAATGCTACGAAAGATCCAGTGCACACAGATAAGCATGGAAAGATGTATGCTTGGCATAACAAGAAGAGATCGCAAAAGAAATACAATGGGTAAGAAGTATGACCAAAGTGGCAGATATAGCAGTACGGGTGAAAAAGTTAAAGTGGCAATGGGCTGGACACATAGCAAGAAGAATGGATGGCAGATGGACGCGAGAAGTACTGGAATGTTATCCGAGAGGATGTGAAAGAAAGCAAGGTAGACCGAGTGGAAGATGGGCTGATGAATTGAGAAGAATGTGCGGAGTCAAGTGGATGCAGATTGCTTCATCCAGCATTGGATTTTGAACGGATGAAAATGATGATATATTTCCCTGTCGTATGACATGTAAGCATTTCTGTGTCAATTCCAATTCATTAATTGTTACATGTTATGTTATGGATGTGATTTAAGAATGCTACGTACGATCCAATGCACACAGAGAAGCATGGAAAGATGTATGCTCGGTATAACGAGAAGAGATCGTAAGAGGAATACATGGGTAAGAAGTATGACCAAAGTGGGAGGTATAGCAGAACGTGTGAAAAAGTTGAAGAATGGCAGATGGTCGCGAGATACACTCGAGTGGTGTCCGAGAGGATGTGAAAGAAAGCAAGGTGGACTGAATGGACGATGGGCTGATGAATTGAGAAGAATGTGTGGTCAAGTGGATGCAGATTGCTCGAGACAGACAGGAATGGGGGAGGATTGGAAAGGCCTTCATCCAGCAGTGGATGGTGAACGGCTGTAAATGATGATGATGATGAATTATTTACTTTAATATTGTAAAACACATTTTCGAACACGTGAGGAAATAATCAGATTATGTATATACATATGTATAAGGAAAAGTTTAAAATTAAAAATAAAATATTGAGAACCACCGATGAATAAAACATATATCGAAAACGTATTTGTACATAAATGTTTTTAAGTGTATTTTCAATGTCGTAAATTTGGTTTTGATATTACAGCGTTTTAAATTCAAGACATATTTGTATACAATTATTCATATATGCATTCAATTTTGTATGTATGTAGTATTCTTTCATCCCATTAAATTATAATAACGAATATTAAATGAAATATTTCCAATACGAGTGTGAATAATTAACAAGACTATTTTCGGAAAATATTTTTCGAATGATAATAAATGCGCACATGAGCTTTTAAAAGCACGGTCGTTAATCATGTCCGGCTAATGAAGCAACACCCATCGAAAGGTATGCGTGAAGTTCGGAATTCCGGAATTTTTTCCGGATAATTATGCACACGTGCACGACAATTATCGCACTGAAAGAGCGACTAACTAATTGCCGAACACACTACAAAAATTTATATGCGAAAATTCCTAACGGAAAACCGAACCGGTTGCATAAGTTCGAATTTTACCTTTTGTGGCACTCACAGTCGAATTTTCCACCTCTCTTTTTTTTTTTTTTTTTTATTATTATTTCCTTGCATATTATTTCTGCGAACCGATATGCTAATTCTTTCATATATACCATACATAGGTATACATAAACCTACACGCTTCTAGTGGAAATTTTAATATTGCACGTATAACTCGCGCATATTAAACGATCGTGCATCTGCATATACTGACGAATCCATTGCGATCCATTACACAGCGCGTTCGAAAAGATACGCAACCCACTGCAGCATATTAAACGAAGAATTATATGGAACTACACACAATGTATAACAATAAATGTGGTGAAATAATACGGGAAAATTCATAAATAATAATGTAAATAAGCTTGCGGTACTCAAAAGGTCAAATATGTATAACAATGACTTAGTAATCTTTTATATGATATTGTATCTAAATATGCATATTTGTGTATGATATCTCATATAACATAGAGTATTAATAGATTTTATTGGAGATGCAATCGTGGTTCTCAATTAATTTCAATGAAATTTTTAAGATTTTGAACAATTTCGATGAAAATAGTATAAAATAGCTTTTATTTGTTCATAAACAAATTATATATATAATAGCCGAAATCCGTTTGTCTGTCTGTCTGCTGATAACGCTCGCTGAGGGGATGATTGGGAAAAAACTTGGCAGCACGAATGGGGTTCGAAACCACGACCTCAGGCTCAAGAGGTATCGCGCTAACGCTCACTCTATCGCCCGTCCATAAGTTGGTCCTTTTAAACATTACCTATAGTTAAAATAAATAGGAAATGAGGAAAAATAATTAAAATACCAGAATGAGTGGGATTCGAACCCACGACGACAAGTCGGTAGCTGAGAACGCTGACGAATCAGCCACGGCCGCTGCTAAGAGAGTCCTTTTTTTTTACCTATGTATACATATATGTATATATGTACAAGCGATCTGGACTGCTTTACCTACATACCTATCTACCTATAAAAACTATAATTTTTTTTTTTGGTTTTTTACCTACAAAATTATAATTATTATATATATAATATAATAAAAATAAGGTATAAAAATTTTTTTTTTTTTTTTTTGATTTTTACAAAATCACTCTATCGATACTATCGATACTACGGGATTGCTATAATACATAGATAGCGCTATAAAAACTATTTTTTTTTGTCACTTACAACCGTGCGATCAATTACTGGGGATCTCTATTAAAAAAGCGCTTTACGTAATTTAAAATTCAGCGGGCGTTGATATTCAACGGGCTTACACTAGTCAATACATAATATCTAAAACGTATGTATGTGTGTGTGGCTTCGTTGAAATATGTTCATGTGAGTTGCGTCACTTTACAAACATACTTTTGGTCTCAAATAAAATTAAAATTATAATTTGACTAGAGATTCAATTATGGTTACCAAAAAATTTCAATGGCACTTTTAAGATTTGGAAAATTTACGATTAAAATAATAAAAAAAAATGTAAATAAAAGCTTACCTATGTACATATGAGTCGCCTAGTTCCAAATCCCGATAAGTCTATAAAACTCACTTGTTCGCAAACGCGGTTTTTCTGCTACAGACTTATTTGCTTGATGGCGTTTAAACTCATTTAAACTTAATTTTGTTGATATTAAACAAAATATTGAGATTAGAAACATGGACCTCTCGTTGTTTGTTTCTAAATATGGCTTTTATCAGCTTTTATCATAGTGCAATTGTCAATTTTTGGAACTAACACTGATTTTCAATATTTTTTTACGGCGCACTTGGTGGTATTTAGAATAATTCAAGTATAAGGCATCGCTTGAAAACATTCTTAGAACCAGAAAATATTTTATCCTCGTTTTTTATATATTGTGGACTTATCGGGATTTGGAACTAGGCGACTCGTATGTACTATTTGTCATTATTGGGAAATTTTTTTTGTATTTTTTCGAACGTAATCCTCGTCAATTTAATATGGAAATGGGCACGCACAAAACGTTTTCCACTGATCCACGAACATGTTAAAATTTCACGTAGTGTTCCACAATTCGATTGAATTATTCAATGTCATGTCCGTTGCACGCCACTGGCACTCAGTGCAATTTTCCTGAAATCGCACCGTACAGATTTGCATGTGCATTTCAAATATTAACGACTAGGTACTTCAGGTATACGACTATGTACATATGTATGTACATATGTATGCTACGGAATGAAGTTCTTTTGTGTGCACATTTAACGTTCCCTGCAATCGGATTAAACGTCGCGTTTTGTTACCGAAACGTACGATGGGGATTGTGAGGCAGAATTAACGCAATCGTGATTATATGTACATACTAGAGTATAGCCCGTTGACTATCAACGGGTGTTTATTATTGAAGAATGAGCGCACGAATATAATTGGTAACTAGAGATTACGGGGAAACAATGAACATAAAGAATAAATCATTTAAATTTTCAATTGAAACAAAAGGAGTGTGTCGAGCGTTTCTGACGGGCAGATATACAGAAAAAGCTTTTATATATGTACATATGTACATAGGATAGAGGGCTTTTGGAACAATGAACATAGTTTTTAAATTCAACATTCCGCTATGCTTAAAACTGAAGGCATACAACCAATGCGTATGACGTATGGATGTGAAACTTGGATGTTAAATTCAAGAATGCTACGTAAGATCCAGTGCACACAGAGAAGCATGGAAAGATGTATGCTCGGTATAACAAGAAGAGATCGTAAGATGAATACATGGGTAAGAAGTATGACCAAGGTGGCAGATATAGCAGCACGTGTGAAAAAGTTGGAGTAGACACATAGACTCGTGAAATACTGGAATGGTATCCGAGAGGATGTGAAAGAAAGCAAGGTAGACCGAGTGCTGATGAATTGAGAAGAATGTGTGGAGTCAAGTGGAAGCAGATTGCTCAAGACAGACAGGAATCCAGCAGTGGATGGTGAACGGCTGAAAATGATGATGATGATATGTATGTAGTACGAAAGCTTTAAATTTTACCGCAAACATTTCTAAATTCAATTTCTTTAAATACCTATATGTAGATGAAACTGTGTGGTTCTCAAAAAATTTTGCCTAAAATTGCACTTTATATCTTTTTATGTAATTTACATATAATACGTAATTTGCGAATGAATTCATATTACCAATGGGTTTACGAAACCAAACTTTTTCGGTCGAATTTATATAAAATTTTGAATTGAATCCCTTGGCTATGGCATTTTAAGAAATTTTAAATCTCACAAAAGTGGTTTTGCAATTTTATTTTGATATACATAAATGTAAATTTTAATCACATTTATAATGTCAGTGGTTTTTAAACTTTGAATGAAATTTTAATTACTATAATATGAATTCGTATATGTTGATTTGTCTCTTTTTTTTTGTTATATGTTGATATATGTCTCTTTTTTGGTACTACCAACTCATAACATTTTTCCGTACTCGTTTCATACATTGAGATTAAGATTCCACACTCCATATTTTATACAAGTTATTCACGCTGTAATTTCACTTTTGACAGCAATAAAAAACCGCTCGTATTACATCGAATTAAGTCTTCTATACATAATTCGAAGCTGTCGCGTTGAAATTGCATCGGATCGCTGGTGAAAATGCTTTTGTAAATTGGTTGTAATTTGGTTGGTGTCCGCCCCTTCGGACACCCTGTAGATGACACTTTAATGACACCAATAAACCATCAGGCCATTTCACCGCTCACAATTCAACTTTTACTACACAGTAAACACTTCAATACTTATGTATGTACCTTACAATAGGAAAAATTAAACACGGGAGCACTTATTTTATTCATCATTTTCAGCAGTTCACCATCCACAGCTGGATGAAGGTCTCTCAAGTCCTCTTCCGTTCGTGTCTGTCTTGAGCAATCTGCATCCACTTGACTCCACACATTCTTCTCAATTCATCAGCCCATCGTCCACTCGGTCTACCTTGCTTTCTTTCACATACTCTCGGATACTATTCCAGTATTTCTCGAGTCTACATATGTGTCTACTCCAACATTTTCACACATTCTACTATATCTGCCACTTTGTTCATACTTCTTACCCATGTATTCCTCTTACGATCTCTTCTTGTTATACCGAGCATACATATTTCCATGCTTCTCTGTGTGCACTGGATCTTGCGTAGCATTCTTGAATTTAGCGTCCAAGTTTCACATCCATACGTCATAACTGGCAGTACGCATCGCTCGTATGCCTTCTTTTTTAATCATAGTGGAATGTTGCATTTAAAAACAATGTTCATTCTTCCAAATGCACTCCACCCTAGTTTCATTCTTCACCATCCACGTGCAATCTTTGATTTGGTTATTGCGCGAGTAAGAACAGTGTTACCAAATCAATTCAATTTTCATCATCATCATCATCATCATTTTCAGCCGTTCACTAACGCGTTCACTCTTCCATTCCTGTCTTGAGCAATCTGCATTCACTTCTTCTCAATTCATCAGCCCATCGTCACTCTGTCTACCTTGCTTTCTTTCACATCCTCTCCAATACCATTCCAGTATTTATCGAGTCTATGTGTCTACTCCCAACATTTTCACACATTCCACTATACCTCCCACTGTGGTCATACTTCTTACCCATGTATTCCTCTTACGATCTCTTCTTGTTATACCGAGCATACATATTTCCATGCTTCTCTGTGTGCACTGGATCTTGCGTAACATTCTCGAATTTAGCGTCCAAGTTTCACATCAATGGTCATAACTGGCAGTACGCATCGGTCGTATGCCTTCTTTTTTAAGCATAGCGGAATGTTGGAATTAAAAACTACGTTCATTCATCAAAAAGCACTCCATCCTAGTTTCATTCTTCATCATCCAGGTGCAATCTTTGATTTGGTTATTGCGTGAGTAAGAACAGTTCCTGTCTGTCTTGAGCAATCTGCATCCACCTGACTCGACACATTCTTCTCAATTCATCAGACCGTCTTCCACTCGGTATACATACTTTGCTTTTGTTTCACATCTTCTCGGATATCATTCCAGTATTTCTCGCGTCCATCTGCCATCCATTCATCTCGCTATGTGTCCAATCCAACTATTTCAAACGTTCCGCTATTGGTCATGCTTCTCATCCATGTATTCCTTTTACAATATCTTCTCGTTATGCCGAGCATCTTTCCATGCTTTTCTGTTTGCATTGGATCTTGCGTAACATTTTTGAATTTAGCATCCACGTTTCACATCCATACGTCACAACTGGCAGTATGCATTCTACTCCAGTGCTGCTATGGTCATACTTCTTACCCATGTATTCATTGATTAATAAATAATTAAACATCAATGCGTGCGCGCCAACGTACTTAAGCAAACATGCTGCGAGCTAATTTAACTTTCTCGTTCGTTCTCCACTATGGCGAAATTGTAATTGCATGTCGCGGCAAACATTTGAATGTGAAATAAAAGGACCTTCTACTGTCGGGGCTTATCCTGTGTGTCAATTTTCCGGAAAGTCGAGACGCCTAAGACAATATTTTGGTTTTTAAACACGGCTCCAACACCCGCAGGGAAGAAAAGAGAGAGAGAACCTCGAAATATTGACTATCCCAGCACTTAAGCAGGCGCACAGTCGTCGTCGCGTTTCTCTCCTAATGTAAATACGGGTCCGTAAGGGTATGAAGGAAGGGTGGCAGAGGGTACAGGGGAGGTCGTAAGCCGATTTCCCGTATTTATTCAAGTAAATTAGGTTGTTCCACTGTGCTAATAATCCCGTTTTCCGCGGCGCTAATTCCCGCAAGTAACGCCGAAAGCCGACGCGCAAGTTAACCGTCTGCGAATTTCTCGAATTCTTTTCGTAACTTTGTTTAATGTTGCGCTGATTGCTTTATGATTGTGGTTATAGTCTCTATGCATATACAATGTGAGCTTGTGTATTCACCGCTGTTGTACATACATAGGTACTAAATACGAATTTAATTTTTTTTTCCAAAAATTTTGAGAACGGCTGGTGTGAAATTTTCATTCGAAAACCACAAAGGTCGGATCGTTTGTAATAATTATTTTAATCGAATGAAAGTTGTATACTTTCGAGTCGAGTTCAAAATTTAATTACAACTGTAAATTTTTGCAATGTTTGAGAATCTCCGGTTTACAATTTATATTGATTCATCTATATTTACATATATGTATGTATGTATAAAAATAAATGTCTGTCTGTTTGTCTGTTTGTTTGTTTGTCTCTTATAGGCTCCTAAACCACTTAACCGATCGCGATGAAACTTTCAGGACTTATTGTGATCATGCCGGGGATGGTTCCTGTGAAACGAGGGACGGGAACGGGATCGGGAACGGGATCTGGAACGGGAACGGGAACGGGATCGGGAACTAGTGATTTATAAAAGACTAGCTGACCCGGCATGCGTTGCAATGCCCGATCCCGTTCCCGTTACCGTTCCTAGTACGTTTTCTGACGTGTGAGCAGGTCCTTTCCCGATCCCGTTCCCGTTCTCGTTCCAGATCCCGTTCCCGTTCCCGATCCCGATCCCGGTCCCGATCCCGTTCCCGTTCCCGTTCGTAGTACGTTATCTGACGCGTGAGCAGGCCCGTTCCCGTTCCGTTCCCGTTTTTTCCCGATTTTTTTTCACAGGAACCATCCCCGGCATAATCACAATAAGTCCTGAAAGTTTCATTGCGATCGGTTGAGTGGTTTAGGAGCCTATAAGAGACAAACAGTCAGACAAACAGACAGACAAATAGACAAACAGACAGACAAACAGACAGACATTGATTTATATATATATATATATTTCGTCTGATTTTTATATATGTATTTACATATATAAGATAGGAGAAATTTGATTTGAGGCCAAAAATAGAACTGTCAAATTCACACACACACTAGTATGTATTTTACTTACGCATCAATGTTTGATGCTTTATCCATATCGGATGAAGCAGTGGTCGTGAACCTTTTTCGAGCTAAGAGCCAAACTAGGGAAAACCTTGTAAAATTGGTACGTTTGGGAGCCGCATCGAATTATACATATGTATATTCAAAATTAAATTAAATGCTACTCATCAATACAATGGATAGCTGTAAAAAATAAGTTATCTTCGTGATAGTTCGACAGTTCATTACTAAAAAGTGTTATAAAGTCTAATCTGAAAAACGATCTTAAAGCTTTTTATACCAACTTATGGAAATAGGATTCATTTTGATTTTGTGGAAACGTTCTGTGTTTCACGGCAAACGTTGGGCAACAAAATATACATATAAAAAATATCATATGACAAATGAGTCGCCTAGTTCCAAATCCCGACAAGTCCACAATATATAAAAAACGAGGATAAAATATTTTCTGGTTCTAAGAATGTTTTCAAACGATGCCTTATACTTGAATTATTCCAAATACCGCCAAGTGCGCCGTAAAAAAATATTGAAAATCAGTGTTAGTTCCAAAAACTGACAATTGCACTATGATAAAAGCCATATTTAGAAACAAACAACGATAAGTCCATGTTTCTAATCTCAATATTTTTTTTAATATCAACAAAATTATGTTTAAATGAGTTTAAACGCCATCAAGCAAATAAGTATGTAGCAGAAAAACCGCGTTGCGAACAAGTGAGTTTTATGGACTTATCGGAATTTGGAACTAGGCGACTCAAATAGAAATTATCAGAATTTTTCAATCAAAAATGTGACCGAAAACTATTGCAATATCACTGTATTATAATTGAATATAATTTATGACGTTACAAAAGTTCAATGTTGAAAGACATATGAGCCAAAAAAATTTTTTTTGGTTAGTTTCAAGATTAAAAATAGTACAAGATTAAAGTACGTACCTTCTTGATCTCTCAGAGGTTCATCGAGGCACAGTCCTCCAGAACAGGATATAATTTGCAAAGGACGTCCAGGACACGAAAGTTCACCATTGCTACCACTTCCAAGACATTGTCTTCTTCTCGCTTGGCGACAATCTCTACCGCAACGTGACCACTCCGACCAAGTGCCCCAGCGGCCTACACCACCTAACACAAAAAAACACATTTAAAAATTGAATTATATATATTTTATACGATGTAGCAGCCCTATTGAATACAATACAGACGGTAAATATTCATATCTGCTTACCCAGTAGTGATTCTGTCTTATCGTACGACCCCATGTCGTACGAATACCCGTCTGCCAGTGACAGCATGTGAAATATAGGCACTTATTTTTTTAATATAAATAAAACGATAAATACTGGGTAGATAAAAATATGGTTTTATACAAGTTTACCGTTGTGACAGGGCTGGCAGTCTTGAGTGCGTTGAATGGCTGGACCGGTGCAGGGCTGTCCACCGTTGATAGGAGTGGGGCTGTTGCAGGATCTGGTCCTTCTTTGACCGCGGGCCGGTTGTCCTGGACATCTGCATTCAGACCATTGCGACCAGTGTGACCAACCTCCATTTTCTAAAAAAAAAAAAAAAATAAAAATGTAAGTTGTGGGTCCATTACACGTCACACACGCAACGTCTGAAGAGAGTGTTGACACTTTTGCTATTTATTTTATTTGAGAAAGAAACATACATACATGCAGTATATAATAAAAAAAAAGAAAAGTTGTGACTTATGGCTGACTGACACATGGCTGCCGCAGCCAGGCTGCCAAGTGCGTTACGGGCCTAAGTCAATGAGTATTGAATGAAAGCTTAGCATCGATAACAATGCCAAGGTCTCTTACAGTTTCGAATTTATAATAAAAAACTTAGTGGATAACTTTTATTCACACATATGTACATATATGTTTGTATGTGTGAATGTGTATTCTGCCGTCCTAAGCCAACTTAACGTAACTGACAAAACAACAATATCGAGATAAATGGACTTGAAAGTTTTATTCTAAATTTGTATTTTTCTTCATATATTACTGATTTATTTAAACTTTTTTTTTTAGTGCATGAGGTTATTTTCTATTGTGTTTTGATAATTCTAAAAAAAAAAAATGAATACTTTAGTAGTTACATCACTTCATTATTCATTATTAATGTATACATATGACTATTCCAAACTTCAACCACTCTATTTGAAAAGAACGAATCTCTAACAATCTTATTTGATGTTTCTTTTCGGAGTCTAAGAGTATGACCTCTTAGATGAGGGTTCTCATTGAACATATCTAATGAGGTTGGTCACATCACATGAATAATGATTATTTATTATTTTGAATTTGAATCTCCTCGTCTCCAATGTGAAGAGATTCGGTCTTTTCAATCTTTCGTGATAAGGTAGTGACCGAAGTAAATATTGGATACATTTTTTTCATCAAGTATTGGTGATACTATTTCTTTGCGCATGCAGATACGTTAGATTTAATAGCTTAAAAAAGTCACTATTGGATGAAGATACATTAATTTTGATATGAAAAATCGCAAGAATACACTCCCATAACTCCTAAAACACACCTAACTCATTTTCGTAATTTTTGTCAGTTACGTTAGGTGGGCTTAGGACGGCAGTATTTATTCACTTCATTGTTCGCGACCCACACCTCTTAAGATCGATGGTAGAGCGCGTGTTTTGACATTGCGAATTTAGCAAATTCCCGCAAGCTTTCCCACAAGTGATGGCGTGTACAGGAAACGGGCAGGTAAATGCACTTGATTTATAACACCAGTGCCGTGCATCGGGTAGTGCTCTCGTTACTTCCATCTCGTTGCGCATTAATTCACCTGTCTTCGGCTGTCGTTGAGCCAGTTGTGTATGCCGCCCCTTTTTGCAATTTTTAACAACCGATAATAATTTGCACGTGCCGTAACGCCTTTTATCCCTTGGCACGAACCCAATTAAGTGTGTGTGTGTAATAATAAAAACGATCGGTGCGAAACAACCAGATCGAATGCACTTTTGATTCGCCCTTACATACATATGTATATAATAAGTGGTTATGTACCATATTGGAAAAATAATACTGTTCTGTATTCGAAATTATCAAATAATAAAAAAAAGGTGATTCATATAGAAATAAAAATTAGAAATATTACGAAAATTATTGAGAAAGAATTAAGATGGAATTGGGAATTAAGAATTAAGAAGACGTGATGATGCTCTAAAAATGTTCCAACTTTAACTAAGACACTCGGGTATAAAAATCCTAGTCGTGGTGAGTCGTGTTGAAAAAAAAAGGTTACTTCTTCGTTATTCGAGTCTCAGATTCTGTCCATTCCTACCCATGTAGCCTTGCGACGATTTTTGTCGACCGAAAACTATGAAGGGGCATATCTATGGATTAGACCCATGAACGAAGGTTCATGGTTTAGACCAGTGTCAGTGGTCGAGAACCCTTTGTAAAAGTGGTCGAGAACCCGAAGATAACCATATTGTAGAGATAGTTATTTACTATACCTAGGACAATTGGTGAATATGACCGAATGTAAAGAAGGAGAAATAAAACGAAGAATGAAACTAGGATGGAGTGTTTTTGCAAGAATGAACGTAGTTTTTAAATCCAACATTCCGCTATGTTTAAAAAATAAGGCATACGACCGATGCGTACTGCCAGTTATGACGTATGGATGCTAAATTTAAGAAGTTACCCAAGAATGTTACCCAGTGCACACAGAGAAGCATGGAAAGATGTATGCTCGGTATAACGAGAAGATATCGTAGGAGGAATATATAGGTAAGAAGTATGACCAAAGTGGAAGATATAGCGGAACGTGTGAAAAAGTTGAAGTGGACACACTGGAATGGTATCTAAGAGGATGTGAAAGAAAGCAAGGTAGACCTAGTGAACGATGGGCTGATGAATTGAAGAGAATGTGTTGAGTCAAGTGCATGCAGATTGCTCAAGACAGACAGAAATGGAATAAGATTGGAGAGGTCTTCATCTTATAAAGTTTAATCCTGAAAACGATTTTAATGCTTTTTAAGAGCACGAAGGTTATATGAAAATTAGGAATGTAGAAACATTTATGTTTCAAACACCCTTTTCGGAATATTTATATTATTTCACGTAAACGTTGGTTGACAATGAGAACCGCAGGTTTGCAGAGACTGCAGAGCCTCATGTTCTTGACCACTGGTGTAGACCGTGACGGATGTCACCGGACGATTTGGATTCAAGTTAACCCAGATAACTCAAACACAACTTCCCTGTCGAGAGCACGAATAAGAAGTAGAAGAAATTTTTTTCCACTTAAGGGACTGCCAGTTATGACGTATGGATGTGAAACTTGGACGCTAAATTCTACGAAAGATCCAGTGCACACAGAGAAGCATGGAAAGATGTATGCTTGGTATAACAAGAAGAGATCGCAAAAGAAATACATGGGTAAGAAGTATGACTAAGGTGGCAGATATAGCGGAACGTCTAAAAAAAAGTTGAAGTGGATACATAGCGAGAAGAATGGATGGCAGATGGACGTGATAAATATTGGAATGGTATCCGAGGGGATGTGAAAGAAAGGAAGGTAGATAGAGTGGACGATGGGCTGATGAATTGAAAAGGATGCAGATTGCTCAAGACAGACAGGAATGGAAGAGGATTGGAAAGGCCTTCATCCAACAATGGATGGTGAACGGTTGAAAATGATGATGATGAAGGGACATATGTATGACTTTGAACTAGGACTTTGACATATGTACGATAAAATTCTTATCAAAAAGTGACGAGGTAGCGTTTGATATCAAATGATAACAAAAATTAATATATGCTTTAACTTACCGTAAACTGTGAGCAGTGCCAGCTCCGAAACCCTCTTTCCGGCCACATTTTCAGCAATGCAAGAATAATTGGCCATGTCCTGCAATAGAATACGTTGAAAATTGAACTTGCCGTAACTACATACATATGTACATGAGTGAGTTGAATCGAATTTGCAGACAAGTTTAATAGGATTTAGTCTAGACTGGGTGTAACACCTGTAGGGTGGCCTGAGAAACTAGCAAGTGGCCCTCGGCTGATACCAGGACGTTGGAGCTCGATCCTGAAGCCAAACTTGCTCCGTTCTTAAGCCAGGACAACTGAGGTGGTGGTGCACCATGTGGTCCTATGCATCTTATGGCTGTTTGGCCGTACATTTCCACGCTAGACGAGATTGGAGCCGCAACAAACTGCTTTCGGAGATCTGTCAAACAAAAGTATAAAAAAGCTTCATTAGAAAGCACGGAAAAAAGCACTCGTTTATTGTTTGTGTATAGCAATGTGCGAGTTAAGTAATGCATTTTTGATTTAGACAATTTAATATGAGGCTTAATCGACGGTCAGTATTGGATAATGAACACGGAATTGGGCTATCATATAGATAAGCCCGTTGAATATTAACGGAGCGGTCTCTCATCACCCGTACTGAAAAATAATATTAAATTTTACAGTTTTTATAGCGCCATCTACATATGGCGCGTTATAATACAACAACGTTACAATTTAGCAAAGTCGCGAACACTTGGATTTAATATTGGCCAATTATTATAGAACGTCCGTCATCGCCTCCATTTGGAAGATAGTGTAAGCACGATTCCTCTCGAAGTGGTGATCTCGGGTTCAAATCCCACTCGTTCTGGTTTTTTTAAATTATTTACCAAAGCGAGCGTTATCAGCAGACAGACAGACGGATTTCGGCTATTATATATATGTAGATATATGTATAACTAGTGTAAGTCGGTTGAATATCAACGGACATGTTTGACGTAATTTAGCAAAGTCGCCAACCTACTAATGATTAATATTTTAAAATTATAGGAGGCCTCCCATCACCGGTGTTGGATGAACGCGTTAGCGCTAACTCACACAACCTGGTGATCACGGGTTCAAATACCACTCGCGACGTTCGTGTTTTTTCAATTAAATTTGAATTTCAGCCTTGACCGAGGCGAGCGTTATCAGCAGATGGACAGACAGACAGATATACGGAATTGGGCTATTATATACATACATGCATACTAGTGTAAGCCCGTTTTAATATTAACGGAGTGGTTTCTCATCACCCGTACTGTGAGTGTTTGTGTGGGTGAGTATATGTGTATTTAATAGTTTTTATAGTTGTTGCATGGATGGTGCGTTATACATAATACAACACCGTAACAATTTATCAAACTGGCGAACCTTTTGAGAATTAATATTGTTAAATTGTAGCAGGCCCGTGATTATCTAGTTTGGTTGAATGCGCAAGCGCACCCTCTTCCGAACTGGTGATCTTGGGTCCAAATCCCACTCGCGCGACGTTCTGGTTTTTTAATTATTTACCGAGGCGAGCGTTATCAGCAGACAGATAGACAGACAGACGGAATAGGGCTATTATTTATTTAAAATACATGGGCAGGCGGCATAGCCGATGGAGTTCAGGGGTGTGACATAACTTGTACATACAATTCTTAATTATTTATATTTGAAGGATTACAAAAATCCATTTATATTCAAAAACTTATCGAGATGATTTTTAAATAGATTTGTATTTTCGGAAGTAGCTAGCTGATTTGGCAGACGGTTCCAAACTTCGACCACTCTATTTGAAAAAAAAAAAAGAGTCTCTGACAATTTTGTTCGATTTGTCTTTTAGTAATTTCAGTGTATGGCCTCTGAGATGTGCGTTTTTATTGAAAGTAAGGAGGTTTTTCATTGGGCATTTATATTTATTATTTATTATTTTGTAGACTTCTATTAGATCGCCTCTTAATCTTCTGGTCTCCAAAGATGTGAGACTCATTTTCTTCAACCTTTCGTTATAGGATAGTGATCGAAGTTCAGATGGCATTTTTGTTATCCTTCTTTGAACCCTTTCTAAACATTTACAGCAAATTCTAGTTTAGGTCTAACATACGATTTATAAATATATATTTATAATGTATGAAAAAGTAAGTTTGACCTTTACATCTGATTAAATCTAAATTTATTTCTCGATCATCGAGACCGGAAGTGATGGGGTATAAATAGGCAAGGGGAATTGAAAGGGGGAGGGGGGGGAAGGGAATGGGTCGTTAGTCATTTTCGGCGTTTGTGCGAAATCGCGGAAATTTCGCGCACAAAAGCTCAGCCGCTGCGGCGAATTCCCGATATCTCGCTGAATTTAATTGTCCGCACAACAATGGTGTGCGGATTGGCCCATTCGCAATCCGCACACTTTGCGAACTACATATTATTGTTTCCGGTGTGAATTTTAACATCTATCTGTTGGGTAATTAAATTGATTTTTTTCCCGCCAAATCCAACGGTGCGGTGAACGTGTGGCACTTGCATATTGTGCGCAAACAACAAACAATATAACTAACTCTGTACCTAATGCAAATTATAATGCCGCCTCTTCACTGGTCGCGCGAATGTTCGCGGAATATTCGTGGAATGTTCGTGAAATATTGGCCGTAGTGTTTCGAGCAGCTGCCGCTGCTCGTGCGTCGCGAGTGCGCAACGATCGTATCGCTAGTGGCGCCACTCTGGTGTCAAATAGCAAGCGGCAGCGAACGAAGTGTCGAGTCTCTGCCTACAAAAATGCCAAGCTTCCAAGTCATTTAGCTAGGTGACGAACCATTGTATATCAAGGTGACGAACCATTGTATATCAATGTGACGAACCATTGTATATCAATTTACGAACCCTTTCCCCTCCACATTCAGTGTCGTTTATGAGTTTCCCGCGGAAACATGTGGACCAATTCTGTTACTCTAAACTTTGTTGAACTTCTTGAACAAGAACCTGCTATATGGGACCTATTATTGCTGCTATTGACCTATATGGGACCAGCTATTGATATTTTTGTAGGCAGTGATGCGACACTTCTTTCGCTGCCGTTTCCTAGTTGACACCAGAGTGGCGCCACTAGCAACACGATCGTTGCGCTCGCGACGGACGAGCACGGCGAATGCTCCATTTTTGCAGATACGCTCGGAATGTTTACGAAAACGTTGGCCATCGCACGAATGTTTATAAAAAACGTTGGCCTTCGCGCAAATGTTTTCCTACACCTAGGCGCTCGGCACCGCTCGTCAGCGCTCGTACTATATGAAGAGCCGGCATTACAATTGTGTCACAGAAATATAGCTTCATATGTTCTAAAATATATATCGAAAGTTTTCAACGTGATAAATCTTTCAGTTTTGATTCTATGGCGTTACGAACGCAAACATACACGACGTCAACGTGTTCCATTCACCCGGTCCGATCGTTCAACATGAGACCTCACTTACGCTTTGCAAATTGTATGTGATAAATAGTCAAGCGATGCATGCGACACTCGATAACTACCCACAACACTATTGAAATGCCCTGTATAAAGGCCCCAAAGGCACCTAAAGTCCCACAGCACAAAGGCCCAACCCTCAAATCACAACCAAACCGCACGAATGTCTAACCAAATATCAAACATTCCATTTAAGTACGTACACTGAATATAATTTGAGTGTAAAGTGACGATTATTCGTCGATTTTAAATAGACCCGTTGTTAAGTATCATTATTTTTAAAATTTTATAAATTAAATGAACTATTTTTAGTGTTCTCCACTAATTAACTAATAGACTTGACGACACAGCGATAAAGATCATTTACGAAGTTGATTAAGTGAGACGAAAGTGTTAACAGTCATTCATTCGGTTAATATAGGCGTTTTCGTTTTTAATCAAATGCTATTAAGAAATTCATTTATTGAACAATATTTGATTAGCGGCACATTTTTTAAGAATTAATGTTCATAATTGAATTTGAGCAGTTGTTACAGACCAAGCTAAGCGTTTTAGGAAAAGTATTACATATATGAATTGTGCTATTTGAATCATTTTTTATTTCAACCATCTGATCCCGAACTTGACAGTTTCTACCTAGTATGAGTATCATTTTGTGAAGCGTAGTACATTTTGCACTTTGATTGTCTATAATGGGCATTCTAGGCATTTTATAGAACGCAGGAGGTGAACTATAATTCATGATCACTGCTGGATGAAGGCCTTTCCAATCCTCTCCCATTCCTGTCTCTCTTGAGCAATCTGCATCCAGTTGACTCCACACATTCTTCTCAATTCATCAGTTCGTCCACTCTGTCTACCTTCCTTTCTTTCACATCCTCTCGGATACCATCTCGTACATATTTCCATGCTTCTCTGTGTGTACTGGATCTTGCGTAACATTCTAGAATTTAGCATCCACGTTTCACATCCATTGTTTCATTCCTGTCTGTCTTGAGCAATCTGCATCCACTTGACTCCGCACATTCTTCTCAATTCATCAGCCCATCGTCCACACGGTCTACCTTCCTTTCTTTCACATCCTCTCGGATACCATTCCAGTATTTCTCGCGTCCATCTGTTATACCAAGCATACATCTTTCCATTTCTCATACATACATCTTTACATCTTTCATTTCTCAGCATACATTTTTCCATGCTTCTCCGTGTGCACCGTATCTTATGTAGAATTCTTCAGGTTTCACATCCATACGTCATAACTGGCAGTACGCATTGGTCGTATGCCTTATTTTTCAAGCATAGCTGAATGTTGGATTTAAAAACAATGTTCATTCTTCGTTTTATTTCTTCATCTTTACATCCGATCATATTCACCAATTGTCCTAGGTATAAATAACTATCAACTATCTCTACAGTACGATTGTCTATAACTATAATTGTAAGCTTACAATAATGAGAATACTTTTAATCAGTTTCAGTTTCAAAGCGTTGCATGTCGTTGCATTAAAATACAGTTCGTGTTGAAATTAATAGATGTCAAACTAGAATATTGGTATTCTCTCGATACAAACATGAGAAAATCGTTCACGTACCTATGTATGTACCTTAAAGACTTTCCGAAGTGAAAAAGCCATCCAAGTCGTGCTTCAATTTATATGCAAAATATTAGGAAGAAAAAGAAGTAAGTCTGAGACATTGAATGGCAGGTAATTACCGGCACTCTTTGGGTTATGGGAACGAAGTATCACCTTCGTTCGATTATCCGTGAACGTTGAAACAAATTTCGAAACTTTCTCCTTCACTTTGCACACACTTTACGTACAATATTACATATGTAAATACATATATACATACATACATACCTTAAAATCGTACCGCGTAAATTTCGAAGTGGTCTCTTTGTGCGATCCCTCGTCAAATTTCATATTCGAGTGCTTAATGACTTTATATTGTTATTCAAATACAGTTGCCATCCCTTTAAATAAAATCCTCGAGGGGGTGTTTTTTTAACGATGGCGAATTTTGCGATAAAAATTATACTTTTACGCTTACGCGCGGATAAAAATTGATTTTAATTTTGACCGGTTGAGAATCACCGATATAACTTAATCAAACTATACCTAAAAATTCATCATTTTCAGCCATAGATGTAGAATAACATAGATTGGCCTTAGCACCCGAAAAATGACATACAAAAAGGGCATGCAAAAATGGGACTTCTTTTTTGTGAGAATTCCCCGCACTTTAGACCCCCGCACACCCCAGTTGCTTCTGACGCTTTCTCCAGGCAAATTTGTTTGGAATGGCATATCTATGGTATTTTATATCTATGTTTTCAGCCGTTCACCATCCACTGCTGGATGAAGGCCTCTACAATCCTCTTCCATTTCTGTCTGTATTGTGCAATCTGCATCCACTTGACTCCACACATTCTTCTCAATTCATCAGCCCATCGTTCACTCGGTCTACCTTGCTTTCTTTCACATCCTCTCGGATACCATTCTAGTATTTTTCGCGTCCATCTGCCATCCATTATTTTCGCTATGTGTCCACTTTAACTTTTTCACACGTTCCGCTATATCTGCCTCTTACCCATGTATTCTTTTTATGATCTCTTTTTGTTATACCTAGCAAACATCTTTCAATGCACTGGATCTTACGTAGCATTCTTGAATTTAGCGTCCAAGTTTCACATCCACTGCTGGATGAAGGCCTCTCAAATCCTTTTCCATTCCTGTCTGTCTTGAGCAGTCTGCATCCACTTGACTCCACACATTCTTCTCAATTCATCAGCCCATCGTTCACTCGGTCTACCTTGCTTTCTTTCACATCCTCTCGGATACTATTCCAGTATTTGTCGAGTCTACATATGTGTCTACTCCAACATTTTCACACATTCCACTATATCTGCCCCTTTGTTCATACTTCTTACCCATGTATTCCTCTTACGATCTCTTCTTGTTATACCTAACAAACATCTTTCCATGCACTGTGTGCACTGGATCTTACGTAGTATTCTTGAATTTAGCGTCCAAGTTTCACATCCATACGTCATAACTGGCAGTACGCATTGGTCGTATGCCTTATTTTTAAGCACAGCGCAACGTTAGATTTAAAAAAGTATAAATAACTATCAACTATCTCTACAATATGATTATCTACTGTGACTTACGCTTTGGGTGCAAAATTCATTAAACATCATTTTAGTTCGTTTATAATATTGTATATGAATTTTTGGCACCAAAAAGAGTTTAAGCAGCCGTTTCAGACGATAGTAAAATGTTAAATGCAGAATTGGCACAATTGAGTGCAAAGAAGTCTTTTGTACAAATACGACTTAACGACTACGGCCCAGACAGTGATCCCGAAATAAGACTTGGAATAGCTTTCAAAGCTCAAAAAGTACTCGTTGGATAATTGGATGAGATTCACTTATATCTTATCGGAATCCTAAGCATTGTTCCGGATAAAAATATCACATTGTTGAATGCAATATAAATATTACATTGAAATGCATCGACTTCTGCTCTAGAAATTTAATAGATACAGACTTATATAGAGTAACGTTTGAACATCGACGATCAACAATTTCCACTCGGACGAGTTTTCCGCTCGTATTGAAGCAACAAAACGTAATTTACAAGTTGTCTACTAAGCTTTTATTCGACAAACTCCGTCTCGATTTTCCTCGGAAGGAAAAACCGGACAGGATAATCTTTTTATCCACATTTGGCTTGAAACAAAGCACTTATTACATCGTAGAGAAAATTTATGTGTTTGTTTTCTTTTCGCTACGATATCTACGCTACTAGCGCTGAAGGAAAATTCAGACCGTCGAATGAATCATTTATGTTGCGAATACATGTATTTTTATTTGTGAGGAAAATTTGTCATTGTTTTATTTATATTATTCCCATAGATGGAATCGTAATCGTATTAACAAGGATCAATAAATAAAGCTTCATAATTGTCATCAATTGAATCAAATGTTTCACCATTAAACTAAACTCCTCGCAAACGAGTTTACTAAATAGAATACAATACAATATTGATAAACCCAATGATCGAATTACATGTAAAAAAGTTCAGTTCAATTCCTTTCAAATAATAAATATTAATAAATTTTTCAAGCTTAGAGCCATATTAGGGAAAACCTTGCAAAATTAAATTAAATGTTGCTCATATGAAATGGATAGCTCTAAGAAAATGAGTTAACTTCATGATATTTTTTAATGTCTGACAGTTTATTACTAAAAAATATTATAAAGCTTTTTATAGCCATAAAACTATGTAAATAGGATTCATTTAGATTTTGTGTAAACTGCGTGTCATGGTTTTGTGTTTCACGCAAAAGCGAAAGTCGCAGATTTTCATACAAAGGGCCGCATGCGGCTCCAGAGCCGCCGGTTTCCGACCGCTGTTTTAGATGAAAGTACATCTACAAGAATTTAATCATAAAATTCCATTCAAATATATGCGCATAAATACATTATAATATAAGCAATGAAAAAATCAAAAGTAACAAGTGTATGTAAATTACCTATTTTTTTTTTTTGTGAATTCGCGAGATAAATTTGTCAGAAAATTAGGTCAATCGTTCGCCTCACTCTCACTGTAAAGTTTTCTAACACACTTTTTGTACACATTTTAATATAAATTTCGGAAGCGTTGTAGATTTTCATCGTACGCGTGTAAAATTACAGCGGATTTAGGCGTTATTTATTATCCCAGCTTAAAGTCTTAAGGCTTTTTTTAATATTTCACCGAAGGGAAGGGAAAAAAAATATAAGGCGAAGTTTGCGAACCGCTCATCATAAGGTGTATTCTCAAGACGATAATTAACCCAAATCCTCAAGAGTGGCAATTGTGGGGCTTCAAGTATCGCCTTTTCCACGTCAGCTTAGCACAACTTCGAAATCCTCGGAAAAATCAGTCATAGACCCCTGAATAAACACGTGTACAAAAAACACAAGTACCTCGAGAAACCATATCGGGAAAATTGGAGATAACTATGAAGAATTTTTCATCATACATATTTGGCTCAAATCATAGTTGTGGATATTGTACAAGAGATTTTGATGAAAAAGCTAGTCTTGCGATTCAAATAAAACAAACAATATATAATTCATCAAGAATTCCCGAGTTTTCCTTTACTTAGTAGGTACATAAATTTGTATCTTTCCTTTCCAATTATCATCATCATCATCACTTTCAGCCGTTCACCATCCACTGCTGGATGAAGGCCTTTCCAATCCTCTTCTATTCCTGTCTGTCTTGAGAAATCTGCATCCACTTGACTCCACACATTCAATTCATCAGTACATCGTCCACTCGGTCTACATTGCTTTCTTTCACATCCTCTCGGATACCATTCCAGTATTTCTCGCGTCCATCTGCCATCCATTCGTCTCGCTATGTGTCCACTTCAAATTTTTCACACGTTTCACTTTGGTCATACTTTACGATAAGCGCGCCGCCGGTAACATATCATAACGTAGTTTAAAATCATTCGCCGCTTGAATTAGTACGTTAAGATAAAATAAAAAAATATTGAGATAGAAAACCAATCCTTATAAACGTGGTGAAATAAAAAATTCTCTAAACAAACGCTAAATAACACGGGAAAAAAATGTGTAAAAAAAAAATATATATTTTTTGACTTTAAAAATTTGTTAGATAATTAATTAAAAGTATTTCAAAGCAATAAAGAATCACAATCAATAGGAAAAATGTCCGACTACTGATTTCAATACTCACTTTGAGCACAGAAATACTATATTTTGAGTTATAAACCGCAAAAGCCAAAAAATGGATATTTTTTACATTTTTTAAATCGGAAATATCTCATTTTATTGTTGCTCAGTGTTATCTAGTGTGCTTATTACGCTTTGCGTACAAAATTCATTAAACATAATTTTAGTTTTATTAAAATTAATTTTTAAGCCTACTTTCACACTTTCGTTGCTTAATTCTGTTAATTTATTTTGGCCTAAATCATAGTTGTGGATATTTTACAATAAATTTGCGATTCAAATAAAACAAACAATATATATGTAATTCATCAACAATTCCCGACTTTTCCTTTACTGCGTAGGTACATAATTTTGTATTTCGCCTTTCCAATTACATATCATCATCATCATCATTTTCAGCCATTCACCATCCACTGTTGGATGAAGGCCTCTACAATCCTCTTCCACTTCTGTCTGTCTTGTGCAATCTGCATCCACTTGACTCTATACATTCTTCTAAATTCATCAGCCCATCGTTCACTCGGTCTACCTTGCTTTCTTTCACATCCTCTCGGATACTATTCCAGTATTTCTCGCGTCCATCTGCCATCCATTCTTCTCGCTATGTGTCCAACCCATTGCCACTTTCACCATTTTCACGCGTACTGCCATATCTACCACTTTGGTCATACTTATTACCCATGTATTTATTTTGCGATCTCTTCTTGTTATACCAAGCATACATCTTTCCATGCTTCTCTGTGTGCACTGGATCTTTCGTAGCATTCTTGAATTTAGCGTCCAAGTTTCACATCCATACGTCATAGCTGGCAGTGCGCATTGGTCGTATTCCTTCTTTAATTAAATGTATAAGAACAAAACAACACGTCTTGTATTTGTTCGTTTATTTTCACAAAGGTTTTACACAACAGTTCAATAAACTTGGGTGTCAACGTCTCGATAGTGTAGAAGCTCGGGGGTCTCACGTAACTAATACCCAGTTAGTCCCCAGTATGAGCTTATTGGTCGCCTTTAATCTGGTGGAGGCTTTGGTTAAAACCCGCTGCACCAAACTCGCAATAAATAAATTGAAGAAAACCGCAACGTGGCACGAGAGCGAAACCCTATATATATATTAAAATAAAATTCGTCGATTTACTAAATTGCATCTCATCACGGTATTATTTCAACCCGTTGTTGCAAGGCGGTGCAGCAACAACGCCATTATTATACTCGTAATCTAATTCCTGCTGTTAGAGGGATGAGGGGATGGGATGGTATGGGGTTGTAAAAGCCGCTAAATAAAGCAAATGGGATCCCATGGGGTAAATTAATTAAGAGGGTGCTCCAGAGATGTTTGCATTTCTTTGCAAATTCCAACTGCGATCAAATATCGACGCGTTTTATGTATTTAAATTGTGCGCCGGAAGTTGATCATATTTATGTATAGAGCGCACAGTAGACGAAAGGCAATTATGTGGCTCACTTTAAGTTGAACAATATTGTATTAAAGAAAATTATCGGAATTGATTTGAATGCTGTCACTTGTATTTATTTATTTATTACTTATTTCACGCCTAAAAAGGCTTTTATACAAATAGAGAAGATATCAATACAGGAGTAAAATATACATATAATTTAAATTAAACTAAGAAGAGGAACTTCGTAAAGAAAGCAACAGTTTAGACTTTACTAAATTAAGGTTATTACAGAAATAGTCCAATAAATTCCCATACTTATTGCCAGTCCCAATCAACCTAGGAATAGGAGACTGCCGATAATAATTGGTGCACGAATTACATACCTTCATTACCACAAACAAAAATTGAGATCGTGTAAAACGTGTAGGAACTTTTAGTCGCAAAATCGACTCAACAAGAATAGGACAATCAATAAAAAAATTTACAACTCTATAAAAAAAGACCAAGTCATTCATAACTCTTCTATCAGACAATTTGTGCATATTTAAACTATGTAAAAGAGAGTCATAACAGTTATAATTAAAAAGATACATAAATTTATACATAATAAATCTTAAGAATTTATTTTGGATTCTTTCTAAAGAATAAGAATGAATAGGATAAGAAGGAGACCAAACAACAGAGTTATACTCCAACTTACTTCTGACAAAAGAACAAAATAATAACTTTAAGGTATTAATATTATTAAAACATTTGGCAACTCTAAAAATGAAACCCAATAATCTATTCCCCTCTCCAGAGATACAATTAATATGCTCAAATTGTATTGACGCTTACACATTAAATCTAAATGATTCTGTATATATGTATAAACCAAACTTTGAGTTTTTCATACAGAAAAAGTAAGTAAGTAAGACAGAAAAATATACAACCGAGTATTGAAAACTATCGAAGAAAATAAATACAGGAACCATGTGTAAAAAAGCATTAAGATATCTCTAAAATGTCTTATGTACATGTATTTGCGTCTGTAACTTTTTAGCCCCGCAGATTCATTCATTTATGCATTTTTTTTTAAATTGATTTAATATATCAATTGATTATGATGCTTACATTACATATTTTGGATTAACTTAATGTTAAGTTTCTTTGTCTATCAGGAATACATTTTAACTTTTGTTCTAGTAACATAATAGTGGACGCAAGTGTCAGTGCCCCAATCCTCTTCCATTCCTGTCTGTCTTGAGCAATCTGCATCCACTTGACTACACACATTCTTCTCAATTCATCAGCCCATCTCCCACTCGGTCGACCTTGCTTTCTTTCACATCCTCTCGGATACTATTTCAGTATTTCTCGCGTCTCATTCTTCTTCACTTCAACTTTTTCACACGTTCTTATCCATGTATTCCTCTTACGATCTCTTCTTGTTATACCGAGCATACATTTTTCCATGCTTCTCTGTGTGCATTGGATCTTGCGTAAAATAATTGAATTTAGCATCCATATGTCATAACTGGCACAACGCATTGGTCGTATGCCTTCTTATTTAAGCATAGCGGAATATTGGAATTAAAAACTACATATGTTCATTCTTGTAAAAGAACTCCAACCCAGTTTCATTACCTAATACTGAAGCAAATACATTAATATCGCAGATACATAGTTTAGAAAAATATAATTATTGCTGACAGAAATGTATCGGTCGTTCCACTGTGCGCCATCAAAAATTCTTTGCATAATTTCCCAAATTAATGCATTGATCCGCAAAAATTCATCTTGTAAATGAATTCTTTAGACGCGAAAGGCTCTTCAGATGTCGCTTTCGTGAAAGGGGTTTTCACAGTGCCTGACTGCTAAAATGCCAACATAATTAATCATAAGGCTGCTGTCTTACCCCTCGCTTACTTGCTTCCATGTTTACAAAGTGATTGCGTGAAATAACATTCGCTCAAATGACTTGTTGACTTATCACACCACTGAAATAATCATTTTAATTAATAACAATAACCGTACGATCGAATGGCGCTCGAAGGAGGCGCCAATATCGAACCACATTCGTCATAATATTATTTCAATATTTCCTCGTCGATTAATACAAATACGTTATATTATTCGATGAGAAATTTTTTATATAATTCGAGTGAACGATATTCAAAGATTCAATTTAAATTTAGATCGAGTCACATACCACACACTCTGGTTATAATTATAAGATCGTATAAGATATCAAATTAAATAAGTTATTCTGAATTGTATCGTAGCTCGTTTCTTTGCCGCGTTTGTACAATATTTTAATACGAACGCGGCAAAGTAATGAGCTGTTATAAATTTATTAGATGGTTTATAAGTTAATAGCGCATGGTAAGTTCGTAGAAATGTCGACGTTTTAATAAAATAGTCAAATAAATCACTATATAAACGAGAAGCAATCACCCGATTTCTTAGAAAATACCTATAGTATAAGAATGAATCACGGGATTAACGCGAAAATTGGCGAAAGGAAATATGGATAATGCGTTTCTTAGCAGAATAAAGTTTTTCTTAGAATTTTCCGCCCCCACAATCTGTAGAAAATAAAAGCTCTGGTTTTTCTTTCGACGTCATTTGTTTTGCGAATCGCAATTTGATATTCCATATGTTTGTTGGAAAAAGTTAAAGGTCAAAGGTTTGATTATATTATTATCATCATTTTCAGCCGTTCACCATCCACTGCTGGATGAAGGTCTCACCAATTCTCTTCCATTCCTGTCTGTCTTGAGAAATTTGCATCCACTTGACTCCACACATTCTTCTCAATTCATCAGCCCATCGTCCACTCCGTCTACCTTGCTTTTTTTCACATCCGCTCGGATACCATTCCAGTATTTCTCTCGCTATGTGTCCAGTCTGCTTCAGCTTTTTCACACGTTCCGCTATTTGGTCATGCTTCTCATCCATGTATTCCTCTAATGCCGCCTCTTCACTGGTCGCGCGAATGTTCGCGGAATATTCGTGGAATGTTCGTGAAATATTGGCCGTAGTGTTTCGAGCAGCTGCCGCTGCTCGTGCGTCGCGAGTGCGCAACGATCGTATCGCTAGTGGCGCCACTCTGGTGTCAAATAGCAAGCGGCAGCGAACGAAGTGTCGAGTCTCTGCCTACAAAAATGCCAAGCTTCCAAGACATTTAGCAAGGTGACGAACCATTGTATATCAATGTGACGAACCATTGTATATCAATTTACGAACCCTTCCCCCTCCACATTCAGTGTCGTTTATGAGTTTCCCGCGGAAACATGTGGACCAATTCTGTTACTCTAAACTTTGTTGAACTTCTTGAACAAGAACCTGCTATATGGGACCTATTATTGCTGCTATTGACCTATATGGGACCAGCTATTGATATTTTTATAGGCGGTGATGCGACACTTCTTTCGCTGCCGTTTCCTAGTTGACACCAGAGTGGCGCCACTAGCAACACGATCGTTGCGCTTGCGACGGACGAGCACGGCGAATGCTCCATTTTTGCGGATACGCTCGGAATGTTTACGAAAACGTTGGCCATCGCGCGAATGTTTATAAATAACGTTGGCCTTCGCGCGAATGTTTACCTACACCTAGGCGCTCGGCACCGCTCGTCAGCGCTCGTACTACATATATGAAGAGCCGACATTACGATCTCTTCTCGTTGTACCGAGCGTACATATTTCCATGCTTATCTGTGTGTACTGGATCTTGCGTAACATTCTCGAATTTAGCATCCACGTTTCACATCCATACGTCATAACTGGCAGTACGCATTGATCGTATGCCTTCTTTTTTAAGTGTAGTTGAATGTTGGATGTAAAAACAATGTTCATTCTTCCAAAAGCACTCCATCCTAGTTTCATTCTACGTTTGATAGATTATATACACATGTATGTACATACATACATATATCGCAATGATGTTTTTATTTGATTCAGTCTCATAGTCATAGTCTCATTAGATTGGTCATAAATTATTAATGCAAATTGTCCTGTCCGTTTTATTGTTCAATTAAGTGCATTCAATTGAATATAATCAAAGTGTCTCTTAATTTCCGGCCCGTTTGACGGCGAATGCAAATTGACGAAATGACGTTTCAGTGCTCGTTAATAAAATTTCAAGACGAGCATAACTTTTCTCGCATAAAATTCGCGACCAAAAAAAAAAAAAGCACAATAATAATCGCTTTCGTAAAACGAACAATTTGTATGGTTAATTTTCATTTTAACGGTCACGCGAGCTCGTGATTATTCGTGGTTGTCAACGAGTTACGCGGAAAAAAAAATGAATCGGTTAATAGTTTAATAAACACACAAACCCCGGCTGAAACGGGGTTGAAGGTTTAATCGAGCGATAAAGGGGTAGTTTATTTTATTTTCTTGAATGGAAATTGAACATGGTACATTAAACCTGTATGCTATGATTATTTATTTAAAATTAACTGTATGCACTTTAACGGTAACTTGTTTTGATTCAACTGTTGTTTGAATATGACTTTTGTATCATATATCTTAACAATTGATTACTGTTAATAAATAATTATAATTGATTTAAAACAAAATCACACTGAGAACTTCTGAACAAAAAAATTAAACGAAAATACAATTGCACAATACTAATATGCAACTTTGCAATTTTTATGTTATTTTTTATGTTCATCATCATTTTCAGTCGTTCACCATCCACTGTTGGATGAAGGCCTCTCCAATCCTCTTGCATTTATGTCAGTCTTGAGCAATTTGCATCTATGTATGTATGTATGTAATTGACTCCACACATTCCCAATTCATCAGCCCATCTTCCGCTATTGGTCACGCTTCTCACCCATGTACTCCTCTTACCATCTCTTCTCGTTATATCAAGCATACATCTTTCCATGCTTTGTGCATTGGATCTTACGTAACATTCATGAATTTAGCATCCACGTTTCACATCCATACGTCATAACTGACAGTACGCATTGGTCGTATGCCCTATTTTTTAGGCATAGCGGAATGTTGGATTTAAAAACAATGTTCTTTTTTCGTTTTATTTCTTCTTCTTTACAACCAGTCATATTGACATTTTTTTATTTTATTTTATATAATATTAGGTAATTAGCTAATTTAGCTTATATCTATTACATATTTATAACAACTTCACCATCCACTGTTGGATTAAGGCCTTTCCAATCCTCTACCATTCCTGTCTGTCTTGAGCAATCTGCATCCACTTGACTCCAAAAATTCTTCTCAATTCATCAGACCATCGTCCACTCAGTCTTCCTTGCTTTCTTTCACATCCTCTCGGATACCATTCCAGTATTTCCCGCATTCATTCGCTATGTGTCCACTTAAACTTTTTCACACGTTCTGCAATATCTGCTACCTTGGTCATGCTTCTTACCCATGCATTCCTCTTACGATCTCTTCTCGTTATACCGAGCATACATCTTTCCATGCTTCTCTATGTGCATTGGATCTTACATAGCATTCTTAAATCACATCCATACGTCATAACTGGCAGTACGCATTGGTCGTATGCCTTCTTTTTTAATCATAGCGGAATGTTGGATTTTAAAAAAATGTTCATTCTTCCAAAAGCACTCCATGCAAGTTTCATTCTTCATCTTCATTTGGTTAGCCCATTGCCACATCTTCCACTTTGGTCATACTTCTTACCCATGTATTTATTTTGCGATATCTTGTGAACATAGTATATGAACGATAAAAAGCTTTTTTAAATAACAAAAAAAAAATACATTAATACCAACCCCGCCTGTGAAAAATTAAATAAAAACGTATCAACAAAGTAAAAGCTTCACAGAAAATTCTCAACTCGACAACTCAAAAGTGCCTAGTCTATACGCTAGATTAGGCAAAACTTCGACGTTATACTTTCCGCGGAAAAACCAATTTCCCGAGAAAATCTCCGTCACTGACTTTTGACTGGATGAGTCACGGATTACATTTCCCGGGGCACGCTCGCCTAGGCGAGAGTTAAACGACGCGTTATGGACGTAAAAATACCCACGGGGTTGTTGTGCATGCCCAACTTACAACATTGAAGAAAACCGTGGGGACGTGACATTTCGAGTTATTTTTAACATTGTATAGTAAGGGGGGGGGGGATGCACTCATCCGATGCAAAAGAAGGGTCTCGTCGTCATCGTCGGGGGTGGGTGTCTAGCGCAAATTGAAACTTAATACCGAATCTATTAGAGAGTGAGACACGCGAAATAAGAAGAAGTCGTATTGGCACGAGAGGGGAAATGAGGGGTACATATGTATGTATGTATAGTGGGCAGATGCATTTCTTCGACGAGGGGGAGGATGTGCACTTGAGTGCAGTTTGATTCATTGCCTTCAAATACAGCGAGGCCATTAGCAGGCAGTTTGCTGCACTTATACGTCGTCGGTGCGTTTATGCGCGTGCAGGAGGTTAAGGAATGAGGGGTGGGGAGGGAGGGTTAGGGGTTAAAATCAGAAATGTACCCTTAATGTGGGGTAATTGCGCGTGTGCTTAAAAAAAAAAAAAACTACCATTCGATGACAGGGTATAATTTTTATAGACGTGACCCAACTGTGGTTCGGGAGCCATATGCTATTGCATATTTCAAACGTTGAATTCAAAATTCATTTGTTTCATCATCAGCATCCTATAGCTGCTATATCTGCCACTTTGTTCATGCTTTTTACCCATGTACTCCTCTTATGACCCCTTCTTGTTATACCAAGCATATGTACATCCATGCTTCTCTGTGTGCACTGGATCTTACGTAGCATTCTTCACATCCTATCAGATACCATTCCAGTATTACTCGCGTTCATCTGCCATCCATTCTTCTCGCGACGTTCGTGATTAGTTCAGCCTTTACCGAGGCGAGCGTTATCAGCAGACGGACAGACGGAATTGGGCTATTATACTAACATACATATATACGTAATATCATCATTTTCAGCCGTTCACCAGTCACTGCTGGATGAAGGTATCTCCAATCCTCTTCCATTCCTGTCTGTCTTGAGAATTTGCATCCACTTGACTGCCACTTTGGTCATGCTTTTTACCCATGTACCCAAGCATACATATTTCCATGCTTCTCTGTGTGCACTGGATCTTACGTAGCATTCTTCACATCCTCTCAGATACCATTCCAGTATAACTCGCGTTCATCTGCCATCCATTCATCCATTCTTTTCAAACGTTCCGCTATTGGTCATGCTTCTCATCCATGTATTCCTTTTACAATATCTTCTCGTTATACCGAGCATTTTTCCGTGCTTCTCTGTGAACATTCTGGAATTTAGTATCCACGTTTCACATTCATACGTCATAACTGGCAGTACGCATTGGTCGTATGCTTTCCTTTTTAAGCATAGCGGAATGTTGGATTTAAAAACTATGTTCATTCTTCCAAAAGCACTCCATCTTTCTTTACAGCCAGTCATATATGTAGGTATAAATAATTATCAACTATTTCTACAATATGCTTATCTACAGTGACTACGTTTTGCATTTATTTCATACTTTTCCTAAAACACTTCGGCTACTACATCAAAAGGATACACGTCACGATTTGGAAATATTAAATATATTCATATAGATATGATATAATAATACAATGACAAGTTTCGTATGAACCATTGAAGCGTTGAGCCGATAAAGTTCCCCCCGAGTGCAAAATATGCGGGACGCGCAATCAGAAGCGTTCGAATGTGAGTGCAATCTGACAATTTCGCAAATATAAGAGCAAAAACGGAAGTGAAGGGGTATGGGGAATATAGGGGAGGGAAGCTTTGTCGAGTGGACCGGAAATGCGGTATAAAGTCGTAGCCGGAAATTCAAAGTTAAAAACTATTTAGTGAGCGTCGCGTCGACCAGATGGAGCCCAGACAAACTTTATTTTTCTAGCTGAAGAATCTTCTTCAAAGCACTCGAACTTACGGTTTTTCTTAGCTTTCAGCCATTTTCAGTTTAGTTTTTCTCGACCGGACAGTTTATATAAAACTACAAAATCGTCTGACAGTGTCAGTGGAAAGAGTAATACAATGTGGATTAAAAAAAAAAACAACGTATTCTCGGTAATTAATTGTCAATTGTAAAAAAAAACTGAAATACTAGCAAATATATTTTAAGACCTTTAAGGATGTATTTACATATACCAGTAGTCGGGAACCGGCGGCTCCGGAGCCACATGCGACTCTTTGTGTAAAAACCTGTGGCTCTCGCACAAAACACACAATTAACACAAGATCAAAATGAATCCCATTTCCACAACGTCATGGCTATAAAATGCTTAAAGATCGTTTTTAAGATTAAACTTTATAATGCTTTTTTGAAAATGAATCCTATTTCTACATATAACTTCATGCCTATATATTCAATAATACTTTTTAGTAATAAACTGTGGAATATAAAGAAATATACAATTTGATGTGGCAATTTTGTCAAGAGATTGTTGAATATGACCGGATGCAAAGAAAACGAAGAATGAAACTAGGATGGAGTGCTTTTGGTAGAACGAACATAGTTTTTAAATGCAACATTCCACTACGCTTAAAAAATAAGGCATACGACCAATGCGTACTGCCAGTTATGACGTATGGATGTGAAACGTGGAAGCTACATTCGAGAATGTTACGCAAGATCCAGTGCACACAGAGAAGCATTGAAAGATGTATGCTCGGTATAACGAGAGGAGATCGTAAGAGGAATACATGGGTGAGAAGCATGATCAATAGCGGAACGTGTTAAAAAGTTGGAGAAACAGATGGACGCGATAAATACTGGAATGGTATTCGAGAGGATGTGAAAGAAAGCAAGGTAGACGGAGTGGACGATGGGATCATGAATTGAGAAGAATGTGTAGAGTCAAGTGGATGCAGATTGATCAAGACAGACAGGAATGGAAGAGGATTGGAGAGGCCTTCATATAGCAGTGTATGGTGAACGGCTGAAAATGATTATTATGCTCCCAAAAAAGGTTCCTGACCACTAATTTATAGCATACCTTATTCATCGGGGGTCGTCAAACTTTATTTTTTCATTTGAAACTTTTTCCAATACAATTCAAACTACTTTCAAAAATACGTCAAAATATCGAAATATTGAAAAAGTTTGACATTAAACTTAAGTTTTCATCAAACTAGAACGTTTTTGTGATAATTTGGCGTATAAATCATAATCCAATTCAGTAAAATCCGAAACAAAATTTTATTTTGAAAAAGCAAATTGAAAATTTTATACATTTTCATAGCGCGCCAATTGAAGTTAAATAAGATTTTTACTAACATAATTTTGGCATGTTTATTAATCTACATATATATATAAAAATCAATGTCTGTCTGTTAGTCTGTCTGTTTGTCTGTCTGTTTGTCTGTCTGTTTGTCTGTCTGTTTGTCTGTCTGTTTGTCTGTCTCTTATAGGCTCCTAAACCACTCAACCGATCGCAATGAAACTTTCAGGACTTTCGGGGATGGTTCCTGTGAAAAAAAATCGGGATAAAACGGGAACGGGAACGGGCCTGCTCACGCGTCAGATAACGTACTAGGAACGGGAACGGGAACGGGAACGACAACGGGATCGGGATCTGGAACGGGAACGGTATCGGGCATTGCAACGCATGCCGGGTCAGCTAGTATAATATAAAATAAGATAGTATTGGTTATATTGTCTATTTTACAGGAAGTGAATTTCTTTGTAGAACAAAAAAAACTATACCTACATTTCCAAGCGCAGTGGCTGTCGACAAATATTTAATAGTATAAAACTTTTTCACGTATGTAATATTATTCCATTTATTTTCGACTGTATATTCGATCTACGCCATTGTGCGTCTATTAATAAAATGTTCAATTTTGCATTGCGACTAGTGTTTGCAGTATAAACACGATGAATATTTTCAAACAATGCCCGTGTAGGGTTTCGCCTAAAAGCCCGCACGTTCTAGAGTGGTGTGGGGTTTTTTTTCTTCTTCATATTTTATAAAATTGTCGAGCAAATAGAGGGCAACGGTGCGTGGTTGCTGAGACCCCGAGACCCAAACCAATATTTGACTTGAGGCCTCCCATCTCTCGAGTCCCGGTAATTCGATTCTAATAGTTTGCTCTCAAAAAGTTTGCCGAGAGTAATGCTGTTTGTGCTGTCACTGTGAAAACACATCAAACACTGCGTGAAAAAATCCTTTTCCTTTTTTTATTTTAACACTATGACGACAGGTGCAAAGATGCATAGCACATTAACACTAACGTATGAACTTTTTACATATTGTAAAATGTGCGAAAACTTAACATTGCGAAAAATCGCAGTTGTATCACATATTTCACGCACACACTTCAAAGGTTCACTCATGTTGATTTGTAGATATTTAGCTAAATAGTCGAGGTTTGAACTACACTTATAGTATGTACATAGACTGAATGATAAATATTACAAAACTTAAATGCATCTAGTGTAATTTATAAATCAAAATTAGATAAATAGTACAAGCGTAAAAAAAAGTACAGTCATTTAAAATAAGGTGATTCATTTTGACCTACAATTGTGGCTCATTTTTAAATTTAGTAAATAGGGTAATTAAAGATAGGTATATTGTATTTTAAATGTCAATAGATTAACCAGTATAAGGTGGTAACCAGATGTTGATTGAATGTACATAAATTAAACCTTAAAAGTGTGCATGTAAGAGCGATATTACATTGAGCAACAAAACCAGCACCAGATTTTTTTTGGCGGTGGCGAGCATCTTATTACATTGCACCACTTTTCACTCACCAAGCTACCTGCTCATCTCATAATCTTCATACAAAAAAAAAATACTATACGAAACTAGGTACTCTATGTAGACGTAGAAAATATATAAAATTCAACCTCTCGTATTTCTTTCTGAATTTCATTGTTTTCGAAACAATTGCGTTGACGTTGCGTTGTGTTGACAATTGAGTACGACGATGCAAAAAAAGGTCAGAAAAGGGTTTTTGGTGAAGATTTTTTTCGGCGAACATTGACTTCCAAGAAATTTTCAAGCAACCCAGAATCGCATTGTCTAATACATCGTAATACTTACCATTGGAACCTGTATCTGGTCGCCGAGGTTCAAAAAAAACCTGGTGTTCCGTTTTGTTGCTCAATGTAATATCAGCCTTAGTATATATTTTTAAATTATATAAGAATTTATTACCAAAATATTTAATAACAGGGTATAATATACATAGTCATAATACAAGGGGTAGGAATAAGTTAATAGTTCAGAATTTAAAATTAAGTAGATTCAGAAGATGTTGTACAAAGTTGTTATAAAATTGATAGATTCCTGGCAACCTTAAAACAGCACCTCTGTACAAGTGCTAGTAGATATAATAAGTTTATTTTGTAATTGTAGCTTTAAGTAATGTTTTTATTTTGTAATTAACTTTGTATAATGTGTAGTTTCGTTGCTTCGTTTTCATTAGGTAATGGTGTCAAGTCTTCTATGTATGCACTTCTAATTCGATAACGACATATTAGTTAGCCATCTTCTCTAATGCACATTGCACAAATGCATTTTACGTAACCGACACTGCTAGTTCGCCGACGGGTCATCAATTCTACACTGTACTATACTGTGCACTTATGTTATACAAAGATTCAATAAATACGATACGTAAGTCTTCTTTCCCTCCCCCCATGATTCCTATTTGCTCAAGCAATCAATGCTTTTTCAAACATGAAAGATCAACGACGTTTCGTCCCCTCTCACACACACATAAAACTTTCAATTGCAAAGGAAAACCGCTTCTTCGAACTACATATACCTATATAATAATAATGATCGATACTTTGTAAGCTTCTTTTGTGTGCTCGTTATTGGCCACTGAACTACAAAGAAGACCACTCGCGATTACAGTTCAACTACCTACACTATCTACGATCTGAAAAATAATTTCAATTTGTCGGATAGGTATTTGTACTTTGGTACTGGGTCCACTTCGAGCACGTTTTTATAAACGGCTTGATTTAGTGCAGCAATCTCGGGCTGAGCAATCCCATTCGAGGGTATTTTTTTTCTTCTTATATTATAAACGGTATGTGGAGAGAGAGAGAGTGGAACCCCGCCAGGTTTATGTGGGGGGGTGGTTGGGTTTGGGGGGGTTCTAAAGGCCTCGTACGCCAAAGATTAATGCTGGTAAAAGGGGCACATCTATCTCGTCTGACCACTCCCCCTCGCGGCAGGGGTGCCCCTATAAAGTGGGGTGATTGTGGGTGGTTTTCCATACTTTGCCCCGTTTAAAACTCGACACCATACTACTAAAGCATCGGTATTTCTGTTGAAAATAATTAAAAAATGTGCATTAGAGAAGTTCCACGCGAACGACGCCGATTTATGTAAAACGGACATTTATTTGGTTATTTATTAAATTTATGTTTAAATGTATTATTTTATTAAAATATTTCAAGTGGATTAAATATTGTAACAGACCGCCGGATGGAATTAGAAGTTCCAAAAATATCGATAAATTCCTGGCAGTTTAAAAAAAAACATCTCTGTATAGGTGCCTAGTTAAGGATTATGTAATTAGCTTTAGCTACTATATTATACTAGTGTAAGCCCGTTGAATATCAACGGCGCGTTCTCATCACCCGTACTGAAAAATAATAAAAAATTTAACAGTTTTTATAGTTGTTGCATAGATGGCGCGTTGTAATACAACAACGTAACAATTTAGCAAAGTCGCGAGCCTATTGAGATATCATATTGTCAAATCGTAGCAGGTTCGTCATCGCTTCCGTTGGATGACGGTGTTAGCACGACTCATTTCAACCTGGTGATCACGGGTTCAAATCCCATTCGCGCGCGGACGGTTCGTGTCTTTTAATCATTTACCCCGGCGAGCGTTATCGGCTATTATATATGTATATAACTAGTGTACGCCCGTTGAATATCAACGGCGCGTTCTCATCACCCGTACTGGAAAATTATATATTAAATTTAATAGTTTTTATAGTTGTCTATAGTATAGCATCTATGCAACAATGCGCCATCTATGGCGCGTTATAATACAACGAATCCCAAATTGATTAAATATATTTTTTTTACTTTACTATTTATATTATAATTATTAATTATTATATATATATAATAATTATAATTTTGTAAAAATCAAAAAAAAAAATAAAATAATAGTTTTGATAGCGTCATCTATGTATTATTAGCAGAGTCACGATCCCTTGTACAGGTAATAAAAAAAAAAGGACTAAATTGGCCAAGGGCGATAGCGGATAGCATTAGTGCGAGTCCTCTCGAGCCTGGGGTCCTGGGTTCGATCCCCCACTCATTCTGGTTTTTTAATTATTTTTCCTCAGCGAGCGTTATCAGCAGACAGACAGACAGACAGACGGATTTCGGCTATTATATATTATTATATATATATATATATATTATATAAATAAATAAATAAATAAGTGTTCTATTTTTATATGGTGACTACTGCCGCACTGAGAGTGCTGTGAGTTTTTTTTTGAGTCAATTTATGTGAGATACCCAATGTACATACATATGTACATACATATGTAGGTACATATGTGACGCAGATATTCTGTATTCAATTTGGCAAATAAAGATTTTTTATCATTTGATTTATTTTAATTATTCCAAGAATATTCTGCATTTGACTGTTTCTATAATGATGTATGTACATATGTATGTATGTATGTATGTACATAGGTACTAAGTATTTTTTTTAATTTTTAAAGATGCTAAAATTTAAAGCCTAAGGACAGTTAGTAAATATGACTGGTTGTAAATAAGAAAGAATTGTACAAGGATGGATTACTTTTGGAATAATGAACATTGTTTTTAAATCCAACACTCCGCTATGTTAAAAAAAGAAGGCATACGACCAATGCGTACTGCCAGTTATGACGTATGGATGTGAAACGTGGATGCTAAATTCAAGAATTTTACGCAAGATCCAGTGCACACAGAGTAGCATGGAAAGATGCTCGGTACAACGAGAAGATATTGTAAGAGGAATACATGGATGAGAAGCATGCATGATCAATAGCGGAGTGTTCGGAACGACGAAAGCAAGGTAGACCAAGTGGGCTGATGAATTGAGCAGAATGCGTGGAGTCAACCGGATGCAGATTGCTCAAGACAAACGGGAATTGAAGAGGATTGGAGAGGCCTTCATCCAGCAGTGGATGGTGAACGGTTGAAAATGATGATGATGATGATGAATAATTTAAATTGCATCAGTGACCATTTTGTTTCTGTTTTCAAAACAGACTTTCACAACTAAAGTTTAAAACTCTTCTTCAAATGTTGCGTGTGTGACTTGCAACATCTCAATATTGTATTTGTTTGCCTTTTCAGTGGTAGGAACTGTTGTTGATATAATCAAATGATAACTATAACTATATGTATGTGCAGAACGTGACAAAATATTATCGATCTGGGTAACATGTGTTGTTTGAGACAAAGATCTTGTTGAGTAGAATACCGTGCGCCATTTGTGTGGAATTCGAAACTGGTTTATGCGTAATCAGCGAAAATGGAGGCTCGACACGAAAGCCGCTAATAAAATGATCAAAGGACTTTATTGTGGTGGAGCAAAGGATTCACCATGGTTGCCATGGAATTACCACAACTCAAGGAAAATTTTCCACAGTTCATTGTGGCAATTATTCCCATACCTTATATAGGTATTCATACTCTTAGTATTCATAGATTCAACTGAATTTCGTAGAACAAAATATTTTTCTATTGTTATAATTTGATTTAGTATACATATGTATGTACATAGTTGACTTTGAAAGACATGAGGTATTTTTTTTTATATAAACGCCTCCGGAAAAATATGTTGTGTACATATATCTGTAAAGAAAATAAACAAAAAAAAAATACAAGACCCGTGAATCTCATAAACCATATCGATACAAGGTTTTTCTTTTTTTATACGTGTTCTGTGAAAAACCGTGAATTTCATACTGCGATAGAGTCAGCGGGACGTAAAGTCGCAAACTTTATGGCAGCAATGGTATTGTAATACATAATTTGACAAAATGGATTTTCAATGTCGGCCATTATTAATAAATATATGTATGTATAAGAATTCCCAAGAAGAATTTCTTTTAAATGAAATATAAATCTACCAAAAAAAAAAAATGAAAATTTTAAACAGTATACATATGTATGTATAAAGCACTTTGTATATTAATTTTATTTAGTTAAACTTTGGAATTACCAGAAATACGATTTTTTCTGGATGGAGATATACGAAAGATTACAGGATTATACTAACTCTAAAAGGGAAAATTGAAAGACGGATAGAAATACAGATAGACAAGCAAACACAGACACACAGATAGACAGACGGATAAGCAGACATACTATGTACATAGAAACAGATAGTCAGACAGAAAAAACAAACAGGTTTTCACAAGTAGAAAATAATTATATATATATATATAATAGCCCAATGCCGTCTGTCTGTCTGTTGATAACGCTCGCCTCGGTAAAGGCTGAAATTCAAATTCAATTTAAAAAAAACACGAACGTCGCGAGTGGGATTTGAAGTTTGAAGTTTGATTTGAGTTGAGCGCTAATGCGTTCACCCAACACCGATGATGGGAGGCCTCCTATAATTTGAAAATATTGCGTTTGCGACATTGCTAAATTGTAACGTAATCAATCACGTCAAACACGTCCGTTGATGTTCAACGGGCTTATACTAGTAGCATATAAGTAAGCAGCAATCATCATCATTTTCAGCCGTTCACCATCCACTGCTGGATGTTGGCCTCTCCAATCCTCTTCCATTCTTGCCTGTCTTGAGAAATCTGCATCCACTTGACTCCACACATTCTTCTCAATTCATCAGCCCATCTTCCACTCGGTCTACTTTGCTTTCTTTCACATCCTCTCGGATACCATTCCAGTACTTCTCGCGTCCATCTGCCATCCATTCTTCTCGCTATGTGTCCAGCCCATTGCCACTTCAACTTTTTCACCCGCACTGCTATATCTGCCACTTTGGTCATACTTCTTACCTATGTATTTATTTTGCGATCTCTTCTTGTTATGCCAAGCATACATCTTTCCATGCTTCTCTGTGTGCACTGGATCTTTGGTAGCATTCTTGAATTTAGCGTCCAAGTTTCACATCCATACGTCATAACTGGCAGTACGAATTGGTCGTACGTCTTCTTTTTTAAGCATAGCGGAATGTTGGATTTAAAAACTATGTTCATTCTTCAAAAAGCACTCCACCCTAGTTTCATTCTTCGTTTTATTTCTTCTTCTTTACATCCAGTCATATTCACCAATTGTCCTAGGTATAAATAACTATCAACTATCTCTACAATATGGTAAATAGAAACAGATAGATATAATGGATAGATAGACAGACATCATCATCATCATCATCATTTTCAGCCGTTCACCATCCACTGCTGAATGAAGGCCTCTCCAATTCTCTTCCATTCCTGTCTGTCTTGAGCAATCTGCATCCAGTTGACTCCACACATTCAATTCATCAGCCCATCGTCCACTCGGTCTACCTTGCTTTCTTTCACATCCTCTCGGATACCAATCCAGTATTTCTCGCGTCCATCCATTCTTCTCGCTATCTGTCCAATTCAACTTTTTCACACGTTTCGCTATTGGTTATGCTTCTCATCCATGTATTCCTATTACGATCTCTTCTCGTTATACCATGCTTCTCTGTGTGCACCGGATCTTGCGTAACATTATTGAATTTAGCATCCACGTTTCACATCCATACGTCATAACTGGCAGTACGCATTGGTCGTATGCCTTTTCATTCTTCATATTCACCAATTGTCCTAGGCATAAATAACTATCAACTATCTCTACAATATGATTATCAAGCAGACATACAGACTGAAAATAATTCAATTTTATATTTTGGAAATAATAATACTTATATGTACAGTATCCAGGTGGATATTGCAAAGTTGGCTCACGTGTCTTTTTGGAGCAGTCACTTTTGGCACGTGGTGTAGTGCTATACAACCGACTAACGACAAGCGTAAAGACCATAAATTTATGACGTACACATAAAACAACCCGTCTTTTTATGTACTCGAGAGCAAGACTATGTACAATGGCCGGGACATGTGCGCCACCATCGCTCCAAACAATAACGTTTTCGCATTAATATTATATTATATAGCGCTGTACTATTGTGTTATACACACTCTCTCGCAATTGTTTATTAATGACGACGATCGTAAAAGTCACGAGAGGCACCTTTTGGAAAATCTGCGAAAATTGCCATTCCTTCATTACGTATTTTATCACCGCTAAATAATATATGCGTTTTTATTGCGGCGAATGTCTCACGTTTAGAATTGCTAAAGGCGCTTGCGAAGTCGATATGTAAATTTGTGCGAAAGTTGTTGTTTGACTGTTGTGCTTTGCTATTCCGGAATTATATATAAGATCGTACCGGATAAATTGATGGGTCTGTCTTGAATTATGTACATAACGCGTTATTTAATGCTTAGATTATATCAAAAAATAAAATTAAAAAACTTGTGACCTAGAATTTGATACAATATAGGTACATAAGTCATACATATTGTAGTATTGATTACATTTAAACTTTTTAGTACCGCGACCCACTTAGCATTTAATGGACATGAAGGGAGGAGGGGGGGGGGGGGGGAATTTAAATTTTTTTAATACTCTTTTAATACAATTAACGAAAAACCTTGTACATTCAGTTACAATGAGAAAAATGTACTCTCACCAACTCTTTAGATCAGCTCATTTTCTACCCACTGGGCCATTTCATCGATTCTGTGTGAAATATTCGCTCTTATCATCAAACATAACTCCAACTGTCTTTTTATTGCTGGGAGCACTAAAAACTTGCCAATTTTGTGCAGTTTACTAGCTTGCGCTATTCGCAAACTAGTCAGGTACGAGGTGTGGAGCGATTTTTCAATATTGTTGATTTAATGTTCAATTTGTCTTTCAAAAAATTATATTCGCTTGTTTTTCAATTTCGGATAGCTTCGTCTAAATATGCCGATGCAATTTGTTCGGTCGCATGCTCTCGCTCGCGAGTACATCGCAGCAAATAGCACAGTGCGACCGTGGATCTTCTTCGTCTGCATTCAAACTTAACTTTTCACGACTGACCAAAAATCAGCAAGCAGGTCGCGATCCACAGCTTGGGAACCGCTGCCGGGCTTATGCCGTATAAATTTTGTAAGTTTATTTAGTATTTTAAAAGTTATAGCTATACAAAATAGGATGATTGATTTTGGCCCACCAAGTGAACTTTTACGTTCTAATTACGTTCCAATTGCCGTAACCCCCACTTTTCACCGAAGTGACATTTTGATGGCAATGAATTTATTGCATACTCTTACATAAACTCTATTATAGCACGAAACTTAATAGCACGAGTTTTAAGCTCGCTATTTTACCGATTTAAAATTCAGCACACTTCCAATTAACCCTTTTAAACGAAAAAAAAAAATAGTGCGGCCAGAACACTATCCCAATAAACATGTTTCAATAGAAAACAATCAATATAAAATAGTATTAACAGTGGGAAAAAATCCCAAGTGAAAATACATACTTTTGACTTTTGATTTAAACTGGACGACTACTTAGAAACATCTGAAAGCCGAAAATTACTACAAATAAAAGATAAAATACCCGACTATAGATTCCAATATTCATTTTGAACAAGAAGTTGACAGATTTTGAGACATCGAACGAACAACACCAAGAAATAGAAAAAATCACGTGATTTAAAAAACACATATGTATATCTCCGAATCTCGAGCTAATCAACATTTTTATTACCAGATTCGTGTATCTCGTCTCTGAAGCATTTTTCGTATCGAACAGTGTAATTGGCCTGTACAGTGACGATATGTATAGATTGCAAAAAAATTAATATATTTTTAGTCCTCCTTTGAAACATAGACATGAAGCCGAATGAAGTTAACTGTTTCCGAAATACATTTTTTTTTAATTGCAATACAAAAAGGTTTTAAACAAACAAGCTTTCAAACGTCTGCGCACACTTCCGGTTTAGATTCGACGCAAACTTTCACACACACACACACACATTCAATGCATTTTTGTTCGATTTTGCACCGTTACGTAAAATAAATCGCATAAAACGAGACGATATCACTTGGCGACACACGTACATACGTGCCCGCCAACAACAAACACCATAATAATAAAATCATTTTGCGATAATCTACAAAGCGAAAAGCGAACAAAATCTAAATACCAAAGACCCACCACCTTTCAGCGATATTTCAACGACTTACAAAATAAATAATGCACATGCCAACAATGCAAAGAATACCCAGAGGTGTGCAACAATGCGAAAAAGTGCACAATCGTACGGCTTTTTATAATCAACAATGGCATTGTGAACACTGCTCGTGTTGTTTTCGTTTATTTGTATGACTCAAACTCTCAACGGCAGTTTCTGATTTGGCGTGTGTGTGTAATTAAACTGGCAGTTTAATTAATAACTTTTGTACAGGCGAAGATACAATAGAGATTAGTGTGGACAAAAACTCAGATTAAACTAAGCCGGAATATGGGGTAGGGTGTGTGCAACATCCCCGTCCCATCTATCCTAATCAACGTTAATTGCTTTTATCAGAAGCTCTAAATGCCGGGCAGACATGTCAACACGAGCACACCCACGTACATACATACGTACTCAAAGCAGAGATTCTCAATCTTTCGATTTGATCGAAGATTCTATCAAATATTGACCAAAATTCAGAGCAAAGTATTGAAATTTTTACGAGAGTGCTGAAAATTTACGAGTGTAGTTTTAGGGGGCTATATAATGTATTATAACCGTTTCAAGGTCATGATTTTGTGTACATGTAACAATGGTTATCACGATAACAATGTGTCAAATGAAACATGTATACAATAAACAATCTGTTCAATTTATCATTTTTTTCCTAAGAAAATATGTAGATCATACAATTGTTTAGTGTCTTCAGTGAGGTGAATAGTAAATTGGTCGAAAAAGGATTCATCGGATTTTCAATTGTATCACTGCTGGATGAAGGCCTCTTCAATACTCTTCCATTCATCTCAATTCATCAGCCCATCTTCCGCTCGGATGCCATTCCAGTCCACTTTAACTTTTTCACATGTTCCGCTATATCTGCCACTTTGATCATGTTCTTACCCATGTATTCCTCTTACGTCCACTTCTCGTTATACCGAGCATACATTTTTCCATGCTGTGTGCACTGGATCCTCGTTTCGCATCCATACGTCATAACTGGTAGTTTTTACGCATACATTTTTCCATTGGTCGATATGCCAAATTTAGCATCCTTTTATGCATAGTGGAATGTTGGAATGTTGGATTTAAAAACTATGTTCATTCTTCCAAAAGCACTCCATCCTAGTTTCATCCTTCATATTCACCAATTGTCCTAGGTATAAATAACTATCAACTATCTCTACAATATGATTATCTACAGTGACTACGTTTTTACGCATACATTTTTCCATGCTGTGTGCACTGGATCTTGCGTAATACTCTTGAATTTAGCATCTTCGTTTCGCATCCATACGTCATAACCGGTAGTACGCATTGGTCGTATGCCATATTTTTTTATGCATAGTGGAATGTTGGATTTAAAAACTATGTTCATTCTTCCAAAAGCACTCCATCCTAGTTTTATTTCTTCTTCTTTACAACCAGTCATATTCACCAATTGTCCTAGGTATAAATAACTATCAACTATCTCTACAATATGATTATCTACAGTGACTACGTTTTGCTGAAATATCTTTTTTATATAAATTTAAAATTATCAATTCACAAAATGACACTTTTGTAGAACAAAAGCTATATTATATCTTTATATATTTCCAGTTGTCGAAAAAATTGCCTGACAATTTTTTGAAAAACACACGAAACGAAATAAAATTCGTAGATTGACAAGTTTATGGAAGAATAAACCACTATAAAAATATGAAGACAGTACGTAAATTGGTTGAACAACAATAGTTCGACAAATTTTATTTTATATGAATTAGATTAAATCACATACAAGTTCACATTAAAATAATATTTTCTAATATCTCAGATGTGACGTGTAATGAAAAAACAAAATCACAATAGTTTTTTCGGTTCATATGAATCGTTTTTTAGACATGTTTAGAAACTGTGGTCTCAACGTAAAAAGGTTCATATACACGTTGACCGGGATCAAGAGTGATGGTTCATTAATGGGTTCCAGGATTAAAACAATGAAAGCTGTTTACTATTCGAAACGAATCCAACATTAAAATAGACAAAATCTAAACGACAAACACCACCCGCCAAATCCTCAACATTCAGATTATGAAAATATTCACGAATTACAACAATTACAGTACAAGTCAAACGAAACATCGACACGTTGTCAATATTTCAGAACGTGATTTGAGACCTGCGTACAACGCAAACGGAGATAAATAAACTGGAGACTTTCAGACCTTTCGGTTTTGGTCTCTTTTATCGTGATTGAACCCTTCGAACGTTCACACAGGGCATCTCGAGTTGAACTCTAAGGTCAAAACTCGTTCAATATATATGGAAATGGTGAATCGTACGTACGTGTTCGTATTGAGTGGCCCTTTTCGTCGTTCGCGTAAAGCACATCGACGCTATCTCACTGCAAAGTGATGTCAATTTATTTATCTTACATGCATATTTCATTCGCACTTTGACGACATTGATATTGCTGCGTGTAAACGTTGCTTTAGTTTTTTTTTTTTGAATGTGTACTGTACATGGACACATTTGCAGACTTTCGCTCAAATAAAGTGATGCAGAATTTGACTCATAAATTAATAATATAATCATCATCCACTGCTGGATGAAGATATCTCCAATCCTCTTCTATTCCTGTCTGTCTTGAGCAATCTGCATCCACTTGACTCCACACATTCTTCTCAATTCATCAGCCTACCTCACTTTCTTTCACATCCTCTCGGATACCATTTGAGTATTTATCACGTCCATCTGCCATCCATTCTTCTCGCTATGTGTCCACTTCAACTTTTTTGGTCACGCTTCTTACCCATGTATTCCTCTTACGATCTCTTCTCGTTATACCGAACATACATCTTTCCACGCTTCTCTGTGTGCACTGGATCTTGCGTAAAATTCTTGCATTTAACATCCATACGTCATAACTGACAGTACGCATTGGTCGTATACCTTCTTTTTTAAGCATAACGGGTTGTTGGATTTAAAAACATTCTTCACTAGTGTAAACCCGTTGAACATCAACGCCCGCTGAATTTTAAATATCGTAAAGCGCTTTTTTAATAGAGATCCCCACTAATTGATCGAATAAACAAAAAATAAGTAAAAATAGTTTTTATAGCGCCATCTATGTATTATAGCAATCCCCACTAATTGAACCCTATCGATACCCACTCAAAAAAATATATTTTTTTTACTTTAATATTTATATTATAATTATTAATTATTATATACCTACATATATAATAATTATAATTTTGTAAATGATTTTGTAAAAATCAAAAAAACAAAAAAATTATAGTTTCTATAGTGCCATCTATGTATTATTAGCAGAATCACGATCCCTTTTGTAGGTAAAGCCGAGTCAGGATTATGTTTAAAAAAAAAAGGACTAAACCGACCAAGGGTGATAGAGTAAGCGTTAGCGTGATGACTCTCGAGCTTGTGGTCGTGGGTTCATTCCCCCACTCGTTCTGGTGGTTTTTTAATAATTTTTCCTCAGCGAGCGTTATCAGCAGACATACAGACAGACAGACGGATTTCGGCTATTATATACATATATAATTTGTTTATGAACAAATAAAAGCTATTTTATACTATTTTCATCGAAATTGTTCAACATCTTAAAAATTTCATTGAAATTAATTGAGAACCACGATTGCATCTCCAATAAAATCTATTAATACTTTATGTTATATGAGATATCATATACAAATATGCATATTTAGCATATGCTAATATAGCTAACTAATATACAATTCTTCCAAAAGCACTCCATCTTAGTTTCATTCTTCTTCTTTACATTCTAGTTGTAAATAACTATTAACTATCTCTACAACTATCTCTAACTATCTACAGTGAATTTAAACCATTTTATGATCATCAATGTAGTCAAGTTCACATATGAATACAACTTATGCAAATTGTTTTATTAGCTTCCGCGTAGTGTCTTATTATGATTAAGACAATTACTGACTTAAAATCTACGCATCAATTTCTAAGGAAATTTAATTTGAATTCTTCTCATGTTCGCAATTAATATACTTGTCAACAAACACGGTTCAAAAAGTCGAATTTTCTGCAGGTTTCTAAATACTTCCCCTAAAAACACAATTGTTTTTCGAAAAGTGTCAATTGTAGCTTCAATTTACTCAAATGATCTTCATAGAATATTTCACACTGCTTCAGTGCAAAATCTTCAGTGGTTTATAGACAGATAGCGTTTTCGTATCAAACACCTTTACACACGTACATAGAGTCAGTATGATTTCTGAATATTTAAAAGTTGAGCACCTTTCGTATGCAAAGCGCAAAAGTCGAACAAATGCCTAAAGTGGCGTTTTTCATCCATTTTCCCCGAACATATTGAAGGTATCATTTCGACCCACATCTCTCACAAAGTGGTGTGCGAAAAATCGTATGATTCTTGCATGACTGCCGATCTCGCAAACGGCATAAGAAACATCGTAATAAAATATTCTAGGAGAGCGAGAGAAAACGGGCGAGAAAAGCATAGAATTGCACCAAACGGGGCGTCCCTTTAAAAATTCATGTATCAAAAAGGGATTTTACCCGACAGTTAACGCAGAAAGGGAAAGGGATACTGAGAAGATCCAAGCCTGTATAATATTACAAGTTCAAAAGCGAAAATCACCGATGAATATTTAACTGTCGATAGGCTATTTAAATAATTGTATCCGTGTCTGGCCATTAACTGTAACGGTTACGCAGTACATACATAGGTATATGCGTGTGTCCCTTTAAAGCCCTAGCATTTCATTAACGAGGTGTATGTACATAGTAGCCGAAAACGGAATCCCTAGCAGATGGATGGATAGATGCAAAGACTAGAATGGGGCTCTTAATCTGTAATTTAGTCTGACGTTCGTGAGCCGTCATATTGTCCCTTTAACCGTAAACCGACCTTTCGAATGCGTCAGATCGAAATCTCGACTCCCCTCTTCTATGTAGTGTTCGTTGACGGGATGGATTTTCGCTTCACAATCTCTCGAAAGCGGAAAATTGAAAGGGTTTTGAAATGACTAAAATTCACCAGACCCTAAATAAATGTCTTCAAAGGAGAGTCGATTTTTGGTCGCCGCGACGAAACGCGCCAGTCTGTCTCCACTCGGCGATTAATTAACGTTCACGTTCCGAGAGTTTCAAAATTTTGATTTGATAATAATTTTAAGGCACCAATCTAGTCATCGGGCTCGAATCAGATTGTTTATTTTGCACGAGGGTCGTTTAAAAAGCACTACGAGTTTGTATAAAAATTGAATGAACAAAGGCAATACGAATATTGATTTGAGTCGCCTAGTTCCAAATCCCGATAAGTCCACAATATATAAAAAACGAGGATAAAATATTTTCTGGTTCTAAGAATGTTTTCAAACCATGCCTTATACTTGAATTATTCCAAATACCGCCAAGTGCGCGGTAAAAAAATATTGAAAATCAGTGTTAGTTCCAAAAACTGACAATTGCACTATGATAAAAGCTGATAAAAGCCATATTTAGAAACAAACAACGATAAGTCCATGTTTCTAATCTCAATATTTTGTTTAATATCAACAAAATTAAGTTTAAATGGGTTTAAACGCCATCAAGCAAATAAGTCTGTAGCAGAAAAACCGCGTTTGCGAACAAGTGAGTTTTATGGACTTATCGGGATTTGGAACTAGGCGACTCATTTGTTTATAAGTTTGCAGGTTTTTAGGTTAGATAAATACACAATTTAAATGTTGGTGTTTAGAAATTTGTTATATTGTTATCTCATTAGTAATTTGTATGCCTCAATATTGAGGATCGTAACCATTACTTGTTATTGGTCGCATTGAGGATTCAGTTCACCGAAAATTTGATTCGCTGAAACTTTAACTAACAGTTTATATGTAGACATAATTATGTACTAAAACTGCAATTAACTGAAAAACTAACATTTCGATTGTTTGACAAACTAAACAGTGGTAATTCAACGAATGGCACCATTTGTTGATAAACTTATTTTATTTGCATATACATATGTACATACATACAATGGTATCAATTTCAGACTGAATACCTATAAATTGGACTTTTATACGTTACAGACAAAGTGTAAAATTCCGAATTGCCAGACAAAGTTTCGTACATTGAAATATACTGCATAATTGAATATATGTATGTATAATCAAATTGTAGAGATAGTTGATAGTTATTTATAACTAGGACAATTGGTGAATATGACTGGTTGTAAAGAAACTAGGATGGAGTGCATTTGGAAGAATCAACATAGTTTTTAAATCCAACATTCCGCTATGCTTAAAAAAGAAGGCATACCACCAATGCGCACTGTCAGTTATGACGTATGGATGTGAAACGTGGTTGCTAAATTCAAAAATACTACGTAAGATCCAGTGCACACAGAGAAGCATGGAAAGATGTATGCTCGGTATAACGAGAAGATATCGTAGGAGGAATACATGGATGGGAAGCATGATCAATAGCGGAACGTTGTTAAAAAGTTGAAGTGGACGATGGACTGATGAACTGAATGTGTGGAGTCAACTGGATGCAGATTGCTCAAGGTGATGATGATGATGATGATACAAGTATCATCCCCTGATCACGTTTTCATGATTTCTGGAAATTGTCTGTAATACTGTGTGTCTGTGTACCTTCTATTACTATTATTTCCACGTAAGCTGTAACAACCATAAGGAGTTTGGTCAACATCAGTTAACCGAAAGTAGGGTTTTTTTCTTGTAGAAAATTCTAAAATTCTTTTACCACAGAATATTTCCGAAACTGCTCCGGCGAACTTGTCCAAATTTCATATCTATAGTTTTCACGTTAACCGTAAGAGATACTGTGATTTTAGTTCACATCTGACTACCGGAAGTGGCAGTTTACTCTTGTATTTTTTTTTTTTTTTTTTTTTTTTTCAGCCTTTTAAATATGTAGTATCGTCACAAATAATAAAAAAAAATATATATATGTATATACAAAAAAATAAATAATTAAAATCAGTCAACCGGAAGTAGGGTTTTTTTTTTATTTTGTCGAAAAGTTTACCATAGAATATTTCAGAAACTGCCTAATTGATCAAGTCGAAAATTTATATTTATAATTTCCATATAAAATTTAAGAGTTGATCAAAATTCGCAGACCGGAATTATTTGAATATATGCCGAAGATCGTATTTTACATACGCGTGCGCACTCAACACAGTAATTTAATGATATGTATGTATGTATGTATGTATTTTGGTTGGTGTGGTGGTGTGCATACGTTTTATTCACTTACGTACTTAAAAAATTATTTTCATTACTCTTTGTATTCCTCAAATATATAAGTCATGGCAAAGGGTTGGCCACACCCGAATTTTTTTTCTTCGTCAAACTGATAGAGCATTTTAATAATTAAGCTAACCAAACTGATACTTATTCTTCTACTTATGATACAATTTACATCAGAGAAAATTTCACATGACCTTAAATAGGACTTCCTTCAACAGTGTCCATTTCAAAATCATAAATTCGACCAATCAAATACCGATTTTCTTCATATATACAAATTTGCGATAGTAAAATCGAACAGTTGGGATTTGTACCTACATATATAATGCGATAAAGCTCGCACATGGGAGGACGAAGGAATCGTTTAGCTTAGCAACACACACATACGTTAAAAAAAGAAGTGTACAAATCGACCCAAAGCTAATATCGAAATAACGTCGACCCGAAAGTTTAGTCGACGCATGATTTATATATCCGAGGCGAAAAAGTTTCTCGCAAAGTTTGCACCCTTTCGCGGCGCACGATGTGCCATTCTTGAAAATGATGAATGCGTATTTCATACGTTATCCTCGAAGGATTCATAAATACGCGTACAAGTACATATAAATAAACTTTTGTTAAAAAATTACCGACGATATGTCATAGACGAGAGTCCCTCACAAATATGTTTACGCCGCATGAAAAATTTCCGCAACTTATTCAATGAGATTCGCCCAATTTGAAAAAGGGCCAAGAAATAAACTTTTCCATAGAAAAAATGATAAAAAGTATATCATCATCATTTTCAGCCGTTCACCATCCACTGCTGGATGAAGGCCTCTTCTCAATTCATCAGCCCATCTTGCATTGGGTCTACCTTGCTTTCTTACACATCCTCTCGGATACCATTCCAGTACTTCTCGCGTCCATCTGCCATCCATTCTTCTCGCTATCTGCCACTTTGGTCATGCTTCCCACGTATTCCTCTTACGATCTCTTCTCGTTATACCGAGCATACATCTTCACATGCTTCTTGAATTTAGCGTCCAAGTTTCACATCCATACGTCATAACCGGCAGTACGCATCGGTCGTACGCCTTCTTTTTTAAACATAGCGGAATGTTGGATTTAAAAACTATGTTCATTCTTCCAAAAGCACTCCATCCTAGTTCCTTCTTCTTTACATCCAGTCATATTCACCAATTGTCCTAGGTATAAATAACTATCAACTATCTCTACAATATGATTATCTGCTGTGACTACGTTTTGCGTGCAGAATTCATTAAACATAATTTTAGTTTTATTAAAATTAATTTTTAAGCCTACTTTCATACTTTCGTTGCTTAATTCTGTTAATCTATTAATGTTAGTTACATGCAACTATAACTATGTATGTCGTCAGCGAATCTTAGATGATATGTTCATGGCAAATCCTTACATTATACTTATATATAATAGTCCAATCCGTCTGGGTGTCTGTCTGTCTGCCGATAACGCTCGCTGAGGTAAATAATTAAGAAACCAGAACGTCGCACGAGTGGGATTTGAACCTGAGATCACAAGTTCGCCACAGTGGGCGCTTACGCTGTGATCCAAACTAGATAATAACGAGCCTGCTACAATTTGACTATATCATTTCTCAATAGACTCGCAACTTGATATTGCAAAAATTTAAAAATTTAACATTTATTGTTCACAAACGCACACCTACCTATGTATGAACATACGTACTTTTATCAAAAATGTAAAGTTTTCCTGGAGTTACTGCTATTTAATAAACAAACAGACAGAAATCACTATATATAATAGCCCTATTGCGCCTGTCTGTCTCTGTGTGTGTGTGTCTGTCTGCTGATAACGCTCGCCTGGGCAAATAATTAAAAAACCAGAGTCGAACCCGTGAACACCAGGTTGAAATGAATCAAGCTAACACTATCATCCAGCGAGGCGATGACGAACCTGCTACGATTAGACAATATTAATATATTAATAGTCTCGAGACTTTGCTAAATTGTTACGTTGTTGTATTATAACGCGCCATCTATGCAACAACTATAAAAACTATTAAATACACATATACTCACTCACACAAACATTCGTTGATATTCAACGAGCTTATACTACATAGTTGTATGTATATAATGCTAAAGCGTTTAGGCGATGTATGAAATTAATGAATTTTATTGTCCGAATCACTTTTTTATCTTAGAAATTTCACCATCTGTTTCTGGAGAACAAATTGTACGAGCTTTTTTCATGCAGTCTTTCTCAAACTTCGGTTTTTTACACGTGCTATTTCACATCATCATCCGTTTTTTCAGCCGTTCACCATCCACTGCTGGATGAAGGCCACTCCAATCCTCTTCTATTCCTGTCGGTCTTGAGCAATCTGCATCCAGTTGACTCCACACATTCAATTCATCAGCCCATGGTCCACTCGGTCTACCTTGCTTTCTTTCACATCTGCCACATTGTTCATACTTCTTACCCATTCCTCTTACGATCTCTTCTCGTTGTACCGAGCATACATCTTTCCATGTTTGTCTGTGTGCACTGGATCTTGCGTAACATCCTTGAATTTAGCATCCACGTTTCACATCCATACGTCATAACTGGCAGTACGCATTGGTCGTACGCCTACCTTTGTATATTCATAGTTACGTATGTATACACTTGCGTGGTCCTCAGTCATATGATGAAATTTTGTAGTTTGTTTTTTACAAGGATTAACCTTTGACCGATTTTAATGTCTAAAGTCTAGATTATCCAAAATACGTATGCAAAATTTCAACATTATAGGTTATCCTTAAAACCCCCCCCCACCCAGGATAATAATTTTGAAATTTATCTTATTTTGAACCCTCTGGCTCTGGGTAAGAAATCTAAACTCTAAACATTAAAATCGGTCGAAGTTTGAGCCTTGTTAAAAATAAATTAACATATTTAACCACACAACTGAGGACGATGCTAATATACATATGTAGATACAGTCTACCAGTATAATCTTTTTGCCCACGTTTTGTTCAACCCCGATACAACAAATGTAATTATATCATCCTAGAATACATTACGTGTATAATTGAAACCCGCATTAAGTTGACTCATGCAAAAATAAACATCCCTTTGATTCACCCCTTCGAATTGAATCATATTTTCACGTAACGATAAATGATTGCGTAATTACATATGTATGTATGTATGTATATTCCCAACTTAAATTACATTGATAAAATTGTTTTGCTTGTACTTACAGGCGACTTCGACATAAGCTGGTTGACTTCGAATTTGGCCCAATCCTGTCCATGCGATGCAATCGCATCGAAAGCGATCCTTTCCGAAAAATTCTTCCACTTGATTTCTTGTAACGTTGCAGTCCACTTCGACGATGCGAACCCCAGTTTGAGGATCGACAAAGTCCAATTGACTGGGACAGGACATACGTACGCCGTTACATTTGAAGTACATCTGAAATTTTAAATTAAAAAGTGAATTATACTACATATGTAGAGATACGTGATTATCGCGATTTGCGATAAGTGCGATATATATGCGATAAAACCGATAATCGCGATATAGATGCGAAAACAGTAAAATATGCGAATAGATGCGAAAAATGAAAAATATCACTTCTCATCTTCAATGTGTGTTTTTTAGCTACTCCTTTTTATTAAAAATTGACCGTGTAACTTAAAATCTAACTTATCATCCAATATTATTATACCTTTAAATTATACTTAATAAAATATTAAATTATATTTAATAAAATATTATACAATTTAATAAAAAAAAAATATATATACTTACATACATACATATATGTATGTATGTACATATATGTATATGTATATAAATAAATTTTAGTCACTTGCAGGCTGTAGAGATCTTACTTAACGTTACACAATTCGGCCCTAAAAAAATAAATATTTTGTCTGAAAACGGATTTTAATGTTATTTTTAAAAGCTAATGCGTCTTTTGAACTTGTACATTTTCGGAAAATTTACATAAATTCGGAACGTATTTAGTGTTCTTCAATTGCATCAGTGCATTAAAACTTGATTGATTACGGTACGAATTTTTCACAAATTTCAACGAATAAAAAAAAATTGTTCACAATATTGTACATATGTGGAACCAAAAAAGCGTCAAGACAGCAAATGCAAGCTTCCTGACGTTCGAATAATTGGCTGGAAATGATTGCCAAAATTTGAAATATAATACCGTGCTCTTTTGGTGGTTAAATTTATTTCCACTTGTCTAATTATTTCCGTTAGTTTTTCAGTTCAAATACTTCTATATTTTAATTTCTATAAGACGCGAGTAAATTTAGGGTCAAAAAAAAACTAATTTACATTTTTTTAATTTTATTTTACGAAAAGTGTTGGATTATAAACTGAGCCGCCAATTTTGCGCCCGAAGCCGCCGGTTCCCGACCACTGTACTAGATTAAAACAATCATCTATAGAAACATGTTCTATGCTGAGTTTTAATTAATTTTAATCATATTTTATTTTTTTGTATCCATGTTTTGTTTTGTTTCTCTATTAATTGTATTTAAATTGGACTTGTTAACTTCAAATTTGTGAAAAAGAAATAAGCGCTAAATAGATGCGAAAATTTGTTATTTTATTTGCTCCAAAACGCGAAATTGAGGAGTCAAAACGCGAAATTTTATAAAAATAGATGCGAAAATCACGTATACATATGTGTATAACGAAAGGTAGGCCAAAAAATAATCAATTAAAATTTTTTTTCAATAAAATTACACTAAATTATTGTGAAATGTATTATAAATCATAACAATGTTGACATAGTAGTTTTTTGTGATAAAAAAGACCACTCGTTTGACGACAAATGTTTGCACATGGTACATTTTTTCTCGTTTATGCATGAAAGTAGGCTTTAAAATTATGTTTAATGAATTTTGCACGCAAAGCGTAATCACAGTAGATAATCATTTTGTAGAGATAGTTGATAGTGATTTATACCTAGGATAATTGGTGAATATGACTGGATGTAAAGAAGAACAAATAAAACTAGGATGGAGTGCTTTTGGAAGAATGAACATTCCGCTATGCTTAAAAAAAAAAGAAGGCATACGACCAATGCGTACTGCCAGTTATGACGTATGGATGTGAAACGTGGATGCTGAATTCAACAATGTTACGTAAGATCCAGTGCACACAGTGAAGCATGGAAAGATGTATGCTTGGTATAACAAGAAGTGATCGTAAGAGGAATATATGAATGAGAAGCATGACCAAAGTGGACACATAGCGAGAAATACTGGAATGGTATCCGAGAGGATGTGAAAGAAAGCAAGGTAGACCGAGTGGACGATGGGCTGATGAATTGAATGTGTGGAGTCAATTGGATGCAGATTGCTGAAGACAGGAATGGAAGAGGATTGGAGAGGCCTTCATCCAGCAGTGGATGGTGAATGGCTGAAAATGATGATGATGCTGATTATCAATAAACCAAATAAGGTGATTAATTTTGGCCCACTTTGTGTATCCTTGACTTATACATATAAACAAAGTTTGTTTGCTGTTTACTTTTAGATCAGTATTTTTTTTGCAATACAATAATATTTCTATAAAATTTAACGATGCAATGCAATAAAAATTTTGTAATTTTATTAAACATTTTTGAATTATCCTAACCGACCAAATGTGGTGATTCATTTTGGCCCACGTGTATTTTACTATAAAGGTACGATTACGCGGTCAGTATGTATTTTTGGCCTGTGTATTGTATGCCAGCAAGGGAGCACTGAAGACCCATTAAAAGTACTGCAATGACGCTTGTTTACACACAAAGACCCTTACCAATGCAAATTATATCGGTGCGAATGGGACGACAATAAGGGCGTCAGTCACTGACGTCATGCGTCAAATTATTCGCTCGGGTTAGTGAGGGCTTCTACTGTCAACACTGCCATCCAATAATAATGTCTGTATATTTATACCTTAACGATCGTATGTTTTAGAATTTTAGACACTGCTCTTATAAAATCTAACGAGTTAAAACTAAAACTTTTTTTTGCCAATCCAATTAGCATATCTTGGAGAGCAGCTGGTCCAGTTTTGGAATTTTGCTTTCACGCCTGTGATTTTCAAACATTAGCTTTCCAAAAGGGTAATTATTTTTAAGTAAAAATGGTTACTTGACGGAGGTTAAAAAAATTAATTTTTGTATTATAGATTATCAAATATTCCCTTTATTTTATAAAGCGTCTAAAATATCCCCTGATGAAATTTTTCATCTCCAAATTTCAAAATTAAATCAAAAGTGAAAATATATTATTTTAAAAAAGTTTTGGAACCACTGAAATTTGAGAATGGCTGGTTATTTTGGCAACAGTGTGGGGAAGATTTTTCATCACCAATGATAATATGTAAAATCATTATTTATTGAGAAAATTTTTTTTTTTGTCGAACGTTTTAAAATTTTATGAAGAAAGGTAATCATGATTTTCAAATCAAGTTTAGCCCATGTTCAAATTTTGTCCCGTAAAGTTGCTTACCCTGGTCGGACGGTCCAAACCCTCAAAATAAGTTATTCAAGAAACAAATTTAAAAAAAAAATCTAAATCCCCGAAATTATGGTATTCTCAAGTTGGTAAAGATGAAATGGATATGTTTCTGTAGAAAAATTTGAAAAGCACTGGTTCGAAAGATTCATCTAATGGTTTTTCATTTATAGTTATTTTTTGTCCCAAGAGGTTAAAAATATTTTATTTTTGTAATTGACTTTCATCCTTTGGAAATTGAAAAATGTCAAAATTAATTCTGAGTTCAAAGGTACTCGCTAATTATTATTTATTTTTTAATAAAAAATGTGTACGTTCATTTTAATTGACATCTTTAATGCCAACTATGATGAAGTTGAAAAATTTATTATGTTTTTTTTATATAATATTTTATTTGATTTAATGTAATTTGATTGAATTTAATTTTACTATCAATATGTTTTAAATATAAGGTTTTTTTTATCATGTCTCGCCATAGTGACGAATTGGGGCAACCTGTAATGTCACTATGGTATATTTTGAAAATAAATAAATAAATAAATTAGATAGTAAATTGTCTTTTAATTCCCACATTGATGCGGCTGTCAATGAGGCTTATAGGAGTTTGAGATTCATAATGAGAGTATCCAGACCCTTTAAGTCCTTCGACACAGTGTCTCTACTATACAATGTATTTGTGAGAAGTCACCTGGAATTTGCTAGTACTATACTGCCGTCCTAAGCCCACTTAACGTAACTGACAAAACAACAATATCGAGATAAATGGACTTGAAAGTTTTATTCTGAATTTGTGTTTTTCTTCATATATTACTGATTTATTTAAACTTTTTTTAGTGCATGAGGTTATTTTCTATTGTGTTTTGATAATTCTAAGGAAAAATTAATACTTTAGTAGTTACGTCACTTTTTTACATTTACGTTAAATTTGCTTCGGAAATCTACTTAATTTTAATAACGTAAGTGCTATACGTGAAATTTGCTTAGGAAATCATATGTATTTTAATGGTTGCGTTATTTTAGCTAAGCAAAATGCTGCGGTATCAACTAGCTAAACTAACGTAACTGCATTATCCTTAGACGAAAAAACGTATCTGCACGTAGATACGTTGAATTTGCTATGTAAATGTTGGATACGTTATTTTCGCTAAGTATTGGTGATACTATTCCTCTGCGCATGCAGATACGTTAGATTTAATACCTTAAAAAAGTCACTTTTGGATGAAGATACATAAAATCGCAAGAATACACCCCCATAACCCCCATTTTCGTAATTTTTGTCACTTAAGTTAAGTGGACTTAGGACGGCAGTATATGGAACCCGTTTTACCAAGATTCTATTAATAAATTGGAAAAAATTAATAAGAAGTTCCAGGTTTCGTCTTTCTTGTGCAAATTCCCGTTATTACGTCTAGCTGCAAACCAGGAGGACGATCTCTGCTTTTTATTTAAACTTTTAAATAATTTATTACATAGCCCTTATTAAAATCTATTTTTATTCAATTTTAAAATTAAAGCGATTCAATATTTGACTCTACCTACTTATTAGGCATTCAATGGACAGTGAATTCAATTTTACCTTCAGGGCATTGGCCGCCCGGCACTGCAGGGTAGCTGGCTTATTTTTGATCACGTAAGAGTCCTTCGGCTCCAGCAGAAACGTGGGAAGATTATCCGAATTGGGTTGCAGGAGGTGATCGGATCCTACCGGGATCAAGAGGCCGTGATCGTCCGCGTCGTGATGGTCCACGTCCTTTGATGTCTTCAGATCGTATTCGTACTCGTGATCGTCCTCGACGTCTGCCACTGGAGGCTTATGGTTCGGATTGTAAGGATCGTACGGTTCGGGATCTAATGCCCCAACATCCTTCAAATCCTGCGATTCATTTTCCAACTTTTCCGTCTCGCCTTCGGGAACCACCTCCTGCGACGTTTTCCCCTTTGGGAAATCCTCTTCGATACGCTCAGACAGCAAATCTCCTGAAAGCATCAAGTACGCAGTACGATTTAGATCAAAGTACTAATAGAATGACAAAAAAAGTAAAAATGGTTTCGGGCAGTCATTTTAGATCAGCGGTCGGGAACCGACGGAGCCACAAAATCAAAATAAATCCTATTTCCATAACTTCATGGCTATAAAAAGCGTTTTTCAGATTAGCTTTTTAGTAAAAAACTGTCGCTGGACACATAGCGAGAAGAATGGATGGCAGATGGACGCGAGAAATACTGGAATGGTATCCGAGAAGATGTGAAACAAAAGCAAAGTATACCGAGTGAAAGAAGGGCTGATGCATTGAGAAGAATGTGTCGAGTCAAGTGAATGCAGATTGCTCAATACAGACAGGAATGGAAGAGTGAACGTCTGAAAATGATGAAAATTGAATTGATTTGGTAACACTGTTCTTGCTCACGCAATAACCAAATCAAAGATTGCACGTGGATGATGAAGAATGGAACTAGGATGGAGTGCTTTTGGAAGAATGAACATTTTTATCAAATCCAACATTCCGCTATGCTTAAAAAATAAGGCATACGACCAATGCGTACTGCCAGTTAGGACGCATGGATGTTGCGTAAGATCGAGTGCACACAGATAAGCACTGAAAGATGTATGCTCGGTATAACAAGAAGAGATCGTAAGAGGAATACATGAATGAGAAGCATGATCAAAGTGGCAAATATAGCGGAACGTGTGAAAAAGTTGAAGTGGACACATAGCGAGAAGAATAGATGGTGAATTGAGAAGAATGTGTGGAGTCAAGTGGATGCAGATTGCTCAAGACAGACAGAAATGGAAGAGGATCGGAGAGGCCTTCATCCAGCAGTGGATGGTAAACGGCTGAAAATGATGATGATGATGAATAAACTGTCAAACATTAAGACTTATTTCTTACATGTGTACATATGTATATCCCTTTTCATAAATGAAATTTAATTTAATTTTGAATATATATATATATAATATGTTGCGGCTCCCAAGTTTACCAAGTTTTCCCTAATTTGGCTCTTAGCTCAAAAAAGGTTCCCGACCACTGATAAAAACAATAAGCATGTTATAAAAAATGCTTATTATGATTGTTATTACAATTTAATCAAAGAATGTCAAATCATACTTAAAATCTTTTTAGTTATACAAATAAAGAACTATCATTTTTTGTAAAGGTTAGTATTTTTCACAATTTTAGAGAATATAAAGAAACCATTTACATGAAAAGTATATATATATATGTAAACATTGAAAATATCTGGATTATTTTAATTTTAAAAAATATACATGCCTATACATACATATGTATGTACATGCAAATACATACAAATTTCAGCTTACTACTAAAATTAAAAATCTATGACCAATTACTTACATATGTAGTTAGTCAATCGAGTATTCGATTAGTCTTAACGATGTCGCCGTTTGAATTTTCATTCAAGTAAGTAGTAATTTTGCGAAATTATCATTTTTGCGACTTTCGACGAAAATCCTGCCAACCCCGAACCCCTCCCCTACCCTCCCCCTCGCCTACCATTCGCTGAAATGCATTTTTCGTATGCGGAAAAGCCTCTTCTTTTGCTTTTGTGCGCATTTTTATTTGATGTTTCCCCGAGAGCGTGGAGCAGGGCAAACGTAGCTCGGCGGTGTTTGCGCAAAATTTACATTTGCGAAACTTGATATTGCAAAAATTTAAAATTTAAACATTTATTGTTCACAAACGCACACCTACCTATGTATGTACATACGTACTTTTATCAAAAATGTAAAGTTTTCCTGGAGTTACTGCTATTTAATAAACAAACAGACAGAAATCACTATATATAATAGCCCTATTGCGCCTGTCTGTCTCTGTGTGTGTGTGTCTGTCTGCTGATAACGCTCGCCTCGGTAAATAATTAAAAAACCAGAGTCGCGCGAGTGGGATTTGAACCCGTGAACACCAGGTTGAAATGAATCGAGCTAACACTATCATCCAGCGAGGCGATGACGAACCTGCTACGATTAGACAATATTAATATATTAATAGTCTCGAGACTTTGCTAAATTGTTACGTGTTGTATTATAACGCGCCATCTATGCAACAACTATCAAATTTAATATTATTTTTCAGTACGGGTGATGAGAAAGCGGCTCTGTTGATAACACTGAGCAACAAAAAAAAATACCCAGAGCCAATTTGGGTATTTTTTTGGCTTTTGCGGTCTATAACTAAAAATATAGTATCGCTGTGCTCAAAGTGAGTATTGAAATCAATGGTCAGATATTTTTCCTATTGATTGTGATTTTTTATTGTTTTGAACTACTTATAATTAATTATCTACCGAATTTTTAAAGTCAAAAATATATATTTTTTTTTACACATTTTTTTCCCGTACTATTGGCGTTTATTTGGAAAAAATTTTTTATTTCACCACGTTTATAAGGATTGGTTTTGTATCTCAATATTTTTTTTATTTTATCTAAACGCTTATTTTTTGCTCAGTGTATTCAACGGGCTTACACTAGTTTATAAATAATATATTCTCTTAATAAGTAAGCGACGATTTTACACAATTTTCTGGATGAGTTAAAACTGGCTAATTGGATTAAAATTTCATTGAATTCAGCTCGTCTCCCTTCCCGGTACCAGAAGTGAGGAGTAAAAAGCCACCCAGCTTTTCACACTTCGCTTATTCCCGTTGAAATTTGAAACACATTGACCAAATATTTGGATTTATAATGTCACTCGTCGCGTGCGTCGAATCGTGACATTCACTCACAACACTGTATTAATTTCGAGATGCAACAAAGAAGTGCATTCAACAGCCCTATATCAGTATGTATGTAGAACGTGTGATGCATTTTCCGGTTGCATTGCACCGGCAAAAAGCCCGTTGCAGATTCGAGATAAGACGGTTAACCCAACAGACAGTCGCAGTATCATTAATAATGCTCATTCGTCGTTAGAAGAAACACACGCCTAATTTCACAGTTTTACTCTTTCGAGACGAGCGAGACGCTTGTGGTTAAACAGCGCTTCTCAAACGGTTTTGTACATTAAACATAATTTAGTTGATAGTTATTTATACCTAGGACAATTGGTGAATATGACTGGATGTAAAGAAGAAGGAATAAAACGAAGAATGAAACTAGGATGGAGTGCTTTTGAAAGAATGTACACTATGCTTAAAAAAGAAGGCATACGACCAATGCGTACTGCCAGTTATGACGTATGTATGCTAAATTCAAGAATGTCACGCAAGATCCAGTGCACACAGAGAATCATGGTATAACGATGACCAATAGCGGAACGTGGGAAAAAGTTGTAGTGGACACACGCCGAGAAGAATGGATGGCAGATGGACGCGAGAAATACTGGAATGGTATCCGAGAAGATGTGAAAGAAAGCAAGGAAGACCGAGCGGACAATGGGCTGAGAAGCATGTAAATATGTATGCTCTGTATAACGAGAAGAGATCGTAAGAGGAATACATGGGTAAGAAGTATGACCAAAGTGGCAGATGTAGCAGAACGTGTGAAAAAGTTACAGCGAGAAGAATGAGACGCGAGAAATACTGGAATGGTGTCCGAGAGGATGTGAAAGAAAGCAAGGTAGACCGAGTGGACGATGGACTGATGAATTGAGAAGAATATGTGGAGTTATAAGTTATAACTGGATGCAGATTGCTCGAGACAGACAGGAAAGGAAGAGGATTAATTAGGGATTATTAATTTGACTATAAAACCATTTATTATACTTATGTTTTACGAAATCAAATGTCCCATTCATTAGTAATGTAATTTCACAAAGTTTCACCTTAATCAGTATACGTATGTATGTATGTATGTATATTTCAAATTCTCAGTACGCTTCCTCGACAAATTATAAAGTTATGGTACATTAATTTGAGAACCGCACAATTTCTGCACTTTCAAGGTCATTCGACACCCATCTATATCAATACATAATTGCAACATACATAAACTGAATAAAACATGCAACAACGCGTAGCATGTATTGTGAATATTATTATCCGATGAGGATAATCATATTGTAGAGATTGTCGATAGTTTTTTATACCTAGGACAATTGGTGAATATGACCGGATGTAAAGAACAAGAAATAATACTTGGACGGAGTGATTTTGGAAGAATGAACATAGTTTTTAAATCCAACATGGGAGATCTCGCATTATCGGCGTTGGATCATAGCGTAAGCGCTCACTGTTCCGAACTGGTGTTCTTGGGTTCAAATCCCACTCGCGCGTGGACGGTTCGTGTCTTTTAATTATTTACCTTAGCGAGCGGTATCAGCAGACAGACAGACGGACAGACGGACGGAATAGGGCCATTATATATATAATGTATATTTTTCTCAGTATTTATATCGCTCAGTATTTATCGAGACGCAATAGATGTATTAATTTGAATTGAAAATTTGATCTACATCATCATTTTCAGCCGTTCACCATCCACTGCTGGATGAAGGCCTCTCTAATCCTCTTCCATTCCTGTCTGTCTTGAGCAATCTGCATCCACTTGACTCCACACATTCTTCTTAATTCATCGTCCACTCGGTCTACCTTGCTTTCTTTCACATCCTCTCGGATACCATTCCAGTATTTCTCGCGTACATCTGCCATTCATTTTTCTTGCTATGTGTCCACTCCAACTTTTTCAGACGTTCGGCTATACATATCTGCCACTTTGGCATGTATTCCAATTACGATCTCTTCTTGTTATACCGAGCACACACCTTTCCATGCTTGAATTTAGCATCCACGACAATATACATACATACATATTAGGTCTAAAGTCGTTAAGGAAACCTTTCGATAAAGGATTCACTATTGAGCTATCGTCTGACTTAAAACTATAAAATATTAATACTTTGTCGTCCATGTTGATTATAATATTTCAATTTACATTTGTAAAACTCTCGTACCTATTCACATACATACTACACAAGCTTGAAGTTTTGTATATGTCTGTATACCACATGACTTCCGGCCAAGTCAATGAATGGTCATTTTCGACTTAATGATGATGAGCGGCCCACATACACTCTATTCTGAAGCGGCACAAATGAAATTCATTGAAGAAACATCGTTAAAAATGCATTCTTCTTCACTGACCGAGTTCATTCGTGTCGCTCGACTCTTCTACATACATAGTACATCTGGCAGATACACGCGATTCACAAACTTATTGAATTTGGAAAACATTTAGAAACATTTGAACGGGGGCCATTGAGTTCTAGGTAACTTCAAAAGGGACGTGCAACATCCGTGCAAGCAAATTAATTCCTTAGCGACGGGGTACGCAGCGTGTAAAATCCCCAGAGATCGTGGCGCATGACTAATTATTTTTAGTTTCGCCTTGAGGAGCATTTATTATCTTTTGATCTTTTCGTCTTCGGGGCAGGAGAAGGAGATGGTTGGGAAATTAAACATGTTCTTCATTAGTGAAGGAAGCACGTTCCTCTGAATCGCGTATCTAATTTTTTTCGTACACAAACAGACACAAGCGATGCGTTACTTCCACTCGAGTCGGTTTTCAGATGCTCGAGAGGATTTTATCTGAAATTAAACGATTGAATTCCGTCTGCCGGTTGACTGGCGGAATGATGGATGATCTCACTGTGTCAATACAGTTTCGATATTTAAGAATGGACGTGTGTGTGGTCTGCATTATGTCTGTGACAATGTTACGAATCAAAGTTTATTTATCGGTTGTAAATAAACATGTGAATTTTTCGACCTGTAGTACCTATGTACATACATATGAGTCGCCTAGTTCCAAATCCCGATAAGTCCATAAAACTCACTTGTTCGCAAACGCGGGTTTTTCTGCTACAGACTTATTTGCTTGATGGCGTTTAAACTCATTTAAACTTAATTTTTTTGATATTTAACAAAATATTGAGATTAGAAACATGGACTTATCGTTGTTTGTTTCTAAATATGGCTTTTATCAGCTTTTATCATAGTGCAATTGTCAGTTTTTGGAACTAACACTGATTTTCAATATTTTTTTACGGCGCACTTGGCGGTATTTGGAATAATTCAAGTATAAGGCATCGTTTGAAAACATTCTTAGAACCAGAAAATATTTTATCCTCGTTTTTTATATATTGTGGACTTATCGGGATTTGGAACTAGGCGACTCATATGTACTTACATGTGTGCATTTTGAACGGAAAAAAGTGAATGAATTAAATTTTTTGTCATTAGTCGGCCCTTATCAAAGTATTGTATGCAAAAGTACCTTTGAAAAGTTTGGCGCCGATTGGTCAAAATGTGACGGGATGCATAAATAATGAGCACAGATATAAATTTAAATTGAGCTCTAAGTGTCGCCACTCATTTAACTGAAAGCTAAATGAGTGATACGCTCGAAAGATTTATTCGATTTCGAATATTGATTGCTAAAGCTGCTGGCAAAATTTAGATGTTATTAACTAAGCATCTGTACATGTTTTTTTTAAGACTGCCAGGAATTTTTCAATAGTTTTGGAACTTATAATTCCATCCGGCAGTCTATTATACCCCAAAACACCTTTGTACAAGATGCTCCTCCTATTTCTATTTATTTTTTATAACTAAATTATTTTTATTCCTTAAATTATATTCACATACATCCATTCCTCTCACAATAAATTTACTAAAATATTATGGTAACATATTATTATCTTTTTTATACTAGCATACCTATCCGCATTTATGTAAAATACATCTCATACCTCTATTTTGTAATATTTGTAATTTATCTCTAGTTGACTTATCTAACATATTTAATAATGAACCACAATACATAAAATGAGGTCTAACAATATTACATTATAAATTATTATTTTAGTTTCTATCTGACATATGTATGTACATATCATTATCATCATTTTCAGCCGTTCAATATCCACTGCTGGATGAAGTACTCTCCAATCCTCTTACATTGCTGTCGGTCTTGAGCAATTTGCATCCACTTGACTCCACACATTCTTCTCAATTCATCAGCCCATCTTCCAGTCGGTGTACCTTGCTTTCTTTCACATTCTCTCGGATACCATTCCAGTATTTCTCGAGTCCATTTGCCGTTCATTCTTCTCGTTATGTGACACTTCAACTTTTTCACACGTTCCGCTATATCTGCCACTTTGGTATGTATTCCACTTATTGTTATATACTTCCATGCTTATATGTGTGCATTGGAACTTACCTAGCATTCTTGAATTTAGCACCCAAGTTTCACATCCATACGTCATAACTGGCAGTACGCATTGATCGTATGCCTTCATTCTTCCAAAAGCATATTTCTTCTTCTTTACTTCTTACCCGTGTATTCCTCTTACGATCTCTTCTCGTTATACAGAGCATACATGCTTCTTGGCCCATCGTCCGCTCGGTCTTACTTGCTTTCTTTCACATCTTCTCGGATACCATTCCAATATTTCTCGCGTCCATCTGTCATCCGTTCTTCTCGGCACGTGTCCACTCCAACTTTTTCGCACGTTCCGCTATTGGTCATGCTTCTTCCCCGTGTACTCCTCTTACGATCTCTTCTCGTTATACCGTGCTTCTCTGTGTGCATTGGATCTTACGTAGCATTCTTAAATCACATCCATACGTCATAAGTGGCAGTACGCATTGGTTGTATGCCTTTTTTTTTAAGCATGGCGGAATGTTGGATTTAAAAACAATGTTCATTCTTTCAAAAGCACTCCATCCTAGTTTCATTCTTCGTTTTATTTCTCCTTTTTTACATCCAGTCATATTCACCAATTGTCCTAGGTATAAATAACTATCAACTATGTACCCATATCTTTCAATAGACATACAGACTAAAAATCTAAACAAACAACATTGAAGAGGCAACGTTTGAAATCAAGTTCGCATTTATGTATAAATCAGATAATGGTAGAAGTCAGTATGTTGACATCTGTGGTTTCAATTCTGAAACATTTCTTGCTTATTCTGGAGTGCCTCAAGGGTCTAATTTGGGACCACTGCTTTTCATCATTTTCATAAATGATGTCAGTAGTGTAATTAATTCTTCGCGAATTCTTCTATTCGCCGATGATCTCAAAATTTATAGGAATGTGGTTGACATTGAATCTTGTCAGTTGTTACAGGATGACGTAGATGCATTAGTTGAATGGACTCGTACAAGCAATATGGAATTCTGCATTCATAAATGCAGGGTGGTCAGCTATACGAGATCCAATAATCCTACTGTCTTCAACTATTCCATAAATGATGTAGCATTGGAGAGGGTAATGGAAATTGTTGACCTTGGAGTCATTTTTGATTCAAAGTTAAATTTCCATTCCCAAATTCTTAATGTAGTTAAATTAACATTAAATCTTCTAGCCTTTTTAATAAGGAACTCTGGGTTATTACGCAATGTTGACGTAATTAAGATTCTTTATTATTCCATAGTTTTATCTAAACTTGAATATAATTCGTTAATTTGGTTTCCTCATGAACAGTCGTACATTGATATGTTGGAAAGGGTAGATAAAAAATTTGCCCGTTACATATATAAAAGGATGTACGGCTACTACCCTTTTCTCTTCCCAACAAAATTCGTTAGGGGTATGACTGGCATGAGGTCTTTGGAGTGGAGGAGGAAAGTATCCCTGTTGAAACATGTCTTCATGATTATACATGGACATATGTTCAATGGTGAAATACTAGAGCGTCTCCAACTTTACACTCCGGATTTTTATTGTCGTGCACGGGGTCACGAGCTATTTGTGGAGCCGGGGTACAGAACAATGCTTATGGGGTCCAGCCCGGTGATTACTGCTCTTAAATTATTTAATTCATTGTCGACTGATGTTGACATTTTCAACATCAGCCTGGCGCAGTTTGTAATCAAACTAAAAATTTGTAAATTCTAGTATTATTTTGTTATTATTTTTTTTTTTTTGTTTGATTTTCTTATGTTTTTTATTATATTACATTATATTCTAACTTCTATGTATCTTTTTGATGTTCTTATTATTTTTTTGTTTTTATATACATATGTAATCTATATTTTAGGCTAAAAACCTGTTAATAAATAAATAAATAAATAATGGTATAAAGAATAGGTAGAAAATAAATGTGTACACGCACCTCCTTGCCTCATGTACATTACAACTAATTTGAATCAACGAATATTTAATTCAAAATCGACGAGATTAGAGCATGTTCGTTTATCGACGAACGCATCGAAATCGCATTATCGTACAATTCAATCATTCGCTATCCGCGTTCGCGGATAATGAGCGCGAATATTTAAACGTGGATAGATTTTAAATTACGCTTCGGCAAAAACGTTGTACAAACCGCAATATGGGGGGGTTTTAGGGGGGAAAAAAATAAAAACGATCGCTCTCGTCGATGCCAAAGCTAAATTTATATTAATGACCCGTAACATGTGCTAGCAACGAAACCAAACCAAACCAAACCAACCCCTCCTATGCACGCAGTCTAAATACATGATCAACGTTGTGCGATTTTCAAAAGCAAAAATAAACAGTAAAATTTCAAAACTTTCCCCCTGTATGTTTATATTACAGTACTAACACGGATATACAGGGCAAGAATCCGATTTGAAAACACATACTGTGTTTATTGTTTATACGTATTATTATTTTGTTATTGGAATAGGCACACGTTCGACGTTAACTCGGTTAATTTGTGAACGCGATTCATAATAAATGTTCACCCTAGCGAAAATAAATATATAAATAGACTTAGACTTGCTAGTTCTTAATCTGTGGTTCTAACGCGCGTCGATTGTAAGGTATTGTATTCAGAATGTTCGGTTTTCATAGGATAATCATCATCAAAAAGAAGGCATACGACCAATGCGTACTGCCAGTTATGACGTATGGATGTGAAACTTGGACGCTAAATTCAAAAATGCCACGAAAGATCCAGTGCACACAGAGAAGCATGGAAAGATGTATGCTTGGCATAACAAGAAGAGATCGCAAAAGAAATACGTGGGTAAGAAGTATGACCAAAGTGGCAGATATAGCGGTACGGGTGAAAAAGTTGAAGTGGCAATAGGCTGGACACATAGCGAGAAGAATGGATGGCAGATGGACGCGAGAAGTACTGGAATGGTATCCGAGAGGATGTGAAAGAAAGCAAGGCAAACCGAGTGGAAGATGGGCTGTTGAATTGAGAAGAATGTGTGGAGTCAAGTGGATGCAGATCCTCTTCCATTCCTGTCTGTCTTGAGCAATATGCATCCACTTGACTCCACACATTCTTCTCCAATTCATCAGCCCATCTTCCACTCGGTCTACCTTGCTTTCTTTCACATCCTCTCGGATACCATTCCAGTATTTCTCGCGTCCATCTGCCATCCATTCTTCTCGCTATGTGTCCAGCCCATTGCCACTTCAACTTTTTCACCCGCACTGCTATATCTGCCACTTTGGTCATACTTCTTACCCATGTATTTCTTTTGCGATCTCTTCTTGTTATGCCAAGCATACATCTTTCCATGCTTCTCTGTGTGCGCTGGATCTTTCGTAGCATTCTTGAATTAAGCGTCCAAGTTTCACATCCATACGTCATAACTGGCAGTACGCATTGGTCGTACGCCTTCTTTTTTAAGCATAGCGTAATGTTGGATTTAAAAACTATGTTCATTCTTCCAAAAGCACTCCGCCCTAGTTTCATTATTCGTTTTATTTCTTCTTCTTTACATCCGGTCATATTCACCAATTGTCCTAGGTATAAATAACTATCAACAATCTCTACAATATGATTATCTACTGTGACTACGTTTTGCGATATGCGATATAAACAAATACAATTATTCATTAAAATTTTATAAGCCAACCAAATAAGGTGATTCGTTTTGGTCCACGCAATGGATTCACAAATCATCAATCATTATAATAGTATTTAAATCATCAATCGAAACCACATCATAATTAACAGTCGATACGTTTATTTTTTTCCATCGCATTCCAGAAAGCGTCGATCATTTCCAAATTTAGAACCGCAAACACCAAAATATGCACGATGCGAATTCCTCAAAATTGCATCGGTTCTTTGCAGACTTTAGATCGCATTACCTGAGAATGTCATCCCAGTCGTTCCTGGAAGCGTCTACATGTTAATGAGAGGTGACGCCCCATCCGTGTCTGACGGTTTAAGTGTTAAAATGCGCTCGAAATATATTCCGGGATATAAAGCAGACCGCACACACGCAACGAGCATATGTTTTATAATATATTTTTGGCTTGTGAGAGACGTGTGTGCGGCCTGCCTAATATTCGAAATAAACCCGACTTGCAGTTTTAATTCATTAATTTATCATAACTCGCTTTTGATATGACGAGGAGAGCTTTCGAGTGAAGTGGATGCATCAATCTTGTTTCACTGGAATAATTATCCTGTAAACGTTGCGGATGATTTTTTTTTTAAACTGAATTTACAACTTAGTGAGGTTGTGAAGCACACTCGTTTGTCAAAAGGTTAAAATGTTGAACGAATTTATTTAAAAAATTGAGCAATTGAATTTTAATCGCCCACCACGAAGTTTACACAGTAATTTATACCACTAAATTTAAAGTGAATGAACAGGTTCTTTAAAATATAAGTTTTATGTATTAAAAATAAACTTTAAGCATCAATAGGCTCACCACGAAAATTCAATCTAGGTTGTAAATTTTCATCACAAAAAGATTTAAACACAAAGTATGATCATAAAATATGCAGTAAATTACCTTTTCGCTAAAATAATGTGTGAAAAATTTAAGTACATACATAGGTACGTGGTATTTTATTATTTTGAAGTTTTACTTTAGAAGAAAGCTGTATAAAGAAAAATTTAAAAGGAAACTCCCTTGAAAAACACATTAACGAAAGTTTTAATTTTCTTTGTATTTTAGTTTTAGCATTATATGTAGATTTTTTAAAAGAAGGACCAATGCGTACTGCCAGTTATGACGTACAGATGTGAAACTTGAACGCTACGTAAGATCCAGTGCACACAGAGAAGCATGGAAAGATGTATGTTTGGTATAACATGAAGATATCGTAAGAGGAATACATGGGTGAGAAGCATGATCAATAGCGGAACGTGTGAAAATTTTGAAGTGGACACATAGCGAGAATAATGGATGGCAGATGGACGCGAGAAATACTGGAATGGTATTCGAGAGGATGTGAAAGAAAGCAAGGTAGACCGAGTGGATGATGGGCTGATGAATTGAGAAGAATGTGTGTAGTTAAGTGGATGTAGATTGCAATAGGATTCGAGATTGTTCAATTTATATAAAATGCCTAAACGTTTGTGGCAAAGTATCAACGAATTTTGCTGTCCGAATCATTTTATTTTATCTCAACGATCTGACCAGCTGATTCTGAAGAACAATTTAAACCAGTTCTTTCTTAAACTTTACTCACAAATCTGACCAGCTGATCTCGAAGAACAGTTTGACAGAACCAGTTTTTTAATGCATCTTTCTCAAACTTAAGTCGTTTAACCGTACAATTTTTATTTCGATTGATGGAGTAGTAAATTTTTGGGCATTGCAACCTAACTATATGATCATCATCATTTTAAGCCGTTCACCATCCACTGCTGGATGAAGGCCGCTACAATCCTCTTCCATTCCTGTCTGTCTTGAGCAATCTGCATCCACTTGACTCCACACATTCTTCTCAATTGATCAGCCCATCTTCCACTCGGTCTACCTTGATTTCTTTCACATCCTCTCGGATACCATTTCAGTATTTCTCGCGTCCATCCGCTATGTACTTTTTCACACGTTCCGCTATATCTGCCACCTTGGTCATACTTCTTACCCATGTATTCCTCTTACGAACTCTTCTTGTTATACCAAGCATACATATTGGAGTAGGTATATGAGAAACTTTTTCCTGTTGCACACAAACCTAAACAATATTTACAATCAAATATGAATACAACAAGAGTATTATGAAGCAAAGTGAAAATAATAATATTATTACATGGCATGAAAATCATTATCATCATTATTTTCAGCTTCCATCGGTCTGACAATCTGCATCCACTTGACTTTTTTTCACATCCTTCTCGGTCTACCTTTGCTTTCTTTTTCTCGCGTCCATCTGCCATCCATTATTCTCGCTAAGTGTCCAGCCCATTGCCACTTTGGTCATACTTCTTACCCATATATTCCTCTTACGATCTCTTCTCGTTATACCAAGCATATTTCCATGCTTCTTTCTGTGTGCTCTGGATCTTACGTAGCATTCTTGAATTTAGCGTCCAAGTTTCACATATATACGTCATAACTGGCATTTGGTCATAATTAGTCGTATGCCTTATTTTTTAAGCATAGCGAAATGTTGGATTTAAAAACAACGTTCATTCTTCAAACAGAACTCCTTCCTAGTTTTATATGTTCTTCTTTACGTAACTATCAACTATATCTACAATATGATTATCTACTGTGACTATGCTTTGTGTGCAAAATTCATTAAACAGCAATATTAATGGTTACCTTACCTTTCACATCCTCTCGGATACTTCTACATACATCCTCTCGGATTATTCTCGCTATGTGTCTACTCCAACTTTTTCACACGTACTGCTGTATCTGCCATATTGGTCATACTTCTTACTCGTGTATTTCTCATAAGACTATCGATATTTTCCAACATTAATCGTACGTTTTTATTATTTTCAATAGTTTAAGTTCTCAACCTCGTACATACCCAAGCCGAAATGTAATTTCAACCGACGCGATGAGTTCAATCTAACCATAATAATATTATGACTGTGCTTTTTGTTTTCTGGTGAGAATACCAAAACATCAAAAAACCTCAAGATTGGTCTTGACGTCTCGTAGAAACATCTCACTCCTCACACCACAAAAGACCCCACGTGCTCTGCACACAACCGAAAACTCTTCGGCTAAACACAAAACTCGTTTTGTTTTATTTATTTATTTGTGAACGGACCCCACTATACCATTTCGACTGAATAAATAATCTGAGAGGTTGCGCCCCTTTATTGTTGGGACCGTTTTTTTTTTTTATTTTTTATTCTCTTTTGTGGTCTGCCGCGGATGTTAATCTTAAAACTCAACGCAAACGTTCAATCGGTTACTAATTGTTTACTATATTAAATATACATATATGTACCTTCATCGTTGCTGGAATCAGATCCGACAGTAATGACAAGACTGATCCAAAACAGTATTGTTGATAAACGCATGGCAATGCTTCACTTGCTGTCTTCAACACTGCAACTTGACACTATGTTATTAAATTTAGATCACATTCTACTTCGTACATATTCTCTGTGCTTTCAATTTAATTCGAAAACTTTTATCACTCGTGTTTGATGTCAACAATCGATGAAAGATCTGAAACAACATAAACATATCATATTAATACATATAAGGAAAATATTAAGTTTATAGGTGAGTTAACTTTTGGAACATTGACTTTGATTTCCTTGAACTATGTAAAACTAGCTTTATTACCCGGCTTTGCCCGGGGTGTAATTAATATAATGTAATATAGTGTTTGTTTAGTAAATTATTTCGGGAGCCCAAAAAAAGGGCCGCCGGGGCAGGAGGGGAGTGGTAAGGGGCCGGCATGGCTTTTAGGGAGTATAGTAACGCTATGACGTCACTATAGGATTTTTCGAGTTTTTTTTTATCAATTTATTTTTTCGGTTTTTTTGGATTTTTTCAACTTTTTTTTGGGACTTTTTTTGAACTTTTTTGAACTTGTGAACTTTTTTTTTTTTTTCAACTTTTGATACCCCCTTAAGCCATTCCGGCCCTCAAACCACCTCCCAGACGCCCCTCAAGCCCCGGCGGCCCCCATTTTGAACTCCCTCAAGCCATGCCGGCCCCTACCACCCCCAAACCCTCCTTCTTACCCCGGCGGCCTTTTTTTGGACTCCCGAAAAGCATAGCCGGCCCCTTACTACCCCACCAGACCACCCTCCTACCCCGGCGGCCTTTTTTTGGGCTCCCGAAACACTATCTGCTTAAATCTGCCGAAAACATCTACTATCGTGTGTACTTCGTCGTTTCTATTAATCGCGCCCGAGCAACGCCTGGTAATTGACGAATGACCCATACGTACATACATACATACATACAAACTTAAGCGTTTTATATATTAGATGCCATATAAAAGGCTTTTATCCACTGCTGGATGAAGGGCTCTCCATTCCTTTTCCATTCCTGTCTGTCTTGAGTAATCTGCATCCACTTGACAACACACATTCTTCTCAATTCATCAGCCCATCGTCCACTCGGTCTAACTTGCTTTCTTTCACATCCTCTCGGATACCATTCCAGTATTTCTCGCGTCCATCTGCCATTCAATCTTCTCGCTACGTGTCCACTTCCAACTTTTTCACACGTTCCGCTATATCTGCCTATTACCAAGCATACATCTTTCCATGCTTCTCTGTGTGCACTGAATCTTACATAGCATTATTGAATTTAGCATCCACGTTTCACATCCGTACGTCATAACTGGCAGTACGCATTGGTCGAATGCCTACTTTTTTAAGCACAGCGGAATGTTGGATTTAAAAACAATGTTCATTCTTCCAAAATCACTCCATTCTAGTTTCATTCTTCATTTACATATACATATGTATGTATGTAGTATTTCTAAAACTTTTTAATACGTGCCATTTCTATTTCAATGTACGAAACGTAGTACATTTTACAGTTTGATTAACAATTCGGAATTTTACACATTGTCTGTTACATATATTAGGTTTGTTAAAAGTTCAATTTATTAATTAAGTTTGAAATTGATACCAAGAAGATGAGTATAAAGTCTGTTACGTACTATTTTACTATTACACTTGTTATTAAATGTCGATTAGTTCTACTGGAGAACCTTTTAACTTTAAGCGGAGAGCTTTCAAGTTGCTTGTTTCTAAGAATAGATGTTATTGCGTGCTATAATTTGTCACAATAGCTTTATATCTATTATGAGAAAAGTCAGACACAGATAACCACGAAGTTGAGCAATAACAAAATCACTCGAGATTGAAGCGAAATATCAAAACAGAAGTCTGCATCGTATTGAAAGCATCCATTTGCATGCAACGAATGCACTCACGTAGGGTATTCATTGAATTTGATTGACGTGATTTCGCATGCACTTTCATTCGCATTCTTTAATGCAGTGGTGGACAACCTATTTGACTGAAGGGCCTATTTATCCATCTTCTAATTGTTCACGGGCCATGGGCAATGGGTAAAAGTGTTGCAAATAATGAGACATACATACATATATTATACTAGACATCCATTTTATTATTTTTAATTTAATAGTTAGGTATATATAAGATACTCCAATCACTCTCCACTCTACATTACGTGGAACTTACGAGTATGTAGTATCAACCATAGACTTCTGACACTGCATGCTGGCAGAAAGCGTTTTGATGTTGGGTTCAATGTTTGTGGTTGCTATCCTTAGTACATACAGCACTAACGTTATCATTGTTCAAGCGGTTTCTGTGTTGAGATTTATTTAGTTTCATTAAGGAAAATGCTTGCACAAAGTGCATTTGTAAAAATTTTGCAGATCGCCTTCCCGTTATTTCGATCTCAATTGATCGTTGTTTTGCAAATTGACCAACTCCAAGTTGCAAAGATGAATCGGCCTCATTGATGGATGCTGATAAGGGGTTGGCAAATGTCTTAAACAAGTATCGGTCACGATTAAAATCACAAAATCTCCTTTCAAAAGATTCTCGAATAAGGATGATGTGGCGAGCATACTTTTGGCTGGAATCAACGACATGCAAGGAAAACATTTCATTGAAGTGGCACAATTTATTTTCTTTCAGCTGTGAATGAAACAATTTAAGTTACACTGATACATTGTTTGCTAAGTCTGAGATGTAATGATTTTTCCCTAGCAATCGAAGATTTAGATCATTAAGGTGTGTTGTAATATTTGTCAGAAATGTTATTGCTATCACACAGCTATTGAGGATCCTCCAAAATATCGATTGACTTTCCTTTGTAAGCAAGGAACATTTTGATTTATTTTAAAAGTAACACAAATCTATTCAAAACTTTGCCTCTGCTTAACCAACGAACTTTGCAACGGTACAATAGGTCATTATATTCAGCATCGATTTCATCAAGAATTGCTCTGAACTGTTTTTTAACGTTTACTGCCATTATAAATAAATGGCTATGCTTAAAAAAGAAGGCGTACGACCAATGCGTACTGCCAGTTGTGACGTATGGATGTGAAACTTGTACGCTAAATTCAAGAATGCTACGTAAGATCTAGTGCACACACAGAGAAGCATGGAAAGATGTATGCTTGGCATAACGAGAAGAGATCAAAATAAATAGGTGATAGTTATTTATACCTATGTAGGACAATTGGTGAATATGACCGGATGTAAGAAAAGAAGAATGACACTACATAGGATGGGAGTGCTTTAGTAAGATTGAACATAGTTTTTAATTCCAACATTCCTCTATGCTTAAAAAAGAAGACATACGTCCAATGCGTACTTCCAGTTATGATGTATGGATGTGAAACGTGGATGCTCAATTTAAGTATGTTGCGAAAGATCCAGTGCACACATAGACGCGAGAAATACTGGAATGGTATCCGAGAGGATGTGAAAGAAAGCAAGGTAGGGCTGATGAATTGAGAAGAATGTGTGGAGTCAAGTGGAATGGAAGAGGATTGGAGAGGCCTTCATCCAGCAGTGGATGGTGAACGGCTGAAAATGATGATGATAAATAAATGGGAATCACAGCGAATTTTCAATAGTGTTTCGTAAACGTTTATGAGGAGCAAATCTCTATCCGTGAAAAAATAGTCGTACTAAATAAAAAAAAACATAAAATACCACTTTATGGTTTTATGTTAGTGACGATTCAGATTATGTACATATATATGTATGTATGTATATTCCTTTGCTACTGCATAATTTGTTAACATATCAAACACAGAATTTTTTCATATTCAACTAGCTGACCCGGCATGCGTTGCAATGCCCGATACCGTTCCCAGATCCCGATGCCGTTCCCGTTGCCGTTCCTGTTCCCGTTGCCGTTCCCGTTCCCGTTCCTAGTACGTTATCTGACGCGTGAGCAGGCCCGTTCCCGTTTTTTCCCGATTCCAGATCCCGGTCCCGTTCTCGATCCTGATCCCGTTCCCGATCCCGTTCCCGTTCCCGTTTCTAGTACGTTATCCGACGCGTGAGCAGGCCCGTTCCCGTTTTATCCCAATTTTTTTTCACAGGAACCATCCCCGGCATGATCACAATAAGTCCTGAAAGTTTCATCGCGATCGGTTGAGTGGTTTAGGAGCCTATAAGAGACAGACAGACAGACAAACAGACAGACATTCATTTTTATATATATAGAAGATAGATGAAGCACTTGGTGATGAAGTACTTGTCATTTTGGGCCGCATGCGGCCCGCGGGATGCGGGTTGTGCATCACTTCTTTAATGCATCTGCCCGCGTCCAGCGTTATCGTATCGACAAACAACAGGCTGTTTCTTTTGTGTGATCGTATATTTTCCACGAACGGAAAAAAAAATACACACACACACCTAGAGAATACCCAATGACCCAGAGCTTATTCCCACAAGGCACAAGACGAGAGAGAAAAATAAAAATCGGCGAAAGTGAATAAAGTACGTACGTAAGTTACGTGTGTTGTAGTCCAGTGGTGTATCGGCTAGGTCAGGGGCGTGTCGCGTGATCCGAATTATTTATCGTTGCCGGTCTCTCGCTCTGTCGCGTGACCGACTGCATTTTGTGGCGGATTTGGTTTGGAACACCTCGTCATTAGCGCCGGAAGTGTTACAATAAAACGCAAATAATACACGCCACACCGATCAGATAGAGCACGCTCGCCAAATTAAATTTGTACGTGTGCCGCTTCAATTTAAACTTTACGAGATTAAAACGCTACTGGCGAATTTAACGATGGCGCAGTGTCGCATTCGGTATCGATAAATTCAAACGGGGTACAGCTAGCGTCAAATGGCGTGGCTTGACTTTGAAAATCTTGGATACGAGCGGCTGAAAGAGGCTGCGAAAGTGAATAATTGATTTTTGTTTCATTTTAGAATTTAAAGTTTGTATTGTGACACAAAGAATATGATTTTATTTGTGAATATCATCATCATTTTCAGCCGTTCACCATCCACTGCTGGATGAATGCCTCTCCAATCCTCTACCATTCCTGTCTATCTTGAGCAATCTGCATCCAGTTTATTCCACACATTCTTCTCAATTCATCAGCCCATTTGTCAATATGACTGGATGTAAAGAAGAAAAAATAAAACGAGGAATGATTTTCGTACGTTTTTTCAAAAGTTTATCAGTATGTATTTAACGAATTTTGCAAGAAAAACCTAGTCACTGTAGATAATCACATCGTAGAGATAGTTGATAATTATTTATACTTAGGACAATTGGTGAATATATGAAATAAGACGAAGAATAAAACTATGATGGAGCGCTTTTGGAAGAATGAACATGGTTTTTAAATACTGCAGCCAGTATTCAATAAAAAATGCAAAATGACTCACTGTGCAAAGCTTCCACTTCAATCAGCAACAACGCGTAGCATGTATTGTGAATATTATTATCCGACGAGGATAATCATATTGTAGAGATTGTCGATAGTTTTTTATACCTAGGACAATTGGTGAATATGACCGGATGTAAAGAACAAGAAATAATACTCGGACGGAGTGCTTTTGGAAGAATGAACATAGTTTTTAAATCCAACATGGGAGATCTCGCATTATCGGCGTTGGATCATAGCGTAAGCGCTCACTGTTCCGAACTGGTGATCTCGGGTTCAAATCCCACTCGCGCGCGGACCGTTCGTGTCTTTTAATTATTTACCTCAGCGAGCGGTATCAGCAGACAGACAGACGGACAGACAGACGGAATAGGGCCATTATATATATAATGTATATTTTTCTCAGTATTTATATCGAGACGCAATAAATTTATTAATTTGAATTGAAAATTTGATCTACATGATCATTTTCAGCCGTTCACCATCCACTGCTGGATGAAGGCCTCTCTAATCCTCTACCATTCCTGTCTGTCTTGAGCAATCTGCATCCACTTGACTCCACACATTCTTCTCAATTCATCAGCCCTTCGTCCACACGGTCTACCTTGCTGTCTTTCACATCCTCTCGGATACCATTCCGGTATTTCTCGCATTCATTCGCTATGTGTCCACTTAAACTTTTTCACACGTTCTGCTATATCTGCCACTTTGGTCGTACTTCTTACGATCTCTTCTCGTCATACCAGGCATACATCTTTCCACGCTTCTCTGTGTGCATTGGATCTTACATAGCATTCTTGAATTTAGCAGCCATGTTTTTCATTCATACGTCATAACTGGCGGTACGCATTGGTCGTATGCCTATTTTTTTAAGCATAGCGGAATGTTGGATTTAAAAACTGTGTTCATTCTTTCCAAAGCACACCATCCTAGTTTCATTCTTCTGCTTTACATCCAGTCATATTCACCAAATGCCCTAAAATATGATCATACTATGTACATACGTATGTATGTGTCAATTTCGATCAGGATAAACTTTAGCAATCAATCAATCTAAATGTCATTGCAATAGTTTACTGCTGAATGCGATCGAATTTCAACGACTTTCAAATGCAAAAATTACCCGTCATACTATAGTATACCTTAAGACATATTCCTTTAATAAAGTATACAAAGTATACGAGGACGATAGACGTTTGAGAGCCGCTGCCACAGACACGGCAATGCACTAACTGCAACGCCATTCAATAGAGTCGCTATGTTTATTTTGATTTGCCTCGTGAATATAAGCAAGTACGAACGACCGCGCCGATTCGTAGCACTCAACTCGAATTCATCTCAATAAAATACCCACTGTACACCGTATAACGGTGGATGAAAAATTTAATTGAAATACAGCAATTATCCCGGGCTCATATTGTGTACATATATCGTGTGCCCTGTCGTCGTGTATCATCACATCCGTGTTTATCACACTGTTAAATTACAATCTACAAACTGTCCCTCGAGGTGGAAATATGTGGCTGCGTCAATTTGAATATTTTAATCGCTCCCCCCTCTCCTCTTTCATTCCCTTCACCTCATCTGAGAGGGATCCCTCTTATGTATGTACATAAGTACATATGTACACTGTCGACAATGAAGATTTCCTTTTTAGTCCTCGTGTGCGCCGATCGTTTTGTCTTTGCATGCATAATAAATCATCGAAACGTCCAGTTCGTTCTACGAAAGCGATCGTCTGACTCTATAACAGTATAAGTGTACAAGTGTCACTTCAGACGTTCGAGTACATACATATACGAAAGTATTAGAATTTAATCGAAAGCCTAAACTCAGATTGATTATACGTGCAATTTACGTAGGATCGTTGAAATTTAGCACAGGAGTGTATTTGACAATTCAATATTGGATTGACTACACTTGTGTAAGTAATGTGTAAGAAACTGCAAGTTGATCTTGAATAATTGACCTTATGCTCTTATTTTAATTTTTGAGATTTATGTACATAAATGTTGATTAACACAATATTAAGCAACGAAAGTATAAAACAATTAAGTTTAATGAATTTTGCACGCAAAACGTAGTCACTGTAGATAAGCATATTGTAGAGATATTTATTTATTTATTTAAAATACATGGGCAGGCGGCATAGCCGATGGAGCCCAGGGGTCTGACATAATTTATACATTTATACAATTCTTAATTATTTATATTTGAAGGATTACAAAAATCCATTTGTGTTCAAAAACTTATCGAGATGATTTTTAAATTAGATTTGTATTTTCGGAAGTAACTAACTGATTTGGTAGACGGTTCCAAACTTCGACCACTCTATTTGAAAAAAATGAGTCTTTGACAATTTTGTTCGATTTGTCTTTTAGTAATTTCCGTGTATGGCCTCTGAGATGTGCGTTTTTATTGAAAGTAAGGAGGTTTTGCATTGGGCATTTATATTTATTATTTATTATTTTGTAGACTTCTATTAGATCGCCTCTTAATCTTCTCGTCTCCAAAGATGTGAGACTCATTTTCTTCAACCTTTCATTATAGGATAGTGATCGAAGTTCAGATGGCATTTTTGTTATTCTTCTTTGAACCCTTTCTAAACATACAATGTCTTTTTTAAAGTTAGGGTTCCAAACATTAACAGCAAATTCTAGTTTAGGTCTAATATACGATTTATAAATTTTTGACAGTAACTGGATACTAAATGTCTTAAATACACGTTTGATAATATATATAAAAGAATAACACTTATTTACCAAGGAGTTTATATGAGTAGACCATTTAAGGTCTTTAGTGATAACAACACCCAGGTCCATTTGAGATGCAACTTTTGGGACACTTACATTATTAATTAGATAAAAGATTTGGGGGTTTGATCGGCCTAGGTGTAAAACAGAGCACTTAATAATATTTAAAGATAATAGCCATGTTTGGCACCATCTATTTATAGAGTTTAGGTCATCCTGTAAACTGGTTGTACCCGGAGAGGCGGGACTAAAAAGTTTAATGTCATCAGCAAATATGGAATTGTTAGATTTAATTTCATAGTTGATAGTTGATAGTTGTCCTAGGTAGATATACCTAGGACAATTGGTGAATATGACTGCTTGTAAAGAAGAAGAAATAAAACTAGGATGGAGTGCTTTTGGAAGAATGAACATTGTTTTTATATCCAACATTCCGCTATGCTTAAAAAATAAGGTATAAGACCGATGCGTACTGCCAGCTATGACGTATGGATGCTAAATTCAAGAATGTTACGCAAGATTCAGTGCACACAGGGATGCATCGAAAGATGTGTGCTCGGTATGACGAGAAGAGATCGTAAGAAGTATGACCAAAGTGGCAGATAAGCAGAACGTGTGAAAAAGTTGAAGTGGACACATAGCGAATGGATGCGAGAAATACTGGAATGGTATCCGAGAGGATGTGAAAGAAAGCATGGTAGACCAAGTGGACGATGGGCTGATGAATTGAGAAGAATGTATGGAGTTAAGTGGATGTAGTATGCTCAAGACAGACAGTGGATGGTGAACGGCTGAAAATGATGTAAATGTTATCATGTAACATTATTTAATTGCAGTTTCTCTCTTACAAAATAATACAATCAGATCAATAATGTAGCATTGAATTGCACGTGTAACATTTTGTATTTGAAAACTCACAAAACCTAATTGCACATTGTACATACATACATATGTACATATAAGGACACAATTCCAGTAAAGATGTTTGCATTGAAAAAATGCCGTATAAAGAAGTAGTAGTAAAACGTAGACGATGATTTATATACTACTAGTATAATATATAATACCAAATCAAGCTTCTAATACTCATTTTCAACGTAAAATTACTAGACTTTCAGAAATTGATTGGACAACGACGAGCATTAAAAAAACTATGAAACTGGAGCCAATCAACAATATTCTATTGTAGCATTCGTATTCGATGGGCATAAATCCATAAAAAAAGTTACATATTATCAGTGAACTAGAAAAATTTCATTGCGTAAAAATATGTAGGTGTAACTCGTTCGTTTTTGTGGCACCGTACATAAAATCACAAGTTACAATATTACTTAAATCCAAACTTTTTTAGACGGTTTAAAGTTGCCTTAAGCGTCACAAGTAAACGACGAGCTACAGTTGTGTCGTTTTCACTTGAAACGATCACGAAATGTCAAACCGTTTACACACAAATATACGGCAATTCAGATAGATTGCCGAGAAATCAATTGCATCCAGTCGAGTCTAGAGCGCACGCTGAACAATTCCCAAGGAAAAATATGAATTTTTGTTTTAATATTTTATACGTGCTCGGATGTAGAAAAATGAGGCGGTAGCAAGTGCTCGTTTTCGGCGAATCGTAAGATTTTTATCACATTTTTTACTTAAGGTAAACAGTGATAAAGGAGGCCATCCGAGATGGTCCCCGGAACCCTACGGTGGCGAACCCGAAGTATTTATGGGATGCTGCGAGAGACGTGAGAGAGGTTGGCAGCTTGTGATTCTCTCAAATGGTTGGTCGTAAACCATATGAAAATATAAAAAAAAAAAAAATAATGCATACATCCAAAGATGCGTAAAGTATGAAAAAAAGTAGGTATGCGAGTGAGAAGATCGATGTTGGAAATAGTCAAGGAAAAAAAATCCGCTTAAGCGACCGATTTTTATTTTCTAATTACGAAAGCAATTTAGAAAAGCAAACGGTTTTCCACCAACGGAAGAATAAAAAGAAACAACAATTCGCTTTGTTTAAGAGTTAATTAACGCTAAATAGAATATAACGGAAAAAAAGCTTTCATAAGCAAAGAACGTTCAACGTAGCATGGCGGCTCAGTCCACAAATGCCGTATGTGTTTATTTTAATTTAATTTTTACTACACCGGATAAAGTAGATACATATGTGATGAAATCCTTATACATATAACATAGATGTAGAATAACATAGATTGGCCTTAGCGCCCGAAAAATGACATATAAAAAGGGCATGCAAAAATGCATGCCTTGCATGCATTTTGCTTGACTTTTTTTTTGTGAGAACTCCCCGCACTTTAGACCCCCCGCACACCCCCGTTGCTTCTGACGCTTTCTCCAGGCAAATTTGTTTGGAATGGCATATCTATGGTATTTTATATCTATAGTCATCATCATCATTTTCAGCCGTTCACCATCCACTGCTGGATGAAGGCCTCTCCAATCCTCTTCCATTCCTGTCTGTCTTGAGCAATCTGCATCCACTTGACTCCACACATTCTTCTCAATTCATCAGCCCATCTTCCACTCGGTCTACCTTGCTTTCTTTCGCATCCTCTCGGATACCATTCCAGTACTTCTCGCGTCCATCTGCCATCCATTCTTCTCGCTATGTGTCCAGCCCATTGCCACTTCAACTTTTTCACCCGTACTGCTATATCTGCCACTTTGGTCATACTTCTCACCCATGCATTTCTTTTGCGATCTCTTCTTGTTATGCCAAGCATACATCTTTCCATGCTTCTCTGTGTGCACTGGATCTTTCGTAGCATTCTTGAATTTAGCGTCCAAGTTTCACATCCATACGTCATGACTGGCAGTACGCATTGGTCGTACGCCTTCTTTTTTAAGCATAGCGGAATGTTGGATTTAAAAACTATGTTCATTCTTCCAAAAGCACTCCATCCTAGTTTCATTCTTCGTTTTATTTCTTCTTCTTTACATCCAGTCATATTCACTAATTGTCCTAGGTATAAATAACTATCAACTATCTCTACAATATGATTATCTACTGTGACTACGTTTTGCGTGCAAAATTCATTAAACATAATTTTAGTTTTATTAAAATTAATTTTAAGCCTACTTTCATACTCTCGTTGCTTAGTTCTGTTAATCTATTTTGTAGATCTACTGAGTTACATGCAACTATAACTATGTCGTCAGCGAATCTTAGATGGCTCAAATGTCTTCCGTTAATCTTAACCCCTGTTTTGTGCCATTCCAGCGACCTAAATATGTCCTCCAGCACCGCATTGAATAATTTAGGAGAAATGGTGTCTCCTTGTCTAACACCTCTCTCAATACCGAATTGCTCCGTATCTTCAAAGAGACGAACTGATGCTGTTGCCTTTTTGTAGATGGCAGCTAGCAGACTGACGTACGGTTGTGCCACCCCTTGTTTCTGGAGGGCATCCAGTACGGCGGTTTGACTGACTGAGTCAAACGCCTTCTCGTAGTCGACGAAACCTAAACATAGTGGTTGGCGATATTCGTTCGCGCGCTCAACCAATTCACTTACCACCTGGAGATGATCCATTGTGCTGAAATTGGCCCTGAACCCTGCTTGTTCCATGGGTTGATTAGAATCAAGCGTTGCCTTTAACCGCTGTGTTATTACCTTCGTGAAGATCTTGTAGACTGTGGAGAGTAAACTAATTGGGCGGTAATTTTTTATGTCTTCCTTGTCCCCCTTTTTATAAATTAAAATTATGGTAGCGTTGTTCCATAAGTCCGGAACAGTTTTCCCTAGAATACATTTTGTGAATAGTTTCGCTAAGATATTGTATAGAGGGCGGCCTCCACACTTTAGTAGGTCGATTTGGATGTTGTCGTCGCCGGGTGTTTTGCCATTTTTGGAAGACTTGATCGCTTCCTCCACTTCGCATGGTAATACTTCAGGGACTTCTCTATCGTTAGTGGTCGTTGTGATGGTGCTGCGAGGATTGGCTTCCTTATATAGTTTAGAGTAGAAGTCGTAGATCGTTTCTAATATTTCATTCTTATTTCTAATTATGCTCCCGTCTACAGCCTTAATAGCTAACATTTTATTTTTTCCTAGAATTAGGCTACGCTTACATTTCTTATAACTAAGATTTTTCTCTATGGTTATTTTAACCATGTTGACATTAAAATTTCGGACGGACAAGAAAGATTACGATATCTATAGTATACATACATAAAGAAGTTCTAATATTAAGCCATTCAAAAAAATAAAAAAAAATTGATGATCAACGTGTATATATTTTATAAGTTACTATAGTTTCATCATCATCATCATCCACCGCTGTCTGTCTTGAGCAATCTGCATTCAATTGACTAACCACACATTCAATTCATCAGCCCATCGTCCATTCGGTCTATTTTGCTTTCTTTCACATCCTCTCGGACACCATTCCAGTATTTATCGCTTCCATGTGCCATCCATTCTTCTCGCTGTGTGTCCACTACAACTTTTTCACACGTTCCCATGTATTCCTCTTACGATCTATTTTCGCTATACCGATCATATGCTTCTATGTGTGCACTGGATCTTACGTAACATTCTTGAATTAAACATCCACGTTTCACATCAATACGTCATAACTGGCAGTGCGCATTGGTCGTATGCCTTCATGTTCATGCTTCCAAAAGCACTCTATCCTAGTTTTATTGCTTCTTCTTTACAACCAGTCATATTCATCAATTGTCCTAAGTATAAATAACTAACAATACTATAGTTTATTGGGAACAGAGCGTTATTAAGTTATTATAATCGCTTTCACTTGAATTATTCTATAAAAGCTCTATTGTAAAGCTCGCTATACATAGTACTTTTGTATACTGGAACGGTTTTCATCGATGTTGTAGCTTTCGATTTTTTTAGGTATTCAAAGACAGGCAGATGCCCCAGTGGTTTGGAGGAGAGGAATGTAAATAAGGAACGGGTTATGATTTGGTAGATAGAAAGGAATTTTTTGAGTGGTGCCAATTATGTGGAACTATCTCACAACTAAGTAAGATAAATTGGCAAATTCTAACACGAGACGGTCGATTTCGATTTCGATAATATTCTGAACTTGCCAATGACGATATTTAATGTCAAAAACTATTCGACATACGGATATCGAACGCTGGATCTTTTGACCACTGAGCTTTTTAATCAAAAATATATTTTTTTAATACCAAAATAGTATAGAATAATAATTCGATCGGTTGAAAACACCTGAACCAAGTCAAAGAAGCGCCCCAGCAAGGGCAAGCACCTTAGTGGAGAGAGGAGCCTATCTTCGCGAGATTTACAAGTGTACGTGACATGACAAAAGTTGGTCACCACTGGGGTAAACTGGGGCTCATCGTTATACGTGATTCAAATTGTAATTTCACTCCACCAGTCGACTATACAAGACCATTAAAAAAATTCTATACAAATAATACGCCAAAAAAAAAACAAAACATTTATTTGTTTTGGACATTCCTTCGAAGATATTATACGTGTACCATATGAGGTACATATATGTGTGTATTCACGTACAACGAAACCAACCGGTGGAAACTTCAAATATTTGCCCGGCGTAAATTTACATAATATTCCACAACTATGTATGTACATATATTGTATAAAATCGTACTGGATATATCGGATTTCAAGTTAAACACCCCGGCCACAGCAGAAGGGAGAAACCCGTAAAATGATTTATCGACCCAGCATGGGGTCCCCGAATTTTTGGGAACGAATAAATACAAAAAAAAAATCAATGGGAGCACATCTGAGCCCATTTTCGACTCATCGAAATACATGTGCATCATAGGGTAAGTCCATGTCAGACACGTAGCATTTGAAGAATATTTTGCACGCAAAGCGTAGTCATAGTAGATAATCATATTGTAGAGATAGTTGATGGTTATAATATCTAGGACAATTTGTGAATATGACCGGATGGAATAAGAATGGAAGAATGAGCATAGTTTTTAAATCCAACAATCCGCTATGCTTAAAAAATAAGGCATACGACCAATGCGTACTGCCAAGATGTTATGTTTAAGAATACTTCGTAAGATCGAGTGCACACAGAGAAGCATGAAAAAAATGTATGCTTGGTATAACAAGAAGCGATCGTAAGATGAATACATGGGTACGAAATATGACCAAAGTGGCAAAATGGTGTCCGAGAGGATGTGAAAGAAAGCAAGGTAGACCGAGTGGAAGATGGGCTGATGAATTGAGAGAAGAATGTGTGGAGTCAAGTGGATGCAGATTGCTCAAGACCGACAGGAATGTTAGAGGATTGGAGAGGCCTTCATCCAGCAGTGGATGGTGTACGGCTGAAAATGATGATGATGAAACACTTGTATTGTAGAAAGATTGTCACCAAAGGTTAATTTGAAAGCGGAAAATTTAGTAAAACAAAAAGTCGTGCATTTCAATAAAAAATTTGGACATTGAGATAAAAACAGTTAAATACATAATCTTCTCGGAATAATTTAAATAAATCAAAATGTATAAATGTATCAAACAAAAGTTCGCTCAAAAGCAACCTTTCAAAAAGAGTGACAGTACTCTCAGTGCTACTAATCTAAATAAAACTAGTAACCATATGAAAATTGAACACTGCAGCAATATTATAATAAAACAATACATTGAAATAGCAATTATAGTCAAAAACCCAAAATGTATGTTTGACACAAAATCGCTACTTCTACCTCCGCGTGGAACTACCCTATGTTACCATAAACGAAGGGATGGTTTTTGTACCATTTTTTTTCTTCCTTTAAGTTTGAAACATCTGTTCTACCCCTAATCCCTAGAATGCATTGGTCTGAAAGGTAATTTTTGTATCGTTAAAAAATAATATTAATTGACTCAAGCTAAAGTTCATAGTTTTATACTTGTATGTACATACAGTAGTATAGTAAGTACGTGACTTGCTCAGTACAAGTCTTAACGCGTTTCTGGGAGGTCTTTCCCCAGTAGTGGAAGTTTATAATTACGATGATCAAGTGTCTGTCAAGTTTAAATGATCCTCCTTTGAAGTGTAAGCCAATCTTTGCTGAGAAAAAAAATCAAGTTAATGATGGGTGTGTTTTGCATGTGCTAATTCCGGGATTCGAACTCTTAATTGCTGGAGAAAAATATTTTGGATGTGCTGTTAATTAGTTTCTCGAACGACTTTGATGTTGGCCATGTGTTGATTTTAAGAGCGCACAGTGGGGCAAATTGATATTTTGTGTAAACGAAAAGTTATGTAGGTATATGTATATGTAAAATGACATTTGAAATTCAGTCAAATAAAAATATTAGTTAATGGAGTTTTAAAACTTTTAATAGGTGCCAATGTTTATTTATACAAAAAGTCATTTGCCTTTGACTCTATCAATATGCAAAATTATTCAATGGAATTTTCAAATAATAATTTTTTTCAAGTCTATGTTGATTTAGGCAAGCGGTCAGTAACCGGCGGCCCCGGAGCCGCACGCGGCTCTTTATATGAAAACCTGCGGCTTTCGCTGTCATTCAACATTTTGCGTGAAATACAAAATGTTGACACACAATTTACACAAGATCAAAATGAATCCCATTTCCACAACGTCATGGCTATAAAATGCTTTAAGATCGTTTTTCAGATTAAACTTTATAATGCTTGTTTGTAATAAACTTTAAGGAATATCACGAGTATAACTTATTTCTTTGTACTATCCATGTCATTAATGATTAGTGAGTAATATTTTATTTAATTTTGAATATATACAAATATTTCGAAAATTGCGGCTCCCAAACTTGGCTCTTGGCTCGAAAAAGGTTCCCCACCACTGATTTAGGCTATAAGTTATGTATTTGTAAAATTATATATAAAATTAACGATTGTATTTTGCTATCGTGAATTTTTCATAGAAGAATGTTGAAATTGTTCAAAGTTTCAAATTGTTTGAAGTTCAAAGTTTTAAATTGAAAATAATTAGGAAAATAAGTGATGTTTAAAAACTCATCCACAAGATTTTAGATAGCTCCATGAATTTTGATTTTGGTGCTACGTGTACATAATACGTATTCGTCCCACTGTGCGGAAATATGAAATTCTTGGTCATTAATTATATACATAGATCTTCTGGTATAAACATTTTAAACGATTCACATATTAATTTAGCATGACAAAACTATGAGAAAATATATTAAACTATGTTGTAATAATATTATGCAAAAAATGAAACACGCATATTGTTTATCCCATGACACTGCTCACGTGCACTCAAAGTAATTTTGTAATTTAGATAAATGGGTCGACTCTGTGCCGTGAAAAAAGCTAATGACTTCGGTGAAAATGGAATTGGTTCGAAAGCAGGCACAATTAAACGAGAGTGTTTTTATTTAAGCGGGCCAGGATGGTCTTTCGGTTACCAGGATGGCCATAAATCAGCTAGCGAGCCGCAACACATATACTGATGATGATTTATAATACAACTTTTGGCCGGAAACGACTTTTAAAAAGCCACAACCGACACCCCGATTAATATCGCGAAAATTACTCGAATAGACTACGTACCCGTTTTCTTTTGTAATACGTACATATAAGAAAAGTTTTTGTGCCCTTTTTCTAGGATGAGAAAATGGACCAATATAAGAGGAAACGAAACGCTACGATTGATTACGAAAGTGTCAGGCCTGAACAAGTGAATAAAATAAATGATTAGCAATAGACGAGGAGATTCATTTCCTTTGTCGGCATTCTTCATTTTCACCATTCAGAGTGAGAAACGATTTCCATCCATTTTTCATATAAACGTATAATAATAATTATGGTGCGTACAATAAAAGTATATGGTTCTATATAATTTGTGCAACGGAACGTATGTATGTATATATGTATAAATATAGTGATTTAATCAAATATATGTACTATGTAATAAACATAACGTTTAACGAAAAAATCAAAATAATACTAGAAAATTTACTACTACACTAAAATACAAAGGATCTTCCATTGAATGAAAGGTTTTAAAGATATGACAAAGTCCTTACATTTCATTATCATCATCATCATTTTCAGACGTTCACCATCCACTGCTGGATGAAAGCCTCTCCAATCCTCTTCCATTCCTGTCTGTCTTGAGCAATCTGCATGCACTTGACTCCACACATTCTTCTCAATTCATCAGCCCATCTTCCACTCGGTCTGCCTTGCTTTATTTCACATCCTCTCGGATACCATTCCAGTTTTTTTTCCATCTGCCAATACATTCTTTTCGCTGTGTCCACTTCAACCTTTTCACACGTTCCGCTATTGGTCATGCTTCTCTTCCATGTATTCCTCTTACGATCTCGTTATACCGAACATACATCTATCCAAACTTCTCTGTGTGCACTGGATCTTACGTAGCATTCTTGAATTTAGCATCCACGTTTCACATCCATACATCATAACTGGAAGTGCGCATTGGTCGTATGCCTTCTTTTTTAAGCATAGCGGAATGTTGGAATTAAAAACTATGTTCATTCTTTCAAAAGCACTCCATCTTTCTTTACAACCAGTCATATTCACCAATTGTCCTAGGTATAAATAACTATCAACTATCTCAATATGATTATCAACTGTGACTACGCTTTGCACATTTCATTATGAATCGCTTTAAACAATAAGTACATACATCTTTTACAAGAATACTTTTCAAATTATGGCTCATATAATTCAATAGATTCCAAACCTTTTATTGTGCTAGTGTTTTGAAGCTAATCGTGAAATATTTAGATGTCTATATTAAATACATTTTGAGCTATGATTTTCCATTTAATGACTTTTGATAGAACTGTAAATTTCCACGACATTTTAACTCAACAGTTTTCAAAGTGTACTAGCAAGAAGTATTACAATAGGTTAGGTACTGAATGTGAGTCACTCTAAAGCGAACGATACTTATAATTTACAAAGGTCAAAAAAATTAGCGCAATCTGAAGAGTTACAATGATGCAAATTGTTTAAGATAGGAATAAATGGATACGTGTCGTCGAGTTACAATATTATGAGTATTCATAGTACAGTCGAACAGGGTAGGAATAATTTTTAAGCGAAATCAAGTTTTTTTCACATAAATTCAGGCGAGCGGGGAAATGTTTCAATTTGAGCCTGAAACTCTCGTGAAACTTTAAAACTCAATTATCAAAGATACCAGATATGAGAGAGATCCCACTCTCCAAACGACGACGCCCGGCTTCCTCGATTCCAGATTAAACTTATTTAATGGGGAGGGGTGGGAGAAGGGGAAGAGAAGAGAATACCAAGTAAAAAAAGAGGAATATTTTTTTCGTTAAAATAATACAATTCGACCGAAACCTTATCGTGTCTCATCTAATATAATATCAAGATTATACATTCATTTCGGCGGATGAAACGGCAACGTTCCGATAAAGTTTCGCGAAATGTAAATTTGAACGCGCTCGATTGTATTGAATTTCTACAATTTCAATAATTGAGTTACACAAAGGTCGCGTGAGAATTGTACAGGGTGTGTCGGAAAAAACGGACCGGGAGCAAAAGTCAAAATTAAATATTAAACACATCACAACTGTACACATTAAATATAAGCATTGCAGCAGACTAGGGTAGTTCTTCATGAAAGAGGCTATTTTAAATTCATCAGTATTATTTTCAGCCGTTCACCATCTACTGCTAGATGAAGGCCTCTTCAATTTTCTTCCATTACTGTCTGTCTTAAGTAATCTGCATCCACTTTCCACCTTTCACTCGGTATACCGTGCTTTCTTTCACATCCTTTCGGATACTATTCCAGTATTTCTCGCGTCCATCTGCCATGTGTCTACTTCAACTTTTTAACACGTTCTACTATTGTTCATGCTTCTCACCCATGTATTCCTCTTATGAACTCTTCTTATTATACCAAGCATACATCTTGGTGCACTGGATCTTACGTAACATTCTTGAATTCAGCATGCACGTTTCACATTCATACGTCATAACTGGCAATACGCATTGGTCGTATGCCCTATGCTTAACAAAAGAGCCATAGACAGATAAACATACAGGACATACAAGCAGTCAGATAGACAAATATAAACAAACAGACCACTGACATGCAAACAGAGAGATTTTCATCGACCCATCGTCCACTCGGTCTACCTTGCTTTCTTTCACATCCTCTCGGATACCATTCCAGTTTTTATCGCGTCCATTTGCCATCAATTCTTTTCGATATGTGTCCACTTCAACTTTTTCACACGTTCCGCTATATCGGCCGTGCTTCTCTGTGTGCACTGGATCTTATGTAACATTCTTAACGTTTCACATCCATACGTCATAATTGGCAGTACGCATTGGTCGTATGCCTTCAATGTTCATTCTTATTTATTTATTTGAATAAAGTAGCTTAAAAAGCTAATTACAAACAAAAAGTATCTTAAAGCTAAAATTACAAAATAAACTTATCTATCTATTAGTACCTGTACAGAGGTGCCTTTTTAAGGCTGCCAAGAATTTGTCAACTTGATTTATTTGTCTCAGACTATCTGGCAGTCCATTATATTCAACCACACCCCTGTACAAGATCTTAGATCTACTTAATTTTAAATTCTTAAATATTAACTATTAACCCCTAGTATTGTAACTATGTATATTAAATAGTTATGAAAATACTTTGGTAACAGACTCTTATCTAACTTAAAAATATATACTAACATGCACACTTTTAACGTTTCACTTGCATTCATCCAATTCAATTCTTTCAACATATTTCTTACACTAGTTAATCTATTCACATTCAAAATACTTCAATTTTTGCATTATATCTTTAATTGACTTATTTACTAAATTTAAAAAAGAGCCACAATACATAAAATGAGGACGAACTATTGCATTATATACTAAGATCTTTGTATTTTTTGATGCTCCAAAAGCACTCCATCCTAGTTTCTTTACATCCAGTCATATTCACCAATTGTCCTAGATCAGCGGTCGGGAACCGGCGGCTCCTTGAGCCGCATGCGGCTCTTTGTATGAAAACCTACGGCTCTCGCTGTCATCCAACGTTTTGCGCCAAACACAAAACGCTCACACACAATTTACACAAAATCAAAATGAATCCTATTTCCATAAATTCATGATTATAAGAAGCTATAAGATCGTTTTTCAGAATTAAAGTTTTAGTATTAAACTGTCGAACATTAAAAAATTTCATGAAGATAACTTATTTCTTACAGCCATTCATTTCTTAAAAGAGCAATATTTAATTTAATTTTGAATATACATACATATAATCCGAAAATAAAATGTTGCGGCTCCCAAGCTTACCGATTTTGCAAGATTATCCTTAATTTGGCTCTTAGCTTGAAAAAGGTTCCCGACCACTGTCCTAGATATACATAAATAACTATCAACTATCTCTACAATATGATTATGTACTGTGACTTACACTTAGTTTTATTAAAATTAATTTTTAAGCCTACTTTCATACTTATTCATATTATTATAACCATAAACACCGAGAGAACTGTCAGAATTTTTGACAAATATAGAACTTGTGTTACGTGAAACTTTTCTACCTGTATATTTTGAAAAGGAAATTTGCCAAATCGAGTACAAAAACAAGTCACGCAAAAGCTAAAGCACAACAACCTATTTCGGACGTGTTCGTGTCGTAACGTGTTTTCGCACGAATGGCAAAGATTTCGCCCTGAATTATAAATGACAAATAGACGTTTTCACCCCCTCCCATCCCTCCCTGTTTTTCGCAGGAAAGGAAAGCGGGTTTTTCCGAAGCGTAAAGCATTTTCACGAAGAGACAAAATGATGTACGTCTACGTATATTGATTGCACCAGTGGCGGCGCTTGATGAAAATCGAGGTCGTGATAGAAAGGTTTTCCTTCGTGTGGTGTTTTCTTATTTTTTTTTTTTATTTCCGCCACCACCCTTCCACCCCAAAGTGAAACTGTTTTTCACGATTCAACGTAGATATATGGTGGGTAACTGGGTTCCAAAGGAGCGGAGATGTCTTCATTTATCACAAAGTAGCGAATATTGGTCCCTAGCAGTAAACGGTTCAAAGGAGAGGATAGGATAGTGACGTGGGTGCAGATACTCATCGGCACACTGTTGAAAAGAAGAAGACAAAAAAATACTGATATATACATACACAGAGAGGAAAGATTCCGCCGAAAGATACATTTCGAAAAGATCTTGTATCGGCGTATGAATTCACAATGGCCGCGAAGCAAATAAGGGCAACAGATAAACAACTAAAGACCAACGTGGCGAACAAATTCGTATATAGGCTGTATAAATTGTATAAAATTCATTCAATGGAATAATATATAGGTATATTGTGTAATAAAAATTGAGAATCTCAGATATTCTGCCGTCCTAAGTCCACTTAACGTAACTGACAAAAATTACGAAAATGAGTTAGATGTGTTTTAGGGGTATGGGAGTGTATTCTTGCGATTTTTCATATCAAAATTAATGTATCTTCATCCAAAAGTGACTTTTTTAAGCTATTAAATCTAACGTACATATCTGCATGCTCGGAGAAATAGTATCACCAATATTTACTTCGGTCACTACCTTATCACGTAAGATTGAAAAGACTGAATCTCTCCACATTGGAGACGAGGAGATTAAGAGGTGATTTAATTGAAGTATTCAAAATTATAAATAATCATTATTCATGTGAAATGATCAACCTCATTATGTTCAATGAGAACCCTCATCTAAGAGGTCATACTCTTAGACTCCAAAAAGAAAAATCAAATAAGATTGTTAGAGATTCATTATTTTCAAATAGAGTGGTTGAAGTTTGGAATAGTCATATGTATATAGGTACATAAATAATGAATAATGAAGTGACGTAACTACTAAAGTATTCATTTTTTTAATTTTTTCCTTAGAATTATCAAAACACAATACAAAATAACCTGATGCACTAAAAAAAAGTTTAAATAAATCAGTAATAGATATATGAAGAAAAACACAAATTTAGAATAAAACTTTCCAAAAGTCCATTTATCTCGATATTATTGTTTTGTCAGTTACGTTTAGTGGGCTTAGGACGGCAGTATTGGTATTGTACAATAAATTAGATCAATATTGTCATTCATCTATTGATTTTTTTATGTAATCGCTATACGGAACAACACCTTTATAATTAAACCATACAAACAAGGTAAGGTTGATCTTGTCTATATATTTTTATAAATGATTTCACTTTTAGATTCTAGACTAGTGTAAGCCCGTTGAATATCAACGGACGTGTTAGGCGTAATTGATTACTTAACAATTTAGCAAACTCGCGTATCTACTAAGGATTGATATTTTCAAATTATAGGAGGCCTTCCATCACCGGTGTTGGGTGAACGCGTTAGCGCTAACTCACCTAACGACGTTCGTGTTTTTTCAATTAAATTTGAATTAGCGTTATCAACAGACGGACAGACAGACAGACGGAATTGGGCTATTATATATGTATGTGTATACATATGTATTATTGTATACTAGTGTAAGCCCGTTGAATATCAACGGAGCGGTTTCTCATCACCCGTACTGAAAAATAATATTAAGTTTTTATAGTTGATGTATAGATGGCGCTTTATAATACAACAACGTAACAATTTAGCAAAGTCGCCAGCCTATTAATATTATATAGTCAAATTGAAGCATGGCCGTTATTATCTAGTTTGGATCACAGCGTAAGCGCTCACTGCCCGAACTGGTGATACCGGGTTCAAATCCCACTCGCGCGACGTTCTGGTTGTTTTAAATAATTTACTTTAGCGAGCGTTATCAGCGGACAGACACAGACGGAATTAGGGCTATTATATATTGGTATTTATATGATGATAATACCTATGTATAACGTCGAATCTACTGGGTCCAATATCCACGAAAGTGTCGATACATTCATCGTTCTTAAACATGTCCTTGTTTTCTAATTGTTTAAGATTTTCAGATTGTTTTATGCATAAAAAACTACTGTATTGAGTTTATTGAAAATAATTGAAAAGTTTACTTATGAATGGCACTAAGTTATCATTCATAGATTGTTAAAACTATGTATGTATGTAGTAACTTGTTTTAAATCGAATGTTTCAATCCTTATAAACAAATCTATAATAACCACGCAACGAATTATGTAGTTATGAAAAGAGAAAAATAATAATAATTTAATTCCTATGGTGAACTTTTTATGTTAAAATTATAATGAACTGCTAATTTTTTTAAAGTGTCAACAATGCCTAATTCCTTGATTTGCATATATCTTTATGATTCTTTTATTCATATTACATACGATGAAAAATCTGAAGATGGTCAAGTTGAACTGATGAAATAATCACATTAGCTCGAGCAGACTGAGCACGAAATATTTCAACTGCAAAAATTAAGGCTTCGAGGGGATGAAACGAAGTCAAAACGGAAGGGAGAGATGGTGGGGGGGGGGGGGGGTTAGGTTGATCACTTAACATGATTAATTTTAGTAATTCGTCGAAAAGTGAGTCCTTTTGAAGGTCTCCTTCATCGTTTTGGAGTAGCCCAGCCGCCGGATATTCGTGGAGGATAAGGAGAGTCCCCTTATTCTCAGTATCCTTCTTAGTACAGGGACGTACTTGGCAGACGGGGCCGGTGGCGCCTTTGTAGAGGCATTCGCTCGTAAATAATAAGTAGCCGGGGCGGCAGACAATTAAACAAGGGGTCCCTACTAATTGAAGGGTAGTTGAGGGTATGAAGAATCGAAGGGTAACGACAGCTGACGATATTTCGATCAAAATGGCGTCAAATTTTAATACAATACGATGAATATCTAGGCTGTAAGCGCAGGGATGGCGAACCTAGGGCACGCGTGCCAGAGGTGCAAATTCAATTTTTCAAAAAAAAAAAAATAGATATTAAGTCTACTGATTTAACTTCTCTTTGCCTTGATGAGAGCACTGACATAAATGGATCAGGTCGTTTAGAAATTTTTGTTCGTTACTGTAATGGAAATAATATCAAAGAAGATTTATAAATCGTATATTAGACGTAAACTAGAATTTTCTGTAAATGTTTGGAACCCTAACTTCAAAAAAGACATTGTATATTTAGAAAGGGTTCAAAGAAGGATAACAAAAATGCCATCTGAACTTCGATCACTATCCTATAATGAAAGGTTGAAGAAAATGAGTCTCACATCTTTGAAGACGAGAAGATTAAGAGGCGATCTAATAGAAGTCTACAAAATGATAAATAATAAATATAAATGCCAAATGAAAAACCTCTTTACTTTCGATAAAAACGCACATCTCAGAGGCAATACACGGAAATTACTAAATCGAACAAAATTGTCAGAGACTCTTTTTTTTTTCAAATAGAGTGGTCGAAGTTTGGAACCGTCTGCCAAATCAGCTAGTTACTTCCGAAAATGCAAATCTATTTAAAAATCATCTCGATAAGTTTTTGAACACAAATGGATTTTTATAATCCTTCAAATACATATAATTAATTAAGAATTGTATGTATAAAGTTATGTCAGACCCCTGGGCTCCATCGGCTATGCCGCCTGCCCATGAGTTTTAAATAAATAAAGAATTGATCAGTTTAACACCATTAGCAACAACAACAAAAGGAATAGATATTTGCAATGCAGTTGTAATTCAGTTCTATATGGAAACAAAAGTTTGTCGATTTGAGAAATGACTTGGAAAAAATTGAAAATGATCGATTTTATCGAACATAATTAAAAATAATGCAGAAGAAGAAATAAAAAACTTGGAACGCCCTTCCAGAAATGTTTAGCTGTTTAAAGAAACTAGCGACGGCGATATTAACAACTTTTTCTTCTACATATGTTTGTGCCGATCCCGTTCCCGTTGCCATCCCCATTTCCGTTTCCGTTCCCGTTCTCGTTCCCGTTCCTAGTACGTTATCTGACGCGTGAGCAGGCCCGTTCCTGTTCCCGTTTCCCGTTTTTTTCCGATTCCAGATCCCGGTCCCGTTCCCGATCCTGATCCCGTTCCCAATCCCGATCCCGTTCCCGTTCCTAGTACGTTATCTGACGCATGAGCAGGCCCGTTCCCGTTCCCGTTATATCCCGATTTTTTTTCACAGGAAACATCCCCGGCATGATCACAATAAGTCCTGAAAGTTTCATCGCGATCGGTCGAGTGGTTTAGGAGCCTATAAGAGACAGACAAACAAACAAACAAACAAACAAACAAACAGACAGACATTGATTTATATATATATAGAAGATATGTAAGTTCATTTTCATGAAACTATTGTAATTTTTAAACTTTTTCAATAACATTCTAAAAAACTTTTTTTTTTTTCCATTCAAAACTGCTCGGCACGTCAGACAGTTGATGAATAATATTTGGGAATTTTTGGCACGCGAACGTAAAAAGGTTCGCCATCCCTGCAGTATAAGGGATAGGTATATGTATGTATGTATGTAGCTTGAAGTTAATGAATATTCATACTGTTTGAACGCAATAGCCCCGGACAATGAACTAATATTACGTTCAATATTTTGAATTTAATTTATAGCACATATGAGGGTACGCCAAATGGGCTATTATTTTACAGACAAGGTGAGTTTTGGCACTCTGTAAAATATAATTAATATCTTACGGCAAGTGATTTTATATCATTATTTCATCTATGGCGCGTTATAATAAAAACGTAACAATTTATAAAAGTTGCGTGCCATATTACATATATTCGTCTATAAATAGTCACGTTGAAGCCTGCTTTGTATCATCGCTTTGGCACACCGCGTAAGCGCTCCGTACCGAATCAGTGGTACTGGGTTCAAATCTCATTCGTGTGACGTTCTGGTTTTTTTTAAATTATTTACCTCAGCGAGCGTTATCAGCAGACAGACACACAGACAAAAGAGAATATAAGTCCATTTCATCATCATCATTTTCAGCCGTTCACCATCCACTGCTGGATGAAGGCCTCTCCAATCCTCTTCCATTCTTGTCTGTCTTGAGCAATCTGCATCCACTTGACTCCACACATTCTTCTCAATTCATCAGCCCATCTTGCACTCGGTCTACTTTGCTTTCTTTCACATCCTCTCGGATACCATTCCAGTACTTCTCGCGTCCATCTGCAATCCGTTCTTGTTGCAATTTGTCCACTTCAACTTTTTCACTGCTATATCTGCCACTTTGGTCATACTTCTTACCCGTGTATTTCTTTTGCGATCTCTTCTTGTTATGCCAAGCATACATCTTTCCATGCTTCTCTGTGTGCACTGGATCTTTCGTAGCATTCTTGAATTTAGCGTCCAAGTTTCACATCCATACGTCATAACTGGGATTCATAATGAGAGTATCCAAACCCTTTAAGTCCTTTGATACAGTGTCTTTACTATATAATGTATTTGTGAGAATTCACCTGGAATTTGCTAGTACTATATGGAACCAAGATTTTTTTTTTACCAAGATTCCATTAATTAATTGGAAAAAATTAATAAGAAGTTCCATACGTACTCCATTTCCAGGTTTTGTCTTTCTTCTGCAAATTCCCGTGATTACATCTCCCTGCAAACCAGGAGGACGGTCTCGGATCTCTGCTTTGTATTTAAACTTTTAAATAATTTATTAGATAGCCCTTACCTACTAAGTAGGATGCTTCTACATTGTCCCCCTAGGCATGTCAGAAATCCTCCATTGTTTCATTTGAATCTTTGTTCCACAAATTATTCACTAAACTCCTTCATTTATAGATCCTGCTCGTCATTTAACGAAATCCCGGCACATATTGATCCTTTTCTCTATTCTTTGCCCTCCTTTAAATTATCTTTGCTTAAGTTCCTTTCCAGTCCTAACTCCTAAGTTCTTTTCTTATTTTAATCTGTTGTTCGTTTGCAACTATTTTGGCTGTAGTGTATTGTGTGATATTAATATTATTTTGTATTTATATTTTATTGTACATATACTATAAGCTGTTTGTTGCATGATTAATTAAATAAATAAATAACTGGCAGTACGCACTGGTCGTATACCTTATTTTTTTAGCATAGCGGAATGTTGGATATAAAAACAATGTTCATTCTTCCAAAAGCACTCCATCCTAGTTTTAGTTTTTCTTCTTTACAAGCAGTCATATTCACCAATTGTCCTAGGTATAAATAACTATCAACTATCTCTACAATATGGTTATCTACTGTGACTACGTTTTGCGTGCAAAATTCATTTAAATGTTATATTGTTTGCCGTGAGCGTTGTTCTACCATTGTATGATAAATTTATAAAGGGTCGTTGGTAAATAACGTCCATTTTCATTTCGCGAACGCATTCTATCGGCTCAGGTGAAGCGTACCGTGACAGGGTTATACGGATGAGAACGGGAAAAAATATGATAAAACACTATGAATTATACATGTGTAAAAGTTCAAAAGGATCACTCCACCCCGCGGTGATATATATCCACGTGAAAAAGAAGAAGAAGACGAAGAAAATAAAGCGAGCGGAAGAAATAAGAAGCGAATTGGTGGAAAAAAAAAAAAGGGAGGTGAATCCTTCAATGGGCTCTGGAACGGGGACAGGCTACGTCGTAATTGATTAAGCCTGAACTCGATTCCTATATATCTCTATATATAAAAACAAAACGGTAAGGAAAAAAACAAGGAGTGAAAAATCGCATCCCAGGGAATGTTTTTTTCATACACACACACACACCCAGGATTATTATTGGCGAATTGCGATTATTAATACGAACGTTCTCGCAGTGCGTGTTGTTTATTTGTATCAGATTTCGCGTGAACGGTAAATTTGAGTGAACGAAAACAAACAACGCGATGCTCGGCTTCCTGTACGTGGAAAGGAAATTGATTTTTCCCCTTGATCGAATCGAATCGAAACATTCAAATGAGTCGCCTTGTTCCAAATCCCGATAAGTCCACAATATATAAAAAACGAGGATAAAATATTTTCTGGCTCTAAGAATGTTTTCAAACGATGCCTTATACTTGAATTATTCCAAATTGAAAATCAGTGTTGAAAATCAGTGTTAGTTCCAAAAACTGACAATTGCACTATGATAAAAGCTGATAAAAGCCACATTTAGAAACAAACAACGGTAAGTCCACGTTTCTAATCTCAATATTTTGTTTAATATCAAAAAAATTAAGTTTAAATGAGTTTAAACGCCATCAAGCAAATACATAAGTCTGTAGCAGAAAAACCGCGTTTGCGAACAAGTGAGTTTTATGGACTTATCGGGATTTGGAACTAGGCGACTCATATGTAGGTTGTATAACAAATTAATGATAAACTGTTCCACTTGACTACGCACATTCTTCTCAATTCATCAGCCCATCGTCCACTCGGTCTACCATGCTTTCTTTCACATCCTCTCGGATACCATTCGAGTATTTTTCGCGTCCATCTGCCAACCATTCTTCTCACTACGTGTCCACTTCAATTTTTGGACACGTTCTGCTATATGTACATATATATGTATACGCCACATTGGTCATGCTATACCAAGCATACATCTTTCCATGCTTGTCTGTATGCACTGGATCTTGCGTAACATTCTCGAATTTAGCATCCACGTTTCACATCCATACGTCATAACTGGCAGTGCGCATTGGTCGTATGCCTACTTTTTTAAGCACAGCGGAATGTTGAATTTAAAAACAATGTTCATTCTTCTAAAATCACTCCATCCTAGTTTAATTCTTCATTTACATACATATGTAGTCTTTCTAAAACTTTTTAATACGTGCTATTTCCATTTCAATGTACGAAACGTAGTACATTTTACACTTTGACTAGCAATCCGGAATTTTACACTTTGTCTGTAACAAATATTAGGTTTGTTAAAAGTTCAATTAATTAATTAAGTTTGAAATTGATATACCAATAAGATGAGTATAAAGTCTGATACGTACTATTTACGATCACACTTGTTATTAAATGTCGATTAGTTCTACTGGGTAACATTTTGACTTTAAGCCGGAGAGCTTTCAAGTTGCTTGTTTCTAAGAATACGCCTTTTTAGACGTCAATAAGAAATGATGTAAATTACATACGATTTTCTTTGAAGCACTTAAACAACGCGTCTGTTTCGTAAAAGTGAATTATTACGATAAAATCGAAAGTATCGAATCAAAAATTGTATTTTACACATCCAATCGAAAGTAAAGTATTGCGTCCGTATTTTTTCGCACGCAAATAGTGAAAGTGACTCGTGTATTATGTATGTACATACATACATAGGTGTCGCCAAAGGAATAGTATCGAGTATGTTAAAAAAAACAACACGTTAAAGCGACTTAAAGCTTTCAATTAAAACTACAATAGTCATTTTAACAACGACACGTTCCACATATCTATGTATGTATGTACATGTGGAACTGGGAAAGAGTTTAACGCGAGTTCAAAGCGAACGAGCGCTACCTTACAAAGAACTGAACCGACATAACAGTCCAATCTAATTGCTATAAGGCCATGTATGGACATACGACGTATTCCCGTTTAATTGTGTAATTTCGTGGCCATTATTAGCCAGCCGGGAGAGCTAAAGATACGTAGCCGTATTTGGTCAGGTGTTATTAGCTTAATAAGTCGGGACCATTATACGGTTTCGAAAAAAATCCATCATACGTGTTCTACAGACAATTTTTGTACGTTAGTTATTTATAAGTTTGAAGTACGGTAGCTAGTCACCTGTCCAGTGGTCAACGGGTTAATTTATCTGCGGCTAGCAATAGCTAAACTAAACCAATAAACATTGGTTAAGTGCATTCACAAACCGTGCGGTTTGTGCAAGCGTGCATTTCCTATTCGTATGCATTCAATTAGTTCGACGGTGTAGTTTCGAATCGAATTTAGATGATAAATTTAGTTCTAACACACTCGCAGTATAAATTGTGTGCTTAAAAGTTATGGTATTTGGTGGTAGAAGACAGAAAAATGTCGTCGTAAGTGTTAGAACAGCTGTGTATGAAAACCCGCTGCTCTCGCTGTCATGCAATGTTTTGCGATTTAAACAAAATCAAAATAAATCTGATTTCCACAACTTGGTGGCTATAAAATGCTTTTAGATTGTTTTTCAGATAAAATACTTGTCTAAGATTAAGAAATATCACGAAGATAACTTATTTCATACAGCAATCCATTTCATAAAGGAGTAACGTTTAATTTAATTTTGAATATATAATCCGAAAATAGTATGTTGTGTGATTTGGCTATCAGTTCGAAAAAGGTTCTCGACCACCGAGTTAGAAGAATGATAAATAAACGAAAAATCTATATCATCCTTATACATATGTATATTATGTACTAGTGAAATGACTAGAATATCAACGGACGTGTTTCACGTAATTGATTACGTAACATTTTAGCAAAGTCGCGAACCTACTGAGGATTCATATTTTCAAATTATAGGAGGCCTCCCATCACCAGTGTTGGGTGAACGCGTCAGCGATAACTCTGGTGATCACGGTTTCAAATCCCACTCGCGATGTTCGTGTTCAATTAAATTTAAATTTCAGCCTTTACCGAGGCGAGCGTTATCAGCAGATGGACAGACAGACGGTGTAAATAAAATATTTTCTGTTCTCTTTTAATTGTTGGTATTTTCAATTTGACAGCCTTTCATTGCACTGTATTTTAATTGGCTGAAGTTTCAGTTTGATTTAATATTCAATTTGTCTCATATTTATTGTATCAAACTTTGAGAATGTCAAAGTTTCAGCTTGTTTATATTTTTTAGTATTTGAAATGTCGAATATTCAATTGGTTGTACTTTCAGTTCATCAAATTATCAAATTTTCATCTCAATAATTCAGCATTGATTTAATCTCTATAACAAAAAGTTCAAGGAAAGGAAGTTATATAAAATGATATTAACTAACAATGCAGTTGACCTCACTTATTAAAGCACATGCAATTTTATTTTTATTTTATGCAGAAAAATATGTCACACGAGAGATGTGCAATTTAGATTAAGAAAAAAAAAAAAACCACATTTCATATGAATATTTTTCACTTTACGACACATAAAATCATTGTTCAACGCTAAAACGCAACGATAAAGATATACGAAATTACTTTTTTTATTTTTACTATTATTATCCATGCGTTTTTTAAACACCGGTAGTTCGCGTGCATATTGCCACATAACGTAACGTAAAAAAAAAAGTGAAATAAATCATTTCAGCAACTCGCGTATTATATAATAGCACATTATCTGCGCCCCTATAACATTAAACGTTTAACACTTTAAGCTCCACATTTTAATTGACATTTAACGCTCGTCGTTAACGACTCAGGTATTATGACGTATCGTAATTTATTACAATTTCCTCGCGGCGCACTTACGATCCTTTGTTTTCGGATCATCCATAAATCCACCGTCGCAACACCGTAACGTCGTAAGTGACGCTATCGCAAGTCGAGGAGAGCTTTTCCTTTTCGGTTTGGTTGTCGGGAGGGTGGTAAAACGCGTAAGTCGCTAACAGGATATTAGATCATAACTCAAGGGTGTGTGGGACGCTGCACATGGTGTCCCGTTTTTCCCGGGAAAAACTTCCCGGGAAAATTATTACAGGACGTCTTTCATTTTTATGCCGATGTGACGCGTGTTATTGGAGAATAAAATAAATAATATATGTACCTATATCTATATCTACATATGTATATATATAAAAAATCATCTACATATGTACATACAATATATATAAAAATCAATGTCTGTCTGTTTGTCTCTTATAGGCTCCTAAACCACTCAACCGATCGCAATGAAACTTTCATGACTTATTGTGATTATGCCGGGGATAGTTCCTGTGAAAAAAAATCTGGAAAAAACGGGAACGGGCCTGGTCACCCGTTAGATAACGTACTAGGAACGGGAACGGGATCGGGATCGGGAACGGGAACGGGATCGGGAACGGGCCTGCTCACGCGTCAGATAACGCACTAGGAACGGGAACGGGAACGGGATCGGGCATTGCAAAGCATGCCGGGTCAGCTATCTATATACATATATATTATATATATATAAAAATGAATGTCTGTCTGTCTGTCTGTTTGTCTCTTATAGGCTCCTAAACCACTCAACCGATCGCGATGAAACTTTCAGGACTTATTGTGATCATGCCGGGGATGGTTCCTGTGAAAAAAAATTGGGATAAAACGGGAACGGGCCTGCTCACGCGTCGGGATAACAGGATCGGGAACAGGACCGGGATCTGGAATAGGAACGGAAACGCGGATCTAGGAACGGGGGAACGGGACGGCAACGGGAACGGATCGGGATCTGGAACGGGAACGGTATCGGGCATTGCAACGTATGCCGGGTCAGCTAGTATCTTATATATATAAAAATCAATGTATGTCTGTTTGTTTGTCTCTTATAGGCTCCTAAACCACTCAACCGATCGCGATGAAATTTTCAGGACTTATTGTGATCATGCCGGGGATGGTTGCTGTGAAAAAAAATCGGGAATAAACGGGAAGGGGAACGGGCCTGCTCACGCGTCAGATAACGTACTAGGAACGAGAACGGGATCGGGAATATTAATATAAAATTGAGTATCTGTCTGTTTGTTTGTTTGCGTCAGTATGTCTGTGGTTTGCCTACTCGTGTGCCTGTATGTCTGTTTGTCTACACGTTTTCGTATGGATTTCTCTATCTATCTATGTGCGTTTGTCTTTTTGTCTCAGTTTGTCTTTTTCTGTCTCTATATCTGTTTTTCTATGTCTGTCTTTCTGTATATGTATTTCTGTCTCAGTTTGACTTTCTGTGTCTAATTTTCTTTTTATCTGTTTATCTGTCCGTTATTTAATTGAAACTTTGCAGATATATGTACTTTTATGTGCAATTATTATAAAATTTGTCAAACACTCCGCTTTGTGGCCGATTAGTCCGGTTAGTACATAGTTAGTATCACCACATAAAAACACATTATTAACAAAAAAAATTACGTTTCAATACAAAAGATACTCCCGTGCCAATGCCTAGTATTACGCAATCCTTTCGGGATTAACAATAATTCATATTTCCATGTATGTACATATGTATGCATGTACGTCTGTAGTTTGCCTACTTGTGTGCCTGTATGTCTGTCTGTCTACATACTTGAGTACGGATTTCTGTATCTATGTATCTTTATGTGTGTTTGTCTTTCTGCGCCTGCATTTATGTCTGTCTTTAAGTGTCTGTTTATTATTTATACGTATCATCACCCTTTATTTAATCGAAACTTTGCAAATATACATACATACGAGTATGTAGTTTATGTTATCCTGCAATTATTATACATTTTGTCAAACACACCGGTTAGTGGCCGGTTAGTCCGGTTAGTGGTTAGTATCACCACATAAAAACACATTATTAACCAAAAAAAAATTACGTTTCAATACAAAAGACATTTACTCCCGTGCAATGTCTAGTATTACAGTCGGTTCGATAAATGGACACAACCCTTTTGGGTTTAACAATAATTCATATTTCCACGTCACCCTTGACAGTGTGAAATATATATTTTATACCTATATAGGTGTGGAAACTTCTTATCTGACCATATAATAACCCGAAGCTATTAGGCGAGCTGCCCCAGCTCCTACCCCTTCATCCCTTCGTCTAACCTTAGTTGTATTTCATTAGCGAAAGAGTGGATGAGTAAGGGTTAGAATTGGGGGAGGGTTTTCTTCATTTTCTTCATTTTCCCAGTCGAATGATCCTATCGAGACTTACGAGATGCTTTACACCTTTGACCATCAAAAAATGCATTTAATTGAAATCGTACGTGTCTCTTATACACGGTTGATCGAGCTTTCGTGTGGAATTTTAATAAAAATAATTATAGCGAGAGAGACAGACTGATTTCGATTTAGTTGAAATGGCACACTATAGGATTTTTCCAATCAAACTGGATGTAAATTCGAACTTTTTCCTTCGGCAAGTTAGTGCGCAATTACGTGCCAAAGTGCGACGGTGGTGATGTCACGCCACTTTTCCCGATTAGAGAAGAGGGGTAACGTTTGGGAAACTTGCTTTTATTTTTTCACATGGAAATTTAGTGCACAGAGTGCTTTCACTCCTTTCGCAGACGTCTCACCACGCAATGAAAGTGAAATTTTACTCCTCGAATACTTCTCGTCCCTCCCGAGAGCTTCGATAAATCCGAATTATATGTATCTGGAGACGTTCGCTTTACTGCCAATAGTATAATTTTGACGATGGACATAATACGATATAAAACCAATTTTATTCACTGCCATCGTACGAGGATATAAATGCGAGTTCGTCACTGTGAAAATAATCCAATTTTATATCGGATATAAACTATTTTGATTTGTCGCTGTGTGTCGAAATTTCGTATTAATATTGGGAAAGTCCACATATGTATGAATAAAAAAACATAATAATATGTACTGATACTTATTTTTACGCTATAAATATTCATATTTAATAAATATATAATTAAATTCAAAGCCTTCTAATTACTTCATTACAAAATTATTTAAAAGCAAATTGAAGAAAGTTTCAAGCCACTGCACTTCTCTATTTGTTGCAATGACGCATCTATAGTATGTACATACATACATATGTATGTATATACAAGTTGCGGACGCGTCTAACGCGTAAGAACTACCATACACAGAGCAATTTTGCTACCATTACTACGAAATTTAAGCTCGCAATTTTAGCGATTGAAAATTCAGCACACTTCTAATTAACCCTTTTAAACGAAAACAAAAAATAGCGGGGCCAGAACACTATCCTAATAAACGTGTTTCAATACTCAATATAAAATAGTATTAACAGTGGGAAAAAATCCCAAGTGAAAATACATACTTTTGACTTTTGATTTGAACTGGACGATTACTTAAAAATATCTGAAAGCTGAAAAGTACTACAAATGAAACATAAAATACCCGACTATAGATTTCAATATTCATTTTGAACAAAAAATTGACCAATTTTGAGACATCGAACGAACAACACCAAGAAATAGAAAAATCGCGTGATTTAAAAAACACATATATCTCCGAATCTCGAGCCAATCAACATTTTTTATTACCAGATTTGTGTTCACTGGGCATAGATCTATAAGAAAAGTCATATCTCGTCTCGGAAACATTTTAAAAGTCGTCATTTGTCGAACAGTGTTATTTATTGAAAGACTTTCACTAAAGGTTATTTGAAAAAAAAACAAAATCGTCACCGACGCTTAGTGAAAGAGTTTAGCAATAGTACCAATTTCAATGAAAAATATATTTCAAACTATAATACTTGGGATTTAAACGCAATTGAATAAAAAATCTATTTGGAATAATTAAAATAAATCAAAAGATTAAAATTTTCCTTATATTCACAGTAAGTATGTATGTACATACATAAATGCAGAATATCTTCATCACACTCGAAACTTTAACAAGAATTTACTCAAAAGCAACCTTTCAAAAAGAGTGACAGTATGACAATTGTATCGTTTAATCTTATTGTGCTTTTAGTGTTTTTATAATCGCCAATATTTCTGACGTATTCAACGATTAGGTACATATAGACGTATAGGAATAGCTTTTGATTGTATCAGTTATAATTTATAATGATTCATCAACTGGTGATTACGATTTCCGATTCATAAATGGTACGTTCCACATTTTACACAATTAAATAAGCAATATGCTGTACATACATATGTACATACATGGAATTGGATCGATTACAATTAAATCATGGGAAAAGCGTAATCATTGTAGATAATAGTGCTTAGTGCAATAGTGCTTTTGGAAGAATGAATATTGTTTTTAAATCCAACATTCCGCTTTGCTTAAAAAATAAGGCATTTGACCGATGAAACGTGGATGGTAAATTCAAGAATGTTACGCAAGATCCAGTGCACACAGATAAGCATGGAAAGATGTATGAATTAGGGAAAACCTTGCAAAATTGGTAAGTATGGGAGTCGCAACATATTTTTTTCGAATTATATATTAATTAAATTAAATGTTACTCATTAATCATTATTGAAATGTATGAAATTAGTCGTGATATTTCTTAACGTTCGACAGTTTATTACTGAAAAGTATTAGAAAGTCTTGAAGCCGTGACGTTGTGGATTCATTTTGATCTTGTGTGAATTGTGTGTCAACATTTTGTATTTCACGCAAAACGTTGAATGACAGCGAGAGCTGCAGGTTTTCATACAATTCTGACATAACATGTACATACAATTCTTAATTATTTATATTTGAAGGATTACAAAAATCCATTTGTGGTCAAAAACTTATCGAGATGATTTTTTAAATAGATTTGTATTTTCGGAAGTTACTAGCTGATGGAAGCCTCTGACAATTTTGTTCGATTTGTCTTTTAGTAATTTCATTGTATGATATCTGAAATGTGCGTTGTTATTGAAAGTAAGGAGGTTTTTCATTGGGCATTTATATTTATTATTCATTATTTTGTAGACTTCTATTAGATCGCCTCTTAGTTAGATGGACTTAGAAGTTCAGATGGCATTTTTGTTATCTTTCTTTGAACCCTTTCTAAACATACAATGTATTTTTTGAAGTTTGGGTTCCAAACATTTACAGCAAATTCTAGTTTAGATCTAATATACGATTTATTACCTATCAAAAGGTTACTGTTGTTTATTTTAAATGACATTTTACTATGATGGAAATTTTGTTTTCTGTACCAACTGTATACTGAGAAGAATCGATGAAGATTAGACACTTAAAATTTAAGCGTTTCCAGTATTTGGTGACTGACTGAAATCCAGATAAGATAAGATAGCAGAGCGTACGGTGCCACAAGTTTCGTTGACCTCAAATTAACGCTTCACTAGGGGGTCCCTGGAAATTTTCTACAGACATCAGTCAATGTAAGGAGGCAGCCCTGGGTCCCCACACCGTTTCATTACTTTATCCCTGGGGTTATCCCTCGTAATCAATCATGATTTGCGATCGGACGGTTTCAAAGAAGTCTAGCCGTAGTACATCGTTTGGGCTTGCCTAACGACGCCGAAGGTTCTGTGTTTTTTTTTTTTTTCTGTATTTTCCTATTTTTTTTTAAAACAGCGACGATGAACCGAAACCTCATTTGTGGAGTCCCTGTAGATTTACGTAGATCCCGTAAGGAACTCATCTTAGTCCTGATTAATAGGTCGAGCTTAGTGCGTCCAAGAACATGTAACAAGTGTTCTAATATAAGGGATGGTTTGCTGTACAATTGATGGGAACTTGATGAGGAAGCTTTATTCCGTATCCCATGTAGTGATTTTACGCAAAACAGACATTTATTTTATTATTTTAATTAAATTTAGAGTGTTTTATTTTCATCACCATCATTTTCAGCCGTTCACCATCCACTGCTGAATGAAAGCCTCTCCAATGCTGTCTGTCTTAAGCAATCTGCATCCAGTTGACTCCACACACTAAATTCATCAGTCCATCGTCCATTCGGTCCGCCTATTTCTCGCGTCCATCTGCCATCCATTCTTCTCGCTATGTGTTCACATGAACTTTTTCACACGTTCTGCTATACCTAGCACTTTGCTCATGCTTCCTACCCATGTATTCCTCTTACGATCTCTTCTCGTTATACCGAGCATCTTTTCCATGCTTCTCTGTGTGCACTAGATCTTACGTAGCATTCTTGAATTTAGCATCCAAGTTTCACATCCATACGTCATAACTGGCAGTACGCAATCTTTTTTAAGCACTGTGTTGTGTATTTAGTGTAAATATTCAATATTTAAATGATGAGAAAAGTGCGAAACATTCTCCTCAATTCATCAGCCCGTCTTCCACTCGGTCTACCTTGCTTTCTATCACATCCTCTCGGATACCATTAAAGTATTTCTCGCATCCATCTGCCATCTATTCTTCTCGCTGTGTGTCTGCGTGTCTGTATGTATATCTGCCACTTTGGTCATACTTCTTACCCATGTATTCCTCTTACGATCTCTTATCGTTGTACCGAGCATCTTTCCATGCTTCTCTGTGTGCACTAGATCTTACGTAGCATTCTTGAATTTAGCATCCAAGTTTCACATCCATACGTCATAACTGGCAGTACGCAATCTTTTTTAAGCACTATGTTGTGTATTTAGTGTAAATATTCAATATTGAAAAGATGAGAAAAGTGCGTAACATTCTCGGTCTACCTTGCTTCCTTTCACATCCTCTCGGATACCATTAAAGTGTATTTCTCGCATCCATCTGCCATCCATTCTTCTCGCTATGTGTCTGCGTGTCTATATGTATATCTGCCACTATGGTCATACTTCTTATCCATGTATTCCTCTTACGATCTCTTCTCGTTATACCGAGCATACATCTTTCCACTCGATCAATCATACTTTCTTTCACATCCTCTCGGATACCATTCCAGTATCTATCGTGTCCATCTACGTTTTCACACGTTCCGCTATATCTGCCACCTTGGTCATGCTTCTTACCCATGTATTCTTTCACGATCTCTTCTTGTTATATCAAGCATACACCTTAACATGCTTCTCTGTGTGTACTGGATCTTGTGTAACATTCTTGAATTAAGCATTCACGTTTCACATCCGTACGTCACAACTGGCAGTACGCATTGGTCGTTGCCTTATTTTTTAAGCATAGCGGAATGTTGGATTTAAAAACAATGTTTATTCTTCCAAAAGCACTCCATCCTAGTTTCTTTACATCCAGTCATATTCACCAATTCACCAATTGTCCTAGGTGTTCGGGATTTAATGGGTTAAAAGTAATTTATATTTAATTCCGGTAGCTAAGCGGTTAAATATTACTGTTGCACTTGCCCGCGTCATGATTATAATAAGTCAATTCCACGCTTCTCTGTGTGCACAGGATATTACGTAACATTCTTGAATTTAGCATCCACGTTTCACATCCATACGTCATACATAACTGGCAGTACGCATTGGTCGTATGCCTTATATTTTAAGCATAGAATTATGCATTGTCTTCTGGTTTACCGCACTGTTAATCATATTTAGCAAATGCTTACAAATCTATAAATTTAGTCATCGTCATTTATTCTGTGTAACTTCTGTGTAGCTTTTTGATATTCTTATTCTTTTTTTTTTTATATATGAATGTATTTTAGATATGTATGTATATGTAATCTTATATTTTGGGCTAATAATAACCTGTTAATAAATAAATAAATAAATAAATTTTCAGCCGTTCACCATCCACTGCTGGATGAAGGTCTCTCTGATCCACTTCCATTCCTGTCTGTCTTGAGCAATCTGCATCCACTTGACTCCACAGATTCTCCTCAATTCATCAGCCCATCTTCCACTCAATCTACCTTGCTTTCTTTCATATCCTCTCGGATACCATTCCAGTATTTCTCACGTCCATCTATGTGTCCACTTCAACATTTTCACACGTTCCGCTATTGGTCCAGCCATGTATTCCTCTTGCGATCACTTCTCGTTATACCAAGCGTACATCTTTTCATGCTGTGTGCATTGGATCTTGCGTAACATTCTTGAATTTATCATCCACATTTCACGCATTGATCGTATGCCTTATTTTTTAAGCATAGCGAAATTTTGGAATTAAAAACAATGATCAAATTTTTGCCAATAGCTATAGAAACTTGAAATCCTTCGATTGTATCGAGTATCGAACATGAACCTTTCAGTTCACAAGTCCAAAGCTCAGCCAGATTAGCTTATTATAACTTAACCCGTGTGAAATGAACCGTAAAGTGAGTGTGTGTGTGTGCAAACCAAAGTTTCGTCATAGTTAGTATCGCGTGTTTGGATTTGCTCCCCCGAAAACGTTGGTCACAAATTGACTTCGACCGCACAATCGCGTTGGTTTACCAGTCAGTCTCTTTCACTCTCACTTCGTTTTCAACGAACAAATTCATTCCGTATTCATAACAACCCTTTTCTGTTATTCAACAAAACCAGACGAGGGGTCCACCACCCCTTTGCTCTCTATTAATTGGGTGGGTGAGAGCGATCCAGTGCTCCGAACAAAAATCGCTACAAAACAACAGCTTTTACATCGCAAAACCATCGCTTTGACGATGCGCTAACTTTTGACTCTCTCTCTCTGCTTGTGTATTGTTGGCCCTTATTTGTGCGCAAAAGTTCGAACGTTGAAAATGCAAACAATGCCAAACGAAACCCTTCCGCATTCAATTAAACCGTATCGCAACTCTATTAATGATTTATTTAATTATAACGCAAATAAACCGAAAACAGACGCTGTTACTCAACCACAAGTACCTACATACACTCTTACTATGTTTTGAACCACATTGAATAACGTTCAACTGCTAAAAATGAATAAAATTTATGATTTTTAAATTAAGCAACGAAAGTGCTATATTATGACAATTGGTGAATATGACTGGTTGTGAAGAAGACGAATGAAACTAGGATGGAGTGCTTTTGGATGAATGAACGTGCAGGCATACGACAGTTATGACGTATGGATGTGAAACGTGGATGCTTAATTCGAGGTTGTTATGCAAGATCCAGTGCACACAGATGAAAAGATGTATTGACAATTGGTGAATATGATTTGTTGTAAAGAAGACGAATGAAACTAGAATGGAGTGCTTTTGGATGAATGAACATGCAGGCATACGACAGTTATGACGTATGGATGTGAAACGTGGATGCTTAATTCGAGGATGTTATGCAAGATCCATTGCACACAGATGAAAAGATGTATCGACAATTGGTGAATATGACTTGTTGTAAAGAAGAAGAATGAAACTAGAATGGAGTGCTTTTGGATGAATGAACATGCAGGCATACGACAGTTATGACGTATGGATGTGAAACGTGGATGCTTAATTCGAGGATGTTATGCAAGATCCATTGCACACAGATGAAAAGATGTATTGACAATTGGTGAATATGACTTGTTGTAAAGAAGAAGAATGAAACTAGGATGGACTTTCTTTGGATGAATGAACATGCAGGCATACGACAGTTATGACGTATGGATGTGAAACGTGGATGCTTAATTCAAGGATGTTATGCAAGATCCACTGCACACAGATGAAAAAATGTTTTGACAATTGGTGAATATGACTTGTTGTGAAGAAGAGGAAATAAATTGAAGAATGAAACTAGGATGGAGTGCTTTTGGATGAATGAACATGCAGGCATACGACAGTTATGACGTATGGATGTGAAACGTGGATGTTTAATTCGAAGATGTTATGCAAGATCCAGTGCACACAGATGATAAAATGTATTGACGATTGGTGAATATGACTTGTTGTGAAGAAGAGGAAATAAATTGAAGAATGAAACTAGGATGGAGTGCTTTTGGATGAATGAACATGCAGGCATACGACAGTTATGACGTATGGATGTGAAACGTGGATGTTTAATTCGAGGATGTTACGCAAGATCCAGTGCACACAGATGAAAAGATTTATGCTCGGTATAATGAGAGGAGATCATAAAAGGAATACATGGGTGAGAAGCATGACCAATAGCGGAACGTGTGAATAAGTTGGAGTCGATAATGTAAGGCAGACGTACGCGAGAAATACTGGTCAACTGGATGCTGATTGTTTAAGACAGACAGGAATGGAAGAGGATTGGAGATGCCTTCATCCAGCAGTGGATAGTGAATGGCTCAAAATGATGATGATGATGAATCAATTTGGCATCTGAAAGGTTCATTTTTAGATTGGATCATCATAATTTATTTTGCATTAAATGTGTAGAAAATTTACAAATTTTGTACTCGTAGTAAAGTATGAAAAATTGTGCCCGGAAAGATTGTTTAGAAACGGGTTATAATTCTCAATAATACACGTTGAATTTCGTAGCTTTTTATATGAAAAGTTGATGGTAATTTCGATGAATGATTTTCATTTTGATTTTGGTTGTTTCTGGCGATGAATTTGATCCATTGCAGTAGTCAAAATGGAGACCTCTTCAAACGAGGAAATTTTCAGCACATCTGTTGCGTAAATTTAGACGCACTTCTGGCAGAGTACCGCCACGTTTAGGGGACGAGGCTATGAAACAATGGCGAGAGAGGGTTGCAGAGACAAACATGTGAGAAATTGAGTGGAGGACGTGTACGATAATGGACATAGTTGAAAAATTAGGGTCTGAAATGGTCTTTTGTGGACGTGAAATGCCAAAAAAAAAAAAAAAAAAAAAAGATAGCCAACTGCAAAATGATATATTAGCACTTACGTAGAACTCTCGGTGATCAGTGTTTATTTCGCGTGAAAGCCGTGCTTTTCAACGGGCCTTTGTCCTAGCATTTTGTACGTCTGAAAGAAGCTGTTTGCGCCTATTTGTAAGCGACGAGGAATACAAAAAAAAAAGCCCCTATTTTCGTTCACAAAGTGAGTAACATCTAGTTTTTCTTGCCTTGTGTTTTAACGTACGCGCTACTGAATGAATGAAAGACGAAGTAAATGGTCGAGCTGTTTCTTCCAAATTCCTTCTATCCCATAAACAACGATGAGAATGTATAATTTCACCGTGAATCATAGATATATGTACTTTCACAATCAATGAATTTTTACACAACTATTGTGCCTGTTTTAAATTTGTCAATCTATCTAAAAATATGTCCACTTACCTGGCATTTAATTTGTGTTATCGCACAAAAATAACCCTGCAATGTTTAACATACGTTTAAACTCTTACTTGTTTAATATAAACCCTCATCATTATCATTTTCAGTCGTTCACCATCCACTACTGGATGAAGGCCTCTCCAAACCTCTTCCATACCTGTATGTCTTGAGCAATATCTATCCAATTAACTTTTTCACACGTTCCGCTTATTGTTCACGCTTCTCACCCATGTATTCCTCTTACGAACTCTTCTTGTTATACCAAGCATACATCTTGGTGCACTGGATCTTACGTAACATTCTTGAATTCAGCATCCACGTTTCACATTCATACGTCATAATTGGCAATACGCATTGGTCGTATGCCCTACGCTTAACAAAAGAGCTATAGCTCGGTCTACCTTGCTTTCTTTCACATCCTCTCGGATACCATTCCAGTAATTCTCGAGTCCATCTGCCATCCATTCTTCTCGCAATTTGTCCACTTTAACTTTTCACACGTTTCGCTATATCTGCCACCTTGGTCACGCTTCTTACCCATGTATTCCTCATATGATCACTTCTCGTTATACCGAGCATACTACTTTCCATGCTTATCTGTATGCACTGGATCTTGTTTAACATTCTTGAATTTAGCATACACGTTTAACATCCATATGTCATAACTGGCAGTACGCATTGGTCGTATGCCTTCTTTTTTAAGCATAGCGGAATGTTGGATTTAAAAATATAACCCCTATGGGTGTTAAAAGAAGTCCTGTGTTAAAATTACATCAAAATATTTACCGAACAGTGATGAATTCATATATTAAAAGCTCGCAACCGTTAAATGCGTTTAAAAATCGACCGTTTGAAGCTCGGGTTGACTGATTACTTTTGACCCTTAAACTCCCCGTCGTCGATTGGTCAAAACTCTCCCCTTTCGACAGGTGTTTGCCGCCGTTTCTAGGAGCCGAAAGGCCATTGTAACCCATCGGACACGTGGTCATGTAATTCCACGTAAAAAAAAAAAACACCTGAATGCATCGCCTAATGAGAAGAACCGACCCGGAGCTTTTATGGCAGGGGCAACCATAAAAAATTAACAGTGGACAAAGCGCGTGATGTAACGAGCTTTTGCTGTCTACAAATACATGTACATGGAATATGTAGTGGAAAAAAAAATCTTTCGATTTAATTGAATATAAAAAATGCATTAGCCGAAGTTGCTTACGCACGAGTTTGTTGTGTACAATAACGTCTCAATCGTGCACGCGCGTACTTAACGAGATATTGTGGTTAAATAATAATAAATATTTAATCGGCTTAAAATGTGCCAATGCTTTTCAATGCTTGATCTATCGATTACGTACGCTCATAGATGCATTTTTTGCACTTTTTTTTGTGGGACTTTAGACCCCGCACTTTAGACCCCCCGCACCCCCCCGTTGCTTCTGACGCTTTGTCCAGGCAAATTTGTTTGGAATGGCATATCTATGGTATAGTATATCTATGCGTACGCTGTAAGAAATATTACTGAAAAATCTTATTATACATACACGCATACATAAACCATGTCCATGCACGTTGAAGATTCGAAGAAATTATTTCGCTTGTATTGCATATGTATGTATCATTTTCAGCCGTTCACCATCCTGTCTGTCTTGAGCAATCTGGATCCACTAGACTCTAAACATTCTTCTCAATTCATCAGCCCATCTACTACAGCTCGGTCTACCTTGCTTTCTTTCACATCCTCTCGGATACCATTCCAGTATTTCTCGCGTCCATCTGCCATCCATTTTTCGAAATAGTTTTATTTCTTCTTCTTTACAACCAGTCATATTCACCAATTGTCCTAGGTATACCAAATAACCATCAACTATCTCTACAATATGCTTATCTACAGTGACTTCGTTTTGCGTGCAAAATTCATTAAACATAATTTTAGTTTTATTACAATTAATTTTTAATCCTACTTTGATACTTTCGTTGCTTAATTGTGTTAATCTATTTTGTAAATCGCATACAACTATGACTAGGATTTTTCAATCGAAAGTTTTCTGTGCTCATTTTGACTATCTTATAAAAATACGTAATAATTACGTAAGTAGGCTAAAGAAAATTATTTTTTGAATATTTTATATACGAAAATACGTCACACTTTCATACCACATCTCTATTCAAGTTGTATATGTTTTTCCCCATAGTAAATTTCACTGGGTGTTGTTATCACAAAATACCTTAAATGGTCTAATCAATATAGTAAACAAGTGTTATTCATTTATATATGTATATTATCAAACGTGTATTTAAGACAACCAGTTGCTGTCAATAATTTATAAATCGTATATTAGACCTAAACTAGAATTTGCTGTAAATGTTTGGAGCCCTAACTTCAAAAAAGACATTGTGTGTTTAGAGAGGGTTCAAAGAAGGATAACAAAAATGCCATCTGAACTTCGATCACTATCCTATAATGAAAGGTTGAAGAAAATGCGTCGCACATCTTTGGAGACGAGAAGATTAAGAGGCGATCTAATAGAAGTCTACAAAATAATAAATAATAAATATAAATTCCCAATTAAAAACTTTCCTTACTTTAAATAAAAACGCACATCTCAGAGGCTATCGAACAAAATTGTCAGAGACTCATTTTTTTCAAATAGAGTGGTCGAAGTTTGGAACCGTCTGCCAAATCAGCTAGTTACTTCCGAAAATACAAATCTATTTAAAAATCATCTCGATATATGTTTTTGAACACAAATGAATTTTTGTAATCCTTCAAATATAAATAATTAAGAATTGTATGTATAAATTATGTCAGACCCCTGGGCTCCATCGACTATGCCGCCTGCCCATGTATTTTAAATAAATAAAGTAAATAGAGATCATAAAGATTTACGTTCAAATAAGTATGTTGCGCAATAACTACTGTTCTCCGTTAGACATTCAATCACTTTCATTGTATTTCAGTACAAAATTGATCTCTATTAGAGCAGTGAGTACATACAATATAATGTATGCAAACTCACCACTTTTATCACGGAATATTCGAGTGGCGTATAAATACACATCACAGGCGACCTCGATTCTCATGTTCAAAATGGGCTTTTAATGTCGATAACAATGTCAATTATTATTTGTCAACGTTTCCCCGGCTATTTAATGATTTGTGCGATACAATCGGGTAATAAATACGGTAGATTCGTATTTGACACTTGCCAGGTGTTGCTCGTACCCCCCCCCCCCCCCATCGTTTCCTATGTTATGGGAATTATATGAGAGCAACTATGGGGGAGAGAAAGGGGATACTTACATGCATCCTACCCCTTCATCCCTACCCCCCTGGATGAGGGGGTGTGGGGGTAAGCTCGTGTTTTAAGCTTTCGAACGCGAAAAAGCTTTGAAACTCAAGTGATATTTGATTTGAAATAAAATGAGCGGAAGAGAGAGAGAGGACCACCCCAGTGGAGAGCTTTCACAATGCTAGAAAAAACTTTCCGATTCGCACACACCCATAGAAAAAGTATGTAAAAAGGGGTCGCAAATGTAAGCAGTGTCACTTAAACTTTTTCGAATCTGTATCGTAAGCGATTTATGTATGTACATTGTTCCCGTACTAGAGTGTTATATTTTGGAAATCTATACATACACAGTGTAAGTTTGTAGTGTAGCATTTGTCACCAGGTGTTTTTTGGTACGGCTATATTAAAATTCACCCCCCTTCTCTTCCTTGTGTATAATTTACGGTCCCTGTGGAGCTTTATAATGTAACCTTCCAAAGTAAAAAAAAAAAAACGGGGTATTTTATGTGTTACAATCACCATCCTCTTAACTCCCCTAGTCGTTGAATGAAAAGCTCATCCCGGCTTACGTGAAATTTACATAAGTATCTACTTATATGGACTGTTTCGATGATGTGACTGATGAATGCATTTTTGTGCCACAAATGTTTAGTGGTCGCATTATAATGAAGTATCAAATGTCGCTTCTCAAACTTGAATGTTTAAATTAACGCCAAAAAAAGAAAATTTGGGGTGTGGCTGTGTCGAACACGGCCGTAGGTCTTCCGTGAATACGTCTGCGTTAGCGGCTAATATTTTATTTAGTATAACGAATAAAGTATTAACAGGTAATCGATTACAATTTTATTTATCATTGGCCTGTGGTAAACAGTGGCCACGAGGTGTTCGCCTCGTTGTTGTCCCTGCGCGCCGCGTCGTCTTTCTGATGTTCCCAATACCGTCTCACTCGTTCTGTCACAGACATTTTTGTACTGATCGATAGCTGATTAGACCCTCTTTCTGATGATATACGTTTTTTGTATTTTCTATTGGTTTTTCGCCGAGTATGGGCTGACATAGTGAAATTTTAGAACAAATAATTTACACCGTTCACTTTTTACCAGTATGGGGTACCAGTTAAGGATATTTGATGCCAATTATTATAATTTTTCGATTTTATTAATTTTCGTAAGAAACTTTGAGAAGCGTTGCTCTGTAATACGATTTTAAAAGTCTTTTCGCACTTTTCCCATCTTTTAAATATTGAATATTCACACTAAATACACAACATAGAAGATTGCGTACTGCCAGTTATGACGTATGGATGTGAAACTTGGATGCTAAATTCAAGATCCAGTGCACACAGAAACATGTAAGCTCGGTGTAACGAGAAGAGATTGTAACAGGAATACATGGGTAGGAAGCATGAGCAATGTGGTAGGTATAGCAGAACGTGTGAAAAAGTTGATGTGGACACATAGCGAGAAGAATGGATGGCAGATGGACGCGAGAAATACTGGAATGGTATTCGAGAGGATGTGAAAGAAAGCAAGGCAGACCGAATGGACGATGGACTGGTGAATTGAATGTGTGGGGTCAACTGGATGCAGATTGCTCAAGACAGACAGGAATGGAAGAGGATTGGAGAGGCCTTCATCCAGCAGTGGGTGGTAAACGGCTGAAACTGATCACGATCACGATTGATATTCAAATGTAAATTTTTCAAAAATCACTTTTATTATTTACGAACAATAATGCTTTGAACTACTGATTATTTCGAATTAATATTTTTCATTAGGATATTTGCAGGTCAAATTGTTTTCAGACTTAAGGCGTCTTTTCATACATTTTATACATATTAATATTAATATGGTGTATAGGTGAATATTATAACCTCAATGATTTAATCTGTGTGGGGGTATAAAAATTCTAGTTCATATGTAAGTAAAATCAACGAACGTTCAAAACGTGTTGAATGAATGGTCAAAATGTCAAATTCCTCTCATTCTTAAAACGCGTTAATTAATGTCGAATTGTCGAAAAGTAAAACGACTAATTAAGGGGGTGTTTTGTTTGTCAGGAGTAGAAAACGAGTGGGCGTGCGTGCCCGGACATTAATTTAAATAATGTTAACGTTTAGATTAAGATGTCGAAGTCTACAGCTTCTTAAATTTTAATTAGAACCATCTCTCATAAAAAAATATCCCTTTCGACGAGTAAAATCTTATGAACTGGAGCTTAAATCCAATATACATACATATATTCGGATTGCAATATCCAAGCGTTATCTCAATCGAATGTCGATAAATAATAGTGTTGCAAATTGGTAATGATGGCGTCGTAAAACCGTTGGGATCGAAACGTAATAACTTAATTGACCCAATTAGTGGCGTGAAACGTTTCTAATTGTCGAAGTTGTAAATTTGAGCGTTTAATCTATTACATAAAACTAACTATCGTTACGTTGTCTTCTCCTCAATTAAACCCCACGATAAATAAACTCATCGATCCGTTTTCAAATTGAACCAATTGACATTTCGAACCGGGGAAAAGTCATCTTTGAGCTGATAAACAACTCAACGCGGCGTCACGATACATATAATACACGTGAACATTATATTAATAATATCATAATAATTGTGTGGTATTAAAATGCGCCACTTAAAACTTTGCAATGAGAGCTTTTATGAACATACATAACGAAACTTTCGAGAGAAGCGAAGCAATTTTACAAAGGAAAACTAAGAAATTTTGTTGGTCTCGAAAATATTAACTTTTCGCTAGATAATTGCATACTAAATATAAACTTGTTAGTTCCGGACGAAATTTCACGAATTCAACTTCAAAACGAAACTCCAATAAAATATTGACTTTCAAATCGTTTGCAAGCCATTCAATAATGATGCATTTGAATATTGAAAAGTTTAGTTTGAAACATTTATACGTACGTAATTTACATAAGCTTAAAATCGAACATAGATTGTCTTTTTAATTGAAATCATTACATTTTTGTTTGAAGTCGTATAAAGTATACATATTGTAATAAATATAAACAGTGATATGACAAAATAGGCACCATTTTCAGTTAATGAAATTGAACGTGAAATAAATCAAAAATTACATACAATTCCAAAACTTTAGAGGATTTAAATAAATGAATTCCGATACAGATCAATCAAAATATGACAATTGTGTATATGAGTAAAATAATCGATTAAAAACTATTAAAGCGACGGTCTAAAAAACAATGAATTATTCTACAGCTTTTATGCGATTGAAAATGGAACAGAACCGAAAATTTGTCAGTAAATATTTACAACGAATATAAATTTAATAGTGTGTATAAACTAAAACAATCGATGGACTAAAATAAATAGTACAATAGAATCAAAATATTTAAAACGAACAATCAAATTCAATTTTACTAACATATTAAGGGAAAATAGTAATACAAATTTTATGATGAATTAATTTATTTTGACTTACTTGAATTGTATTCGGCGAACTTTCGAGCAACCAAAAATCCAAGATGCGAACACAATAATAATTTCACTGAACACAAAAATGTATATGAAGACGTTTTAAAAGTTTTCACGAATCGAATACAAGTCTAAACCGTAACTTGGTCTAACAGAGACACGACAACCACTCAGCCATGACGCTGCAACATGACTAAATAACCAAACGATCCCTTTAGGCTGGCAATGGAAACCGGGAGAGGGAGAGAAAGGGATAGGGAAACAAGCAGTGAAAGGGTCAGAATGAGATGGAACGAAAACACTCTAGGATATTGTGGACTAGGGTTATTATAAAGCTGCAACAGCCTCATTCGAAAAAGGGTGAAATTATCATTTTTTACTCATTGTTGTTGTTATTCGTATAAAAAAATATTAAAAAGTTACCCTTACCTTTAGGTATTAGAGATTTGTAGTTGTTATGTAGATTTTTGACAATAAGTAACTTTGTTGAATTCAACTTTGAAGGGTTACAATAATAACTATAAACAGTAACCTTTTTGATTCATAAGTTGTGTATTGTATGCTTTTTAGTTTGACCCCAATATCACATTATGATCATTTTCTGGATGAAGGAATTCATCAGCCCATCGTCCACTTGGTCTACCTTGCTTTCTTTCACATCCTCTCGGATACCATTCCAGTATTTCTCGCGTCCATCCATTCTTCTCGCTATGTGTCCACTTCAACGTTTTCAGACGTTCCGCTATTGCTTCTCATCCATGTATTCCTCTTACGATATCTTCTTGTCATACCAGAAAAACATCTTTCAACGCTTCTCTGTGTGCACTGGATCTGACGTAACATTCTTGAATTCAGCATCCACGTTTTACATCCATACGTCATAACTGGCAATACGCATTGGTCGTATACGCTATGCTTAAGCGGGTTATTACACGGGTATAATTTACTCGCTACGGTCTAGCTAGTTTACTGACCGGGACGTAGATTGGTTGCGAGTAGCTAGTAAACCAATTACACGTGTCAAGTGTACCCGCTAATGTTGACACTCGCTGCCGCTAGAGGCGCTGTCATCAACTTGAATTTTCAATATCGTAAATGTATCATGTCCATTGAAGTGTACTGTATGTGTGTGTTGGGAGCTGAAAATGAAACGCTTAACCTCAAAACTGTCAATGAAGTGACGTAACACGAGCCAGCTAGTGCGAGTAAAGTTCAAGCATTCGAACATAACTAGCGCGGCCGAAAAAGCAAGCTAGTTTACTAACTTCGCCTATTACACTAGAGCTATTTTACCAGCGACCAGAAAACCAGCGCGATTGTAGCGAGTAAACTAACCCTGTGTAATACTCCCATTAAAAAAGAGCTAAAGACAGATATACTAAATACAGGTAAACAGACATATAGAATATATATGTATGTACATCTAGGCATAGATATGTACATACAAGCAGTCAGACAGACAAATAAAAAACAAACAGATTTTAAAACAGACAGACCACTGACTTCCAGACAGAGAGAGAAATTCATCAGCCCATCATCCGCTCGGTCTACCTTGCTTTCTTTCACATCCTCTCGGATACCATTCCAGTAATTCTCGAGTCCATCTGCCATCCATTCTTCTCGTAATTTGTCCACTTTAACTTTTTCACACGTTTCGCTATATCTGCCACCTTGGTCACGCCTCTTACCCATGTATTCCTCTTATGATCACTTATCGTTATACCGAGCATACATCTTTCCATGCTTATCTGTGTGCACTGGATCTTGTGTAACATTCTTGAATTTAGCAGCAACTAGTACGTATCAACATCATCATCATTTTCAGCCGTTCACCATCCACTGCTGGATGAACTTGAATTTGCATCCATGTGACTGCACACATTCTTCTCAATTCATCAGCCCATCGTCCACTCGGTCTACCTTGCTTTCTTTCACATCCTCTCGGATATCATTCCGGTGATTCTCGAGTCCATCTGCCATCCATTCTTCTCGTAATTTGTCCACTTTAACTTTTTCACACGTTTCGCTATATCTGCCACCTTGGTCACGCCTCTTACCCATGTATTCCTCTTATGATCACTTATCGTTATACCGAGCATACATCTTTCCATGCTTATCTGTGTGCACTGGATCTTGTGTAACATTCTTGAATTTAGCAGCAACTAGTAAGTATCAACATCATCATCATTTTCAGCCGTTCACCATCCACTGCTGGATGAACTTGAATTTTCATCATCAGCCCATCGTTGACTCGGTCACTTTCATTCTTCTCAATTCATCAGTCCATCGTCCACTCGGTCTACCGTTTGCTTTCTTTTCACATCCTCTCGGATATCATTCCGGTGATTCTCTGAGTCCATCTGCCATCCATTCTTCTCGTAATTTGTCCACTTTAACTTGAATTTTTTCACATTCGTTTCGCTATATCTGCCACCTTGGTCACGTCCTCTTACCCATGTATTCCTCTTATGATCACATGTATTCCTCTTATGATCACTTATTCGTTATACCGAGCATACATCTTTCCATGCTTATCTGTGTGCACTGGATCTTGTGTAACATTCTTGAATTTAGCAGCAACTAGTACGTATCAACATCATCATCATTTTCAGCCGTTCACCATCCACTGCTGGATGAACTTGAATTTGCATCCATTTGACTCCACACATTCTTCTCAATTCATCAGTCTATCGTCCACTCGGTCTACCTTGCTTTCTTTCACATCCTCTCGGATATCATTCCGGTGATTCTCGCGACCATCTGCCATCCATTCTTCTCGCTGTCTCCACTTCAACGTTTTCACACGTTCCGCTCGTTATACCATGCATACATCTTTCCATGCTTCTCTGTGTGCACTGGATCTTACGTAGCATTCTCGAATTTAGCGTCCAAGTTTCACATCCAACTGGAATTATTATTTATCAGGCATAAAATACAGATACGGAAAATTGCAAATCTTTTCAATATGATCAACTGGTTAGCGTGGAAACCTTATTATCAACAAGTCGTGAATCAAAACGGCAATCGTGAAGGATGTGCTCGAGTGTGATTCGAATAAAACAATGAGCTAAGGTTGCGTTCAATTCCGCATAAACACGTGATTGAATTCTAAAGGCCAATTTTAAAATCATCGTGCTAATTTGACATTAGTATAACACGCATATTGCAAAACGGTACATTTAATAATATAAATATGTTGAAATGGTATTTAAATGTAGTTCATATCATGTAATGATCAGTTTTAAGTGTGTAAATATAATTGCAACGGTTTCGGTGTTCAAAATAACGACAACGATCAATATTTTGATTGCAAAATCGCTCAATCGAGAATACTTGCATGTTTGCGAAGTGGAACGCAAAACTTTATTATGTTTTTATATAGAATTGTCAATGTTTACTGTAGCCTTGGCTCACAAAACGATTTTTTAGATAGTTATTTTTATATTTGATTAAGTTTTTATATACAATCAATTGTGTAAGTGCCAATAATATATTTTACAAAGTAATAATGAATAGTAGGAAAATCGTTGCAATGACTCGAATGAGTGCAACTTGTATTGTATTAAATTTTATTGAAGAAATTGTCAATTACGTAATAACAATGGCTACTGTCAATTCGTCCATGACATCATCGTAATGCTGAAAAATGTTCTACGAATTGCTTTGTTACGAAAGTTTAAGCAAATCGTCAATTCTTTAGAAAATCGTGCGAAAATAATTAAAGTGAAATTCAACATGTACATAATATTGAAAATATTTACAATTTATTTATCATTATTTGTTTTAATTCTTAGTATTGATTTTCGGGGTAAATTTGCATTTGTTTTAATTGCTTTCCTCATGAAATATATGTACATACTTCTTGGAATACGATCTACAATCACATGACGCTGTAGACCTCGTTTGCGACAAATAACCTTATTTAAATATCAGACAACTGGATTGGACGTTTTATAATGAACCCTGTACACGATTGATATATGATATATTTAAATTATAATCCAAACAAAAGCAATCAAAACCAAAACCACAACGATTTTTATATTATGTTTATAGAAATTTACATACAACTGATTATGTATAATGAAAATTTCTTTAATTTTGTTATAAAAAATATCATAAAAAACATATTATTTAATTTTTTATGAAAAAAATAAAACACTGCCTCAATTATGGTATTGTTTATTTTTAACAATAGAGTGTTCAGTTTTAGTCTCAGTATCTGTTTATTCTGACTGCATGTGTTAAAAAGAAAGAACTAGAAACTAGAAGAAACAGATATTTAAACTCACTGAAGTAATATACGCTAGCAAGTAAGTATGCAGTATTAAATCAAATTATACAAATTAACAAGATTGGGAGAAATGCATAGTTGATTAGATTTTAGTATTCAACACTGTATTTTTTGTAATAAGAATGTTACGCAAGATCCAGTGCACACAGCATGTAAATATGTATGCTTGGTATAACGAGAAGTGATCGTAAGAGGGATACATGGATGAGGAGCATGACCAATAGCGCAACGTGTGAAAATGTTGAAGAAATACTGGAATGGTATCCGAGAGGATGTGAAAGAAAGCAAACTTCGTGAATGCCGGTACATTTTTTAGCTAAAAGAACAATATGCCCATCAACATACGGAAACAACGAAAAATTAAACTAGTATGTAGTACCTACTTTTGGAAGAATGAACATAGTTTTTAAATCCAACCAATGCGTACTGCTAGTTATGATGTATGGATGTGAAACTTGGACGCTAAATTCAAGAATGCTACGTAAGATCCAGTGCACACAGAGAAGAATGGAAAGATTAAGAGGAATACATGGGTAAGAAGTATGACCAAAGTGGCAGATATACACATAGACACGCAGACACACAGCGAGAAGAATGGATGGCAGATGGAATGCGAGAAATACACTTTAATGGTATCCGAGAGGATGTGAAAGGAAGCAAGGTAGACCGAGAATGTTTCGCACTTTTCTCATCTTTTAAATATTGAATATTTACACTAAATACACAACATAGTGCTTAAAAAAGATTGCGTACCGCCAGTTATGACGTATGGATGTGAAACTTGGACGCTAAATTCAAGAATGCTACGTAAGATCTAGTGCACACAGAGAAGCATGGAAAGATGCTCGGTACAACGAGAAGAGATCGTAAGAGGAATACATGGGTAGGAAGCGTGAGCAAAGTGGTAGGTATAGCAGAACGTGTGACACATAGCGAGAAGAATGGAATGGTATTCGAATGCAGATTGCTATGGACAGACAGGTATGGAAGAGGATTGGAGTGGCCTTCATCCACCAGCGAATGGTGAACGGCTGAAAGTCACGATGACTAAATACAGTACTAAATTTATAGATTTGTAAGCATTTGCTAAATAGATATGATTAACAGTGCGGTAAACCAAGAAGACAATGCATAATCCATTGTCCTATTCAAGTTTCTGAGCCCGATGACTCGAACACGGTCACCTGTTACCATTGTGTGCGATTCGTGACTCAACAGGTGACATTGAAGTCGTGTATGGGAGACTTTACAGTGTGTTTATGTCAGTTTTGCAGATCAAAGTCAGTGGCAGTTGTACTAGATCAGTCGTACGCAACGGATCCAAGTGCCACAAATACTGCACAATCATGGCCAGGTTCCTGTTCCTGGTGGCCATCCTGGTCGCCGTTATTGGAATCTCAAAATCCAATACAGAGATTCCCAAAGTGTTCTGCTACTATGATAGCAGGAGCTACGTCAGGGAGAGTTAGTATGGTTTAATTAAATTTTTTGTTTCAAGGTAGTCGACTCTCGAAAAAAATTCACATGTCGAAAAGTCGTTCACGGTTCGATTCCCTTTACGACCAAATATATGTATGTATGTTCAACTGATTTAAAATTCAACATTATATGTTATTATTATTGTCACACGTGTATGTACTACATATAATTTGGTGGTTTGTATTGTAGGTTCCAAAAAACATTATTGCAAATTTGCATCGCCAAAACGACTGAATTTAATCTACTTTTTTTTTTTTATTATTTGGGTATAACCAGTTATATAATCTGCTTGGGGTTTTTTGAGGTACATATGGTATATTCAACAGCTATTTAAATAAAAAAAAGCGTGTATCTGAATATTGACTTATCTGTTCATAAAATATTCAATAGAATTTTAGTTTTGAAAGATTAGGTTAAGAAAAAATTATCTACATACATATGTATGTACATATGTAGTAGTCGTTTGTCATAATTCAGTCTAAGCTGACTTTTTGTCCAAAATATATCGATACAATTCGGCGTTGATTCTTTTTTGATTGTATTATTAAGTATCCTTAACGATTTAAATTAGTGGTCGGGAACCGGCGGCTCCGGAGCCACATGCGACTCTTTGCTCTCGACATGCGAAAAAGCTCGAAAAAGGTTCCTGACCACTGCATTCATACAGTATCAACTTTTAGTAATAAACTGTCTAACATTGATAAATATCATGAAGCTTATTTCTTATCATTTCATAGTCAAAAAATAAAATACGAAAATAATATGTCGCGGCTTTTCCCTAATTCGGCTCTCAGCTCGAAAAAGATTACCGACCACTGATTTAAATATTGTATTTGACAAGTTCAAAGTTTAGGTGCGGAGATGCCCCAAATTGATTCGTCGAGTGTTTATTACATTATAAAACTGCTAACAGTTGAAAAATATGGTTATTTCCCGAAATTATCTTACACGAAACGTTCCAAGTGTATTATTTTGACCTCAATGTCAAATCATTTATCATAGAGATAAGCACACGAGATGTTGACGTGCATAAGGGTCAATATGTCGCGTACTATTGCTTTTTTGTTAAATTAAAAATTAATACAAATAACAATTATCGTCCACTTTAACAAGTGCACACACCTCTTGATATGAGAATTTATATATGTACGCTTTTAAGCCTACAAAAAGTAAATACATACGTTAGCACTCGGCTTATAATCACCTTAAATACTCGTCGTATGCAAATAGAAAATACACATGGGCGTTTTGAGTGCTCGTTTTTCCCGGTAATACGAAAACGACATGCTAAGATCGTATGCAAACAATTGGGTAATGAACGGGCTTACGGATCGTGCTTGCTGCGAAATTTTCACATTTTCAAAATTATTGAAAAATTGTGCCCCGAGAACGAATCTACTCGTATTTAATACGTGTTTTTGTAAATTTAGCATTGGTTTCATTGTGGAGGTCTCGTTCTGCTGTGAGATCACGTAATAAACGCATTATCTCCAATGAGAATTGCTACTTGTAAATTCAGAGCGTACACTGTTGAAGACCATTGTTGCTTCTTTTGCATTCAATTTTTGCTAATGATCATTTCACAAAAGCAATTGAGCCATGCGACCGATTTAGCAACTGAACTCACTGGTACATACATACATTTGTACATAACTAAAAGTTGTTGTTTTACGATGATAAATGAACTGGTACGAAATTTTTCTCGGAATTAGCATAGTTTTTAAGAAACTTTCTAAAAATTAATATGGATTTAGCAATGGCTATAGATCACAAGCTGACAACTAATGACAAGCGATTAAATATTTAAATGAACCATAGCAACAATTCCAAAAAGGACAACAACATATTAAATACCCATTTATGTAATTAGCAATACATCATCATTTTCAGCCATTCCTCTTGCATTCCTGTCTGTCTTGAGCAATCTGCATCCAGTTGACTCCACACATTCAATTATTTAGCCCATCGTCCACTCGGTCTACCTTGCTTTCTTTCACATCCTCTCGGATACCATTTCAGTATTTCTCGCGTCCATTCGCTATGTACTTTTTCACACGTTCCGCTATATCTGCCACCTTGGTCATGCATCTTAACCATAGATATAATATGCCATTCCAAACAAATTTGCCTGGAGAAAGCATCAGAAGCAACGGGAGATTGGGGGGGGTCTAAAGTGCGGGGAATTCTCAAAAAAAAAAGTCAAGCAAAATGCATGTATTTTTGTATGCCCTTTGATGATCTTAACCCATGTATTCCTCTTACGAACTCTTCTTGTTATACCAAGCATACATATTGGAGTAGGTATATGAGAAACTTTTTCCTGTTTAATTTATCACACTAACCTAAACAATATTTAAAATCAAACATGAATATAACAAGAGTATTATGAAGCAAAGTGAAAATAATAATATTATTACATGGCATGAAAATCATTTAAAAGGATTCATCATCATCATTGTTTTCAGCTGTTCACCATCCACTGCTGGATGAAGGCTTTTCCAATCCTCTTCCATTCCTGTCAGTCTTCAGCAATCTGCATCCACTTGACTCCACACATTCTTCTCAATTCATCGGTCTGACATGACGGACAACAGTCTTTGACCCATTGGAGAGTTTTGCGTCTCCACCTCTTTCCCACCTTCGTATATAGCGACGCCTAAGGGACTACGCTCTGCCGAAGGGACTCATGAGTTTAAAACTGTACTTTAAGCTGCGCCACGCGCGAGCTCTCCTCTATGCGGAGGGTGCTCGCTCGTCACGGTATTTAATATGTAGGGGGGGGGGGGCTTTGCAAATACTTCCCCAGCCTCATTGCAAAAAGTGATTTTAATAGACTGCCCGGGATGCCATTCCACCCTCGGAGAACGAAGCGGGAGATTGCGGGGGTCTAAAGTGCGGGGAATTCTCACCGGTCGCAAAATGCATGTATTTTAGCATGAACTATATTTACCCATGTTATAACTAGGTTCTTTTGTTATCCAACATACATATTGCTAGGTTAACTTTTTATTGTTTAAATTAGTCTTAACCTAAACTAGCGTAAAATCAAACATGAATATAGTAGTCCTGACGTCGAATATTATTACATGGCCGAAAATCATTTAAAAGGATTCATCATCATCATTGTTTATGTTCACCATTGCTTGTGCACTTACAATCCTCTTCCATTCCTTAAGTCTTAGAATTGCATGGACTCCAGGCGGGAAATTCATTCATCGGTCTACCTTGCTTTCTTTCACATCCTCTCGGATACCATTTCAGTATTTCTCGCGTCCATCTGCCATCCATTCTTCTCGCTAAGTGTCCACCTCATTGCCACTTCAACTTTTTTTATATCTGACACTTTGGTCATACTTCTTACCCATGTATTCCTCTTACGATCTCTTTTCGTTATACCAAGCATATTTCCATACTTCTTTCTCTGTGTGCACTAGATCTTACGTAGCATTCTTGAATTTAGCATCCACGTTTAACATCTATACGTCATAACTGGCAGTACGCATTGGTCGTATGCCTTTTTTTTAAGCATAGCGGAATGTCGGATTTAAAAACAACGTTCATTCTTCAAACAGCACTCCTTCCTAGCTTTATTTTTTCTTCTTTACATAACTATCAACTATATCAACAATATGATTATCTACTGTGACTACGCTTAGTGTGCAAAATTAATTAAACAGCAAATATATTAATGGTTATCGCCCATTTCAAACTAAAAATAGAGCATGAATAATACGACTAACAACATCGTATGACATATAAAGTTCGCATGCAATTAAAGATCCATCCATGTTTCAAATATACCCAACCGTACCAGCTATTGTAATTAACAATCGATTGTCTAACGAATTGATCAATAAGAAGAAACCGAAGTACATATGACAGATGTTCGATCGTTCAATCAGTTGAATACAGGGTCAACATTTTATGATCTTGCGTAGTGAACTAATGATTATTGTACTGTTGACAATAGAATATTATAAGTAATGAAAATCATTAGTCAATTGTCTAAAGTGGCAAACATCAACGCTCAAGTTTTTATATCGGTTTAAAGTTCAGGCGATATTATTTTTCATAAGGAAGTTATTTAAGTTACATCTGTATACACAATTTTTATATGAAATAACTGTGGATTATCTGTTCGGTTTTAGCTCAAGCTAAAATGTTGCCTCAGGACTTGGATCCGGCCCTGTCATTCTGCACTCACCTTGTATACGGATATGCTGGTGTCGATGTCAGCAACCATAAAATGGTACCTCTGAACCAGAACCTTGACCTGGATCAAGGTCATGCCAATTACAGAATCGTAACCCAGCTCAAGAGGAAATTCCCAGCTTTGAAAGTTATACTTTCAGTAGGTGGCGGAGCCGACAAAGAAAATCCAGAAAAGTACAATACACTGGTAGGTCATAATATGTACATACATTGAGGACATTGTATTCTCAATGTCAGCTCAGACTCACTGTTTTTATTTGTATAGCTGGAAACACCAGAAGCAAGGACTGCCTTCATCAGCTCGGCTACGGTAATTTTGAGAAACTATGGTTTTGATGGAATCGATCTTGCGTGGCAATTCCCACTCATTAAGCCGAAGAAAATTCGCGGCACATTCAGTAAGTCGACCTTTGAGCGTGCGAATCAAAATAATTGGTCTTGAATTGTACAAATGTTATTATTTTAATCAGGTTCCATCTGGCACGGATTCAAGAAGACCTTCGGATCCAGCGTGGTCGACGAAAAGTCAGAAGAGCATAAAGAACAATTCTCAAAACTCGTTTTGGAAATGAAAAACGCTCTGCGTCACGATAATCTCTTACTCACCGCTACCGTACTACCTAACGTCAACAGCTCACGTAAATTACATTCATTTATGTACATTGTAATATACTTAAATATTTGTAAATGACGAATCACGCTCAATTATGGTCTATTTTAGTATATTTTGACACACACGCTTTGATGGCACACCTTGACTATATCATCTTGGACGGGTTTGATTACAATACACCCGAACGTAACCCGAAAGAAGCTGACTATACTGCACCGTTGTACGACTTGCTCGAAAGGAATCCAGAAAACAACATCAACTTTTTGGTTTCTTATTGGTATTGATTTCCAATCTTATCTAATAAGTTGCGAATACTAATCCGCACACCTCTGCGGATTAGTATTCGCCTGGCGAATATCGCGCGTTGAATGTGGTGGGGAGTTGTATCGCATACCCGTAAAGTTTCCGTCGCGGAATCGCCACGGAATCCGTCACCGATTCGCTCAATTTAGATATGACGATCGAAACGGTGAAGAAGTATCCCATCCTGTACGAGTGACAGAAACCAAACGATTTTGTCAACAGTCAGCCGATCCTTGATGATACACCGTTATCTTATTATATATATAATATATATAATAGCCGAAATCCGTCCGTCTGTCTGTCTGCTGATAACGCACGCTGAGGAAAAATTATTAAAAACCCAGAAAGAGTGGGGGATCGAACCCAGGACCCCAGGCTCGAGATAACTCGCACTAATGCTATTCGCTATCGCCCTCGGTCAATTTTTTTTTAAACATTACCTATACAAGAGATCGCGACTACATAGATGACCCTATAAAAACTATTATTTTTTTTTTTGTTTTTGATTTTTACAAAATCACTTTCAAAATTATAATTATTATATAGATAATAATTAATAATTATAATATAAATAGTAAAGTAAAAAAAAAAATCGATACTACGGGATTGCTATAATACATAGATGGCACTATAAAAACTATTATTTTTTTTGTCACCTACAACCGTGCGATCAATTAGTGGGGATCTCTATTGAAAAAGCGCTTTACGTAATTTTAAATTCAGCGGGCGTTGATATTCAACGGGCTTACACTAGTATATATATATAAATCAATGTCTGTCTGTCTGTCTGTTTGTCTCTTATACGCTCCTAAGCCACTCAACCGATCGCGATGAAACTTTCAGGACTTATTGTGATCATGCCGGGAATGGTTCCTGTGAAAAAAAATCGGTGAAAACGGGAACGGGAACGGCCCTGCTCACGCGTCAGATAACGTACTAGGAACGGGAACGGGAACGGGAACGGGAACGGGATCGGGAACGGGCCTGCTCATGCGTCAGAAAACGTACTAGGAACGGGAACGGGAACGGGAACGGGATCGGGCATTGCAACGCATGCCGGGTCAGCTAGTACATAAATAAAAGTATTTAAACTAACCATTCATATAAATATGCGGCCAACATGAGAGCTTCGTTTTCATTTGAGGCGTCCATGTCAGAATCGTGAGTGAAATACAAACGTTCCGAAAGCGAGGTGACAGATGGTGTTTCGCCCGTCGAATGTCGAATGGCGCTGCAGTCATGCCAAGTGTACGCAGTACATAGGTGTGTGAGCGCCTTAGCTATTAAAATCAATCAAAATTATCTTTATATCAATTTTTTTCAATGTCAGGCTCAAGAACGGATTCCCATCTACTAAAATCATATTGGCAATGCCAACTTATGGACGTGCATGGAAGATGGATTCAGATAGTTCTATCTCTGGAGTACCACCACTACACATTGATGGACCAGCTGCAGAAGGTATACAAAGCAATAACGCACAAAACATCAGTCAATAATGAAAAGTTTAACGATTGAATTGAATTGTATTTAGGACCGTATTCTAAAGAAGAAGGACTCTTGAGCTATGCGGAAATTTGCACTAAACTCGCAAATCCGGCCAACGCTAAAGGTATCCACACACATTTGAGGAAAGTCACAGATCCGAGCAAACGCTACGGTAACTACCATTCTTTAGTTCAGTCATATAAACTATGATGTTTATTTATTTCAGACCAAAAGTCACTGCAGCACGACGATGAATTAACGAAACGATTTGGTACGCATTACCAATATTGTCCACTAAACAATTATTATTATTGGTCGCTTCGGCGATTGTACCTACCTTTGCAATGTTTCTAGTTGTTGTTGTATGTAGTTTAATGTTGTTTGGCTAATCTGCTTTTTCACGCTGCTGTGTCTATTGTTTTGTTTCTCCTTCGCTGGCATGTATGTACCTACTTTTGAGTTGTGACCTCTTGTGTTTTTAGGCACCTACGCTTTCCGCGTTCCTGACGACAATGGCGATGGAGGAATGTGGGTGGCTTACGAGGATCCTGACACGGCAGGAAACAAGGCAGGATATGTGAGGCAAGTAAAACGAAGTTCTTAATCTCAGAGATCCTTTTGCCGGTTGTGAAACAAACGCTAATTGTTATGGCTTGCGTTGTGTTCGCTCCAAACGCAACGCACAGCACGAAAACGATTAGTAAAAGCAAAGAGTATTACTGTGAACTATTTGACACATTTTTGTACGCTCATAAACTTATTTGAACCATAGCAACAGTTTATCGTCAACTTTGTTTCATTTAAAACTGTATAAGGCTATGTAATTAACACAATTAAGCAACGAAAGTATGAAAGTAGGAATTTTGCACGCAAAACGTAGTCACTGTATATAATACTTAGGATAATTGGTGAGTATGACCGGTTGTAAAGAAGAAGAATGAAACTAGGATGGAGTGCTTTTGGAAGAATGAACATTCCGCTGTGCTTCGATAAGAAGGCACACGACCAATGCGTACTGCCAGTTATGACGTATAGATGTGAAACGTGGATGCTACATTCAATAATGTTACGTAAGATCCAGTGCATACAGAGAATCGTGGAAGGATGTATGCTCGATATAACGAGAAGAGATAAGAATGGATGGCAGATGGACGCGTGAAATACTGGAATGGTATCCAAGAGGATGTGAAAGAAAGCAAGGTAGACCGAGTGAACGATGGGCTGATGAATTGAGAAGAATGTGCGTAGTCAAGTGGAACAGTTTATCATTAATTTGATATACAACTGTCATATGTATTCTTTAATTTAGCATGATCTTTGATTGAGTTTAAAAATTTGTCAACTTTTGTAGTACCTACGTTTTTTTTGGTGGAATAAACCGTTAAGTCTTATTTAATGTACATACATACATATATAAGGCTATGTACATAAAATCGTTTTTATTTTTCAATTAAAACAAATTAAATGACATAAATTGTCTTCTGCGCATTGTAGTATTCAAACCAGTGCTCGAATTCAGCGGGAGCGGCAGGGAGCGGGCGTACCCTTTCGTGAAATCTGTAAATTTAGCGGTCCCTTTCGTAAAAAACCAAAATTTCCGTGCTCTTTCAATAATTATCGCCGAAAAAATGTTAGAAGGTGAATTTTTTTACATTTATGACTCCTAAATCACAATCTTTGACTGAAAGTTAAATTCTTTACATTTCAATTCCGACAAAGGCATCTTATCTGTAGCCAAAAGCCATTTAAAATATTATTATGTTTTGAAAAACCTAGATGCACTCGTGTTACTTGAAGATAACATTTAGAATTCGAGGGTTTTTATGCGCAAAAATTTCTATTGCTTTATGGTTGGCACTGTCTGTCACACTATGGTCGAACTGCAACGGGTCCCTCTCGGGGCATCGGTCATTTCGATAATTTACGATATCTTTCTTTGAATTGTCGGCTTTCTTATTTTAACAAAATTTCTAAAGCAGCTGTACCGCTACCATTATACTAAAGGAACCAAAATTTCAAAATACTTCAGTCTTGCCTGTCCCTCTGATGAGAGAACTTGAATTTATCGAACGTATTTGCAATTTCAATCTATCATCGGGAATCGCTTGATTATTTTTTTTATTTATATTTTATTACTGCACTTCATCACTAACAAACACTTTTCTAGCAACATTTTTTAAGTTGTCTGAATTATAATTACTGCACGTGACTAACTAAATAGTGATATTAACAATTATTCAAATTTAAAAAAAATTAACCGTGTAAATTGTGCATGTATTTATGTATGTAATACAGTTTCTATAATAATAATACTAATAACCTAATATATATGTACAACCATAAATTCATTTATATTGGTGTACATATGTTACGTAAGTGTTTTGATGTTATAATATATGTATGAATAGAAATGTACGTACATTTTCTATACATATAGTTAAAAAAAAAGGTCGTTTGATATTTTTTGAAAATTATCGAGCGCTCCATTATGAAAGCCCTTATTCCCATTCGTGAAAATTTCCATTTCGAGCACTGATTCAAACGTCGAAACAAAAATTGGAATACTTAATTCCGATCGGAAATTCGATCCGTTCCACTGTGCGTCAATGTAACCGTATACAATTTGTGTTATAATTCGTCTGGTTTTTTTTACAGGGCTAAAGGCTTGGGTGGCATTGCCATCATCGACTTGTCTTTGGACGACTTCAGAGGACTTTGCTCCGGAGACAAATTCCCCATACTCCGAGCTGCCAAATATCGATTGTAAATTCGAAGAGTCACACAATAAAATAAACGCTTTAAAAATCCCATTTACAAATAATATATTAAGTCCATACATACGGTAGTTTAGGTCCGTGTTGTGTGAAATTTCATGCCGCGAACTTGAGTAGTTTAAATGCAAATAAGTGCAATAATTCAAGTGCATTTGTTGCACCTATGCATGTATGTAAGTACTCGAGTGCATCGCGATGTGCATTAGAACCACTTTAGTTCATGGAAGCCGAACGGCGCATAAAATCAATCAGATAAGAGAAGAGAGACGCTTTCGGTACATTTAACACTCGAGTTTGCGTCGAAATAATAAAATATAATACATACATATAAAATATGAATACATTGTTTTATTCGAGAGATATTTGCGCCCACTTTTTATCGTATCGAAAAACAGCATACATCATCATTATTTGCGAATTTCGACGGTCGACGAGATGCACATTTGATGCAGTCAGCGTTTCTTCGGAAGAGTTCATTGAATCGATAGTATTCGAAAATTGCACTGTCTGTCTGGCGGATTTCGTCGATGCATTTTATGTAGATTCATCTCACCACTATCACGAATTCATCGCTGCAGACGAATGAAGAGTGCTTCAAACATCATCATCCCATTTTTTAAATTGTGAATTGAAAAAAAAAAATGGTTCTTAACATATCAAATTTTAAAAAATGTGTCCAACAAGTGGTTTTCATTATCGTGTCAACACACACAGGCTCATTATATGGCATTTTCCATTTACCTCTTTTAATTACCATCTCCCTATCTTCGTGTATGTCTGTCTGTATATCTATGGTCTCTCTGTCTATTTGTATATCTGTATGTCGGTTTGTTTGCATTTGTCTGTCTGACTGTTGGTATATCAACATATATATCCCTCTGTTTACTCTATGGATGTTTGTTTGTATACCTGTATTTCTCTCTGTCTAAAAGTCAGTGGTCTGACTGTCCGTTTTAATATCTGTTTGTTTGTATTTGTCTGTCTGACTGCTGGTACATCTCTATGCCTAGATATACATATATCTTCTATATGTCTGTCTGCTGATAACGCTCACCGAGGTAAATGATTAAAAGACACGAACCGTCCGCGCGCGAGTGGGATTTCAACTCGTGATCACCAGGTTGGAATGATTCGTGCTAACACTATCATCCAATGGAGGCGATGACGAGCCTGCTACGATTTGACAATATTAATTGTCAAGAGCTGAATTCAAGAATGTTACGTAAGATCCAGTGCACTCAGAGAAGCATGCAAAGATGTATGTTTGGTATGACAAGAAGAGATCGTAAGAGGAATACATGGGTGAGAAGTATGACCGTGTGAAAAAGTTGGAGTGGATAAGAATGGATGGCAGATGGACGCGAGAAATACTGGAATGGTATCCGAGAGGATGTGAAAGAATGTGGATGTGGATGATGAATTGAGAAGAATGTGTGTAGTCGAGTGGATGCAGATTGCTCAAGATAGACAGGAATGGAAGAGTATTGGAGAGGCCTTCATCCAGCAGTGGATAACCCTTTGACTAATCACCACCAAACTTTACAAATACATAGGTATAAATTATAGACTATTTGCAATAAAAAATGCACTGGGGCAACGCCATACGTTATGATATACATCAGTGCTTCCCAAACTTTTTAGTACCGTGACCCACCTAGTTTTATTGGACATAATGGGGGGGGGGGGTGTATTTAAATTATTTTTAATAATGTTTTTATACTTAAAAAGTATTCAGAGTAAATGACTTATAATTAACGAAAACAAGCAGCTGGGATAAACCTTGTACATCCGTGGACTCGTTCAGTTGCAATTAATTCTTTGGATCAGCTCATCTTCTGCCCATTGCGTCATTTCATCGATTCTGCGTGCAATTATATATATATAATAATAATCCGTCTGACTGTCTGTCTGTCTGTTGATAACGCTCGCTGAAGAAAAATTATTAAAAAACCACCAGAACGAGTGGGGGATCGAACCCACGACCGCAAGCTCGAGAGTCATCACGCTAACGCTATACTCTATCGCCCTTGGTCGGTTTAGTCCTTTTTTTTAAGCATATCGTGACTCGGCTTTACCTACAAAAGGGATCGTGATTCTGCTAATAATACATAGATGGCACCATAAAAACTATTATTTTTTTGTTGTATTATAACGCGCCATGGGTGGCGCTATAAAAACTATTAAATTTTATATATAATTTTCCAGTACGGGTGATGTGAACGCTCCGTTGATATTCAACGGGCTTACACTAGTCGTATTATAATAAGCGAAATCGTTTCGACATCTATACTTCTTTCTTGCTCTTATCATCAAACATAATTCCAACCGTGTCTTTTATCGGTGGTAGCACCAAAGTCTTGCCAATTGTGTGCGGCTTACTAGCTTGCGCGATTTGCAAACTAATCAGGTTAATGGTGTGGAGAGATTTTTCATTAATGCTGGTGTAATGCGAAAGCTTCGATTTCGATGACTTAAGCTGTTCCAGTTGTCTTTCAAAAAATTCTAGTGGCTCGTTTTTCAAATTGGGATGCTACGTCACAAAATGCCAACGCATCCTATTCTCTGTTGTGATTTTGTTGCATATTATTTTTACCCTCCCATTTTTTCAATTTTTCGCGACCCAATAAAAATCGGCTCGCGACCTACAAGTGGGTCGCGACCCACAGTTTGGAAAACGCTGATATACATACATAAATACATACAGATACGTGAATAAATGTCAAGCGTTCGATAATTTTGTACCCAGTCAAGTGGAATGCGAAAGCAAAATTGCACATTTCGCTCTTTGTGTGTATAAGTTGGAAGTGGAGCGTTCGTTTTTATTGTTTTCGAATGTGTGGCAGCGCCGCAAGGGCCCGATGCAGAACGAATAGTTTGTAGCAAAGCGTGGAGTCGTGTTTGCGGTGATTACCCTTAACCAACCGGTTCGCATCGAACCGGTTCATTCCAATATTGACCCGCGACATCATTCGATTCGTGCGAAATTGAAATCGATGAGACGTTGAGGCAAAACGACTCCAATTGATGAGTGTCCGAGCTAGACGTGACACATTTAGGTCACTTGGTCGACTTGAATTGGAACGTTGTGTTTACTAATCGCGTGGGATGACTGAGATAATGGACAGGAAAGGATGCTGACAAAAGGAGAATGATAATTACATACAAGAACAACAACATTATTAATTTATTTATTTTTTATAATAATAGCTAATTAGCTAATTTAACTTACATCTATTACATATTTATAACAACTACAATAAATCACTACTAACTACATAACTACTATTTCTCACAGAGGTGTCTCCTCACACTTTTCAAGAATGCATCTATTGTCTTAGAAGACTTGACGCACTCCGGCAGGGCATTATACATTAATATACCCCTGTGAAAAACACCACCAGCTGTCTTTGATTTCCTTACTCTACCTACAACTAGTTGGTTTTTATTTCTAGTAGAATAACTAAGAATAATTAAGAAAAGAGAAAATGTTAGTATGGAAGATCAATGGGTATCTTTCAATAAAGCGATAACGAGCAGTCGCACTGAAGAATCTCAGGATCATAAGTAAAGGCGGTCGCATGCCTCTTGCAGATTAGTATTCGCCTAGCGAAGAAAACGCGCGAATATCGCGCGTTTGACGTGGTGGGGAGTTGTATCGCATAGCCGCAAGTGGCGTTGCCTACACCACTATGATATGACGTTTGACGATATGACGTTTGTGACATCCTGTACGATCTGACTTGATAGGTTATGTCAGAGTGACAGAAACCAATCGACTTTGTCAACAGTCAGCCGATCCTGGATGATACACCGTTATACACACATAAAAAAGTATTTAACTAACCATTTGAGGGATCCATGTCAGAATTGTGAGTGAAATACAAACGTTACGAAAGCGAGGTGACATATGGTAATTCGCTGTTCGCCGGTTGAGTGTCGAATGGCGCTGCAGTCGTACCAAGTATGCACATCACAGTATTTCACTATTCGCCCGTTGAGTGTCGAGTGAAGTTTCTGTGTCAAATGGCGCTGCAGTCGTATGGCGCTGCAGTCGTGCCAATTAAGCGCATCACAGTATTTCGCACATTCGCCGAATTCAGTGTTATTGAATTCGCCCGTTGTTTACTGTGTCGAATGGCGTTGCAGTCGTGCCAAGTATGCGCACCGCAGTATTTCACTATTCGCCCGTTAGTGGTTGTGTGAAGTTTCTGTGTCGAATGGTATTGCAGTCGTGACAAGTGTGCGCACCACAGTATTTCACTATTCGCCCGTTGAGTTTTGAGTGAAGTTGCAGTTTTTTGTGTCGAATGTCGTGCCAAGTGTGCGCACCACAGTATTTCACTATTCGCCCGTTGAGTGTTGAGTGAAGTTTCTGTGTCGAATGGCGTTGCAGTCGTGACAAGTGTGCTCACCACAGTATTTCACTATTCGCCCGTTGAGTTTTGAGTGAAGTTTTTGTGTCGAATGTCGTGCCAAGTGTGCGCACCACAGTATTTCGCTATTCGCCCGTTGAGTGTTGAGTGAAGTTTTTGTGTCGAATGGCGCTGCAGTCGTGCCAAGTATGCGCACCACAGTATTTCACTGTTCGCCCGTTGAGTGTGAAGTGAAGTTTCTGTGTCGAATGGCGTTGCAGTCGTGACAAGTGTGCTCACCACAGTATTTCACTATTCGCCCGTTGAGTTTTGAGTGAAGTTTTTGTGTCGAATGTCGTGCCAAGTGTGCGCACCACAGTATTTCGCTATTCGCCCGTTGAGTGTTGAGTGAAGTTTCTGTGTCGAATGGCGTTGCAGTCGTGACAAGTGTGCTCACCACAGTATTTCACTATTCGCCCGTTGAGTTTTGAGTGAAGTTTTTGTGTCGAATGTCGTGCCAAGTGTGCGCACCACAGTATTTCGCTATTCGCCCGTTGAGTGTTGAGTGAAGTTTTTGTGTCGAATGGCGCTGCAGTCGTGCCAAGTATGCGCACCACAGTATTTATTTCACTGTTCGCCCGTTTGAAGTTTTTTGTTGAATGTCGTGTGAAGTTTCGCCCGTTGAGTGTTGTGTCGAATGGCGTTGCAGTCGTGACAAGTGTGCGCACCACAGTATTTCACTATTCGCCCGTTGAGTGTTGAGTGAAGTTTTTGTGTCGAATGTCGTGCCAAGTGTGCGCACCACAGTATTTCGCTATTCGCCCGTTGAGTGTTGAGTGAAGTTTTTGTGTCGAATGTCGTGCCAAGTGTGCGCACCACAGTATTTCGCTATTCGCCCGTTGAGTGTTGAGTGAAGTTTACTGTGTCGAATGGCGCTGCAGTCGTGCCAAGTGTGCGCAGTACAAATATCAGCACTGGCGAAATCCGCAGAGTTGTGTGAGCGCCTTAATAGCTCGGCAAAGTTTTTATTATGTCAAATCGACACAGTTTGCACAGGTGTCTCATTAGTAACGAATCGATGCTCTTTTGCTGTAACTTTGACCAAAACAATTTACTAAATTGACTTTTATTATATAGTTTAAAAGTTATAGCAAAATAGTATCAGGTGAATGTATGTATGTACATATGTATGCATACAATAATACAATTTTATAAATATGTAGAGATACATACTATGTATGTATGTATGTATGTACATACATACATAGGCAAAGAGTCGTCTCCTCTTTTTGATATCACCAAGACTAGAATTCGCCGCCAGCCATTGCGTTAATATTCAATTTATGCAAAGCTGTTGTTATTTTTCAAAACATTAGACACATTCAACGAGTTAGATAGATGAGGTCGTAGGCGTATCCTAATCTCACGATTCGATACGTTTGCCTTCCAACTATGTACTATGCAATCTTCAATATTATATTATACACTTAGTGGCGATGCTTACGTGCACTGCCAACTTTAGTGTGTAATTATTAATGTGTGATTCGAGTCTTCAATTCCATATATAGCCGAGGTTCTTAATGTCTTTGAACCTACGAACTCGAACGCCGAAGCAAATCCGTGAATATCTACCTCGTTAAGTAGCATACGAGTATTATCAATCAAGACTAGGTTAATGCTGGATAATATGTCAAAGCGAGATCCTTTGTGCATCTTGCTCAATTGAAAAATTATCATAGTATGACTCATGCAGATATTTTGACATCACATGATAATGAAAGACACATATTGTGAATCATGCTATTAAATAATTCGCACGTCATATGTACGTACTGTACAAACAATGCAGTATAAATAATTTCATATACAAATTTACTTTACATGAGTCTGTGAATTTCTTTGTAAACGTTGCATTGTCAAATTATATTGGAGTAGGTATACGAGAAATTATTTTTGAATTTATCGCACTAACCCAAACAATATTTACAATCAAATATGAGTATAACAAGAGTATTATGCAGGAATGTGAAAATAATAATATTATTACATGGTATGAAAATCGTTTAAATGAATTCATCATCATCATCATTTTCAGCCGTTCACTATCCACTGCTGGATGAAGTTGACTCCACACATTTTTGTCAATACATCAGCCCATCTTCCACTCGGTCTACCTTGCTTTCTTTCATATCCTCTCAGATACCATTCCAGTATTTCCGCCATCCATTCTTCTTGCTATGTGTCCAGCCCATTGCCAATTCAACATGTATTCCTCTTACGATCTCTTCTTGTCACAACAAGCATACATCTTTCCATGCTTCTCTGAGTGCACTGGATCTTACGTAAAATTCTTGAATTCAGCATCCACGTTTCACATACATACGTCATAACTGGCAGTGCGCATTGATCGTATACCTTCCTTTTTAAGCATAGCGGAATGTTCGATTTCAAAACTGTGTTCATGCTTCAAATGCTTTTGTTTCCTCTTCTTTACATCCAGGAATATTCACCAATTGAATCATAATAATAATTGGTCTCCCTGCTGTATATTGCGTTATTCTTCGTACACACCTTCGCCCTTTGTCATTCGCTGTTCGGTTCGTCGGTGTATACGCAGCATTAGTTCCGTTTCACCATCATCATCATTTTCAACTGTACACCATCCACTACTGGATCTCCAATCCCCTTCCATTCCCGTCAGTCTTGTGCAAACTGCATACACTCGACTCCAAACATTCTTCTCAATTCATCAGCCCATCGTCCACTCGGTCTACCTTACTTTCTTTCACATCCTCTCGGATACCATTGCAGTATTTCACGCGTCCAACTGCCATCCTATCTTCTCGCTATGTATCCACTCCATAGATTGGCCTTAGCGCCCGAAAAATGACATAAAAAAAAAGTGTGAGGAGACACCTCTGTGAGAAATAGTAGTTAAGTATAAGTATAGTGTATAATGTATATTTGATTTAGTGTTTTGAAATATGTAATAGATGTAGTTAAATTAGCTATTTATTTAGCTATTATTATATAAAATAAACAAAAAGGGCATGCAAAAATGCATGCCTTGCATGCATTTTGCTTGACTTTTTTTTTGTGGGACTTCTTTTTTGTGAGAATTCCCCGCACTTTAGACCCCCCGCAACCCCCGTTGCTTCTGACGCTTTGTCCAGGCAAATTTGTTTGGAATGGCATATCTATGGTCCACTCCAACTGTTTCACATGTTCCGCTATTGGTCATGCTTCTTCCCCATGTATTCCACGATCTCTTCTTGTCATACCGAACATATGTACATCTTTCCATGCTGAATTCAGCATCCACGTTTCACATCCATACGTCATAATTGGCAGTACGCATTCTATTGTATACTATTGTGTGGTTGTTATACTAAAGATAATACATTTGAAAACAATATCATATTGTACAATCAATTGTTTTTTTTTTGTGAAATGACGCAGCTGCTCCGTTTTCGTGCGCGTATTATCTTAAATTATTTTAATTTTTAGAATGCCGTGCGTTGGCACATTATGTAATTTCGAAAACCAAACGAAAGCTGATATATCGCTTACAAGACAAATAATAAACGCTTTTCGATCGTCCGGCTGCGCGTAATACCAAAACGAGAGAAAACACACCTTTGGGCTATGAAAAAAAATAAAAAAAAAATAAAACGGTTCACCGATTTGTCATAATAATCCATCAATTATGACCACGGGTCGCCTCGGGGCCCCAAATGTTATTAATTACCCGCGTCTTCTACCGTAAAATGGCTCACCGTAAGCCTTAACGAGAAACTGAGCAATTTACGATACTAATTACCCCGCACAACGGCAACGGGTAATCAAGCGTTATTACAAAAATAAAACGATTATTTTTTATTTATTTTTTTTTTAGCCGATAACAAAATCGATTTAAACACACATCTCGTTCGCACCTCTCGGCGTGGGTCTGAACATGTCGTGTAATAATTCTCGAGATTCACTCGGTGTATTGTTTATAGTTCCAGATTCGTGGTATCGGTAGTTGGTTATTTGACGCCCACCTTTTATTGTCCCATAAAAATCCCACAATGATCCAAGCTCGCTTATAAAATATATATATATATATATACATATATAAGTAAGTAAGGGCGCCCGTGTACGCGCGACATCGGTAAAAGTTTTTTATTATGATAATGCGGGTCGTTTATATACGCATTTGAGGGGAATAAATAAAAATATATGTGACTCATTACTATTGGGAGGATTTCCGCGCGAACGAACGGTAAAGTCGACTTTCTTTTAATAATATTATTCAAATTCCACTATTGATGTGAGATTAACCCTTTCCCGGGGATATGTTACGATCGAAAATTAACATTTTTATTATAATACCTGCATAGATTTTGAGTGTACGTTGAGATAGGAGTGTGTGTACATTTTTGACAAGTGCAATGTACATATGCGATACTTTGATTACTACCTTTCAAGTAGACGGCATGTCAAATTTAGGTAAGTTCAATTGAAAAAAAACTTCATTTGCAAATCTCAAGACTGAATGAATGTTTTTGTTGTGAGTTATGTCACATTCAAATACGTTTATTTATAATTCAAAATGTATATGACGTACAAAATGAAAGATACTCATTACAAACAGAAAAACAACTGACATACAGTCTCATGACAAAAAGTTTGGACCAAATTCTGTAGACTGTGTCCATGCTTTATTTATAAAAATATAAAGTACATTGAAAAATAAATATTAACTTAATATTTAGTAATTCCCCCTGTGTTATATGTAGTTATTTATAAAGTAAAAATAATATGCAACATAATTAAAAAAAAAACAAGACATAGCTGTGTTTTAAAATTTTAAAATGTTTTCGGTGGACATTTTTCTTTACCAGTCGAGTAAAGGTAGATTTAACCGAAACAAACTTTCAGATTAAAGTAAAAATGTCCGTAGTCGAACAGTGTCATCGAGACAGCCACTGGATCGAGTGTACTTATTTGCAAAGTTCGGTGTTGATTAGTCAAACGGTTATCCACTGCTGGATGAAGGCCTCTCTAATCCTCTTCCATTCCTGTCTGTCTTGAACAATCTGCATCCACTCAACTCCACACATTCTTCTCAATTCATCATCCATCATCCATTTGGTCTACCTTGCTTTCTTTCACATCCTCTCGGATACCATTACAGTATTTCTCGCGTCCATTCTTCTCGCTGTGTGTCCACTCCAACCTTTTCACACGGTGATACTTCTCACCCATGTATTCCTCTTACGATCTCTTCTTGTCATACCAAGCATATATCTTTCCATGCTTCTCTGAGTGCACTGGATCTTACGTAACATTCTTGAATTCAGCATCCACGTTTCACATCCATACGTCATAACTGGTCGTATGCTTAAAAAAGAGCTATAGACAGATATACTACACTAGTGTAAGCCCGTTGAATATCAACGGATGTTTGTGTGGTGAGCATATTTAGGAGTGTATGTAATAGTTTTTTATAGTTGTTGCATAGATGGCGCAACAACGTAACAATTGCCTACTGACAATTAATATTTTCAAATCGCAGCAGGCTCGTCATCGCCTCCATTGGATGATAGTGTTAGCTCAATTCATTCTCACCCATGTATTCCTCTTACGATCTCTTCTTGTTATACCAAACATACAACAAACATGCTTCTCTGAGTGAATTCTGAATTCTTGAATTCAGCGTCCACGTTTCACATCCATACGTCGTAACTGGCAATACGCATTGGTCGTATGCTTAAAAGAGAGCTATAGACAGATATACACTAGTGTAAACCCGTTGAATGTCAACGGATGTTTTTGTGGTGACTATATGTGTATTTAATAGTCTGTTTTTATGGTTGTTGTATAAAAACAGTATTAAAAATAATTTAAATACCCCCCCTCCTCCCCATCATGTCCATTAAAAATAGGTGGGTCGCGAAAGTTTGATGTTCTAAAAAGTGCACTATGCACTGCACTATGGTATAATTTGTAAATAAATAAATATAAGGAAAGTTTAGCTCATACGTGGAGAGAATTTGTGCAATAATTTGAGGGCAAAAAAAAATAATATAATAATATAAAAGGATATCATTGTTTGTTGTCTCTTGTGTGCGTTCTTTGAGTGGTTAGTTATGAAAATAGCCCGTGTTGCCCACTCGGCCGAGAAATGGCGACATAATTTATTTGGCGGGCGACAATATCGCCCATAAATATTCATGCTGCGAAAATAATTGTCGGCGAAATTAAGTCGACCCACGTACAAAACGGAGATCTATGTAACCAGAAAACCAGTAACGGTGCGTTATCCCATGAGGACTTCCATGGGACATCCCAGATATGCCCACAAATCTTCCAGAATGCTTCGGTACATACATACATACATACATACATACATAGTACGGGCCAGGGATCGCCAATCGTGTAAAAAAACATATAAACTAAAATTTCGACGTGTGTGAATAAAACGGTTCCTAATGGGTAGTTCGGTGCATTCAATATGATCGGTTGCACAGCCGGTGCATCATACTGCATTATTATGCAAATGCAAGATCTTCTGTTGGACCAACGGCCACTACCGTCACGTTTCGAATGCATCCGATACGGAAATTCAATATGGAAAATTGAGTTTCAACCCCACTATCCTCGTTCCCGTTATTCGCTTTCCCATAAGATATATACCGTTATGATGATTAAGCGATGTATCGTTAACGATACTGCACTTTAGTATAACTTAATTTTAGTCCACTGTGTGAATGTTCAATATTATTTCACCGAAACAATTCAACTAGTATTTGTGACTTATATAAGATTAAATATTGAATAAATGGTCAATGTTCATAGTATAATATGTAAATATTGTACTAGTAAGTAGAAACACAATTTTGAAACATACATATACAGAATTAGAAACAGAAACACGGACATATTTATTTATTTATTTATATAGTATAGTAGCTTAAGCTAATTAATTATAATCCTTAACTAAGCACCTGTACAGAGGTGTTTTTTTAAGACTGCCAGGAATTTTTCAATAGTTTTGGAACTTCTATGTAATTCCATCCGGCAGTCTATGTACATATTATACTCCAAAACACCTCTGTACAAGATGGTTCTCCTATTTCTATTTATTTTAACATTTTTTATAATTAAATTATATTCACATACATCCATTCCTCTCACAATAAATTTACTAAAATATGATGGTAACGTATTATTATCTAACTTAAATATAAATACGAACATATAAACAAAAAGACGGACATATATGTATGTATGTACAAACATAGAGACATATGTACATATACCTGATTTTCCTTTTGGACGAGGGATACGTTCCAGGGACTACCGTAAAAAAAAAAATTCTCGAAATCAAAAGTAAATCGAATTTATTTTTTATTTATACATACATGCAAATATTTTGATAAGTTATCTTCACAATGAAGTAGTAAATTGAAATGGTTTTCGATTTAAATTTAATTTAATATTAAAAAAATACATTTATTCAGTGTCGCTACTTGACAATAAACGTGACCGTTTTTACTGCTGGGTTTTCTTTTTGATTTTTTGTCACCGTGTTATTTCAAAACCATGTAAAAAGAGAATCGGATGTTCGTACATATCTATACTTCATATATCATCATCATCATCATTTTCAGCCGTTCACCATCCACTGCTGGATGAAAGCCTCTCCAATCCTCTACCATCCTGTCTGTCTTGAGTAATCTGCATCCAGTTGACTCCACACATTCTTCTCAATTTCAAGCCCATCTTCCACTCGGTCTACCTTGCTTTCTTTCACATCCTCTCGGATACCATTCCAGTACTTCTCGCGTCCATCTTCCATCCATTCTTCTCGCTATGTGTCCAGCCCATTGCCACTTCAACTTTTTCACCCGCACTGCTATGTATATCTGCCACTTTGGTCATACATACTTCTTACCCATGTATTTCTTTTGCGATCTCTTCTTGTTATGCCAAGCATACATATTTCCATGCTTCTCTGTGTGCACTGGATCTTTCGTAGCATTCTTGAATTTAGCGTCCAAGTTTCACATCCATACGTCATAACTGGCAGTACGCATTGGTCGTACGCCTTCTTTTATAAGCATAGCGGAATGTTGGATTTAAAAACTATGTTCATTCTTCCAAAAGCACTCCATCCTAGTTTCATTCTTCGTTTTATTTCTTCTTCTTTACATCCAGTCATATTCACCAATTGTCCTAGGTATAAATAACTATCAACTATCTCTACAATACTTCATATATATGTATGCAGAAAGACAGACATAATAACATACAGCCATATGTATGTAGATAAGGAGACATACAAACATACCGACAGACAAACAGAATGATACACATATTATATATGTACAGACAAAAATACAAATAGATGTACAGAGTGCAAATAGAGACAGACATACAGCAATTAAATTTTATATATTTTAAATGTTCATATATGTACACACATATGTACATGGTCCGAGTATCAAGTCTGTGTATTTTGCAAGAATTTGTGGATATTTAGAATGGGGAACATTACAAATCGTTGTATAATGGGACTTGGGTTTTTCGCTTAGTAGTCTTTATCAAAACGACAGTAAAAAATTACAGCTGAATGACAATAATTGTCTGCAAAACCCCACCATTTTGGCGCCCATTGGTCTACCGTCGGGTTTTCCACCCCTGTTATTTAAGATAATAGGTTTCAGTTGGCGACTACTATACTGGTGGAAACACTCGGTCGCTTCATAAATAAACAATCACCATTTTCCTACTATGGCGAGTTTTCCTCAGCGGAAAACTCGCCGCGCAAAAACACTTTTTCGACCGCATAGCGATTTCCTTCGTAAAAAAAATATACATAAGCAATATCAAATCGCACAATTTCCTCGAATCATACACACAAATAGAGTATGTATGATACATTGAATACAATTAAAATGTTTTAAATTCACATTTCAGTGTGGAAAATGAATAATTAGTGCGGCGAAAATCGTTTCCGTCGCGCGTTCGCTCACCGCACGATCAAAAGCTAATTTTTTTCCCATGTTCAAAAATAAAGATGTGCGATGACAGAAATATTAATCGAAATGTTTCTGTACACGAGTCCGTTCCGGAACGCGACTGGGAAAATTACTGCAACGACATAACGCTCTTTGAAAATGGAAAATCGTCATACAAAAGTGGATCTGTGATACAACAACATTGCAAGTGTATTTTTAGGTGCGTTCGCTCGGAATGCTTTTGAATAATTAATTTATTTCAAGTGTATGGTGAATGAACTTGTGAACGTATTCATTGACTTTGCATATTGCTTGGACGATTTGTAAAATAAATTTAATCGCACTTATACTAATAAATAATTTAAAACTAAGCTCTATACGACCGTTCATATCAATATAATTTCTGATAATATTGTATATTTTATGTGACAATGTAACGAAAAACTTTCGCTGGGAATTATTCAAAGTTTTCCCGATTAACGATAGTGTGGCAAGTAGAGAGGCATCGTGGCAATAAATTTTCATTAGAAAATTTCAACGGGTGAAAACCATTAAAGCGTTACCATTTTCACTTTTTGCACCTACCTATAAGTACTTGGGGAAGTTTTAACGATCTTTCTGCTGGGTTGTCGTTGACGTTAGTTTTCAACTATGTACGGAAAATGGGTCAAATTAATACACAAACTTTCTACAGTACGCAATTATCACCGTACGTCATAGAAAAGCGCACAAATTAAAGATTATTTTCACAATTATACAAACAAGCTAGGTATAAAAAATTTTATACCTAGGGCAATTGGTGAATATGACCGGATGTAAAGAAGAAGAAATAAAACTAAGATGGAGTGCTTTTTGGAAGAATGAACATAGTTTTTAAATCCAAAATTCCGCTATGCTAAAAAAAGAAGGCATACGACCAATGCGTACTGCCAGTTATGACGTATGGATGTGAAACTTGGACGCTAAATTCAAGAATGTTACGCAAGATCAAGTGCACAAGGAGAAGCATGGAAAGATGTATGCTCGGTATAATGAGAAGATATCGTAAGAGGAATACATGGGTGAGAAGTGGCAGATATAGCAGTACGTGTGAAAATGGATGGCAGATGGACGCGGTATCCGACAGGATGTGAAAGAAAGCAAGCTAAACCGAACAGAAGATACATAGGCTGATGAATTGAGAAGAATGTGTGGAGTCAAGTGGGTGTAAATTGTTCAAGACAAACAGGAATGGAAAAGGATTGGATGGTGAACGGCTGAAAATGATGATGATGATATAAGTATGCATCTCAATCTGTGTACATACATATATGTCTGTATATTTATATGTATGTATGTCTCACTATCTGTATGTTCCTTATATGTATACTAGTTTTATTACCCGGCTTTGCCCGGGGTGTAATTAATATAATGTAATATAGTGTTTGTTTAGTAAATTATTTCGGGAGCCCAAAAAAGGGGCCGCCAGGGCAGGAGGGGGGGGTCTGGGGTGGTAAGGGGCCGGCATAGATTTTAGGGAGTATATTAACGCTATGACGTCACTATAGGATTTTTCGAGTTTTTTTCGGTTTTTTAGATTTTTTCAACTTTTTTTTTTGACTTTTTTTGAACTTTTTTGAACTTATGAACTTTTTTTGATTTTTTTTATTTTATTTTTTCAACTTTTGATACCCCCTAAAGCCATGCCGGCCCTCAAACCACCCCCAGACGTCCCTCATGCCCCAACGGCCCCTTTTTTGGACCCCTCAAGCCATGCCGGCCCCTACCACCCCCCCCCCAGACCCCCCCTCAAGCCCCGGCGGCCCCTTTATGGGCTCCCTAAAAGCTATGCCGGCCCCTTACCACCCCCCAAACCCTCCTTCTTACCCCGGCGGCCTTTTGACTCCCGAAAAGCAATGTCGGCCCCTTACCACCCCACCAGACCACCCTCCTACCCCGGCGGCCCCTTTTTGGACTCCCCAAAAACTATGCCGGCCCCTTACTAACCCCCAAACCCTCCTTCCTACCCCGACGGTCCTTTTTTTGGACCCCCGAAAAGCAATGCCGGCCCCTTACCACCCCCCCCAGACCCCCCTGCTGCCCCGGCGGCCCCTTTTTGGGCTCCCGAAACACTATCTGCTTAAATCTGCCGAAAACATCTACTATCGTGTGTACTTCGTCGTTTCTATTAATCGCGCCCGAGTAACGCCTGGTAATTGACGAATGACCCATACGTACGTACATACATACATACATACAAACTTAAGCGTTTTATATATTAGATACATACATTTCCATATCTATTGATTGTTAATAGGTTTTTGAGCTCTTTCTCCTATTATGCTTTAAACACTAACATTAAAATAAACGAATCCTTATAAATACTAACAAAATGAACAACGTGTAAAATAGATAATGGTCACTGGACCTGTAGCTATTAAAATAGATTTAAGATGTATTGCGAACATAGTATATGAACAATAAAAAGCTTTTTTAAATAAAATAAAATACAGTGCAATAGTTTCTATTCAAGTAGCCAATAACCATACAAAGTTTTGATTCGCTGATTTCAGATAGAATTTTACATTACGAGTTCTGAAAAGAGATCAAATATTGCATTACGAGTTTCGAAAAATGCAACAGTAGTTCAGTTTTAGGCAGTGAAATTTTAAGTCCACTAAAACTTGTGCACATTTCCTTATATACATAAATCGACAAATTGAGTGTTTCCGGTCGCGATAGTTCAGAAAAGCGCAACATACATACATACTCGACCAGTTTTGTGTTTCAATAACGTTTGCACCCGGGCAATGCCGAGTACTACAGCTTTACGAGCGTAATATTTTACTGCGAAAACCGGCTTCGTTTGAGGGTCAAAAATAATTTTCAACATATTGCGCTCGCTTCGCAGAAACTGTTACTATTCGAAAATGCACGGGGCACGTGTTGGTGCACAGCGCGCAACGGTGCACCAACGGAGCCGTACCTTTTATAAAAGCACTATAAATACTCGGCGATACAAGCGAGTGCCGACGACTCGTTAATTCGAACAACCGGCGGCAGATGTGATTCATTCGACGTACAGTATAATAATACACGGGTACATAATAATACGTGTATCATTGCGAGCGTCTAATTTATACGTCGCTTGTGCAAAGCTGGCCCCGCCTTTATTATTTATTAAATGCACCTCGAAGCGAAATTGATACGGTATGCCATTCCGCGGTGTTTTCGACTAGTTTATGACGACGTTGAACGGCCGCTAAAGCACGCGACTGAACAGTTGTTGAAGTCCCAGAGCTTTTTGATACACTTTCTTGTTTACGAGTGGGGTAACTTGTGTGGTTTGAAATGGTCAGTGTGGAGTTTCGATACAAATGTGGCCAAAGTTCACTCGAAATATTGTTAAGATAACCTTTCTGTATGTACATATGTATATGAAAAAGTGTACTTGACGTACTTTAAATGTATAAAGTGATTTAAATAGGCCAAAAATTTTTTCTATCGAATATTACACGTATGTATATTTCTGTCGATACTTTCAATATTTTCCTCGAAAACAATAAAATTCACATATGTTAGCGATACTTTAAAATTTATGCAGAAAAGTGTATACATAGATACATAAAATATCGTGTTTTGACGAATCAGCATACGACTTGTCTTACTCTGTTGACCTATATCTATATATGTATATAAAAATGAATGTCTGTCTGTCTGTTTGTTTGTTTGTTTGCTTGTCTGCCTCTTATAGGCTCCAAAATCACTCGACCGATCGCGATGAAACTTTCAGGACTTATTGTGATCATACCGGGGATGGTTCATGTGAAAAAAAATCGGGATAAAACGGGAACGGGAACGGGAACGGGCCTGCTCACGCGTCAGATAACGTACTAGGAACGGGAACGGGAACGGGATCGGGAACGGGATCAGGATCGGGAACGGACCGGGATCTGGAATCGGGAAAAAAACGGGAACGGGAACAGGAACGGCCTGCTCACGCGTCAGATAACGTACTAGGAACGGGAACGGGAACGGGATCGGGATCTGGAACGGGAACGGTATCGGGCATTGCAACGCATGCCGGGTCAGCTAGTATTAAATAAAATCTAATTTGGCTATGACTATAGAAAACGTCTTAATATTTTTGATTATTTTTTCATTCACTATGAGATCGTAAGAGGAATATATAAAGTGTGACTAAAGTGGCAGATATAGCAAAACGTGTGAAAAAGTTGAAGTGGATACATAGCGAGAAGAATTGATGGCAGATGGACGCGAGAAATACTGGAATGGTATCCGCGAGGATGTGAAAGAAAGCAAGGTGGACCGACTGAAAGATGGGCTGATGAATTGAGAAGAAAGTGTGGAAGTGGATGCAGATTGATCAAGACGGACAGGAATGGAAGAGAATATACGAACATACGACCAGTGCGTACTGCCAGTTATGACGTGTGGATGTGAAACGTGGATGCTAAATTCAATAATGTTACACAGGATCCGGCGCACACAGAGTAGCGTGGAAAGACGCATGCTCGGTATAACGAGAAGAGATCGCAAGAGGAATACATGGGTGAGAAGCGTGACCTATAAGCGGAACGTGTGAAAAAGTTGAAGTGGACACATGACGAGAAGAATGGTTGGACGCGTCAAATACTGGAATGGTATCCGAGAGGATGTGAAAGAAAGCAAGGTAGACCGAGTGGACGATGAACTGATGAATTGAGAAGAATGTGTCAGATTGCTCAAGGCAGGCAGTAATAGAAGAGGGGATTGGAGAGGCCTTCATCCAGCCGCGATACCAATATAAATTAAGAGGGGTATCGAATGACCTTGAAAGTGGATGACCTCCACTTGGATGCAGATTTCTCAAGACAGGCAGGAATGTAAGAGGATTGGCCATCATTTTCGGCCGTTCACCATCCACCGCTGGATGAAGGCCTCGACTCCACACATTCTTCTCAATTCATCAGCCCATCGTCCACTCGGTCTGCCTTGCTTTCTTTCACATTCTCTCGGATACCATTATGCGCTATGTCTTCACTTCAACTTTTTCACACGTTTTGCACTATCTGCCACTTTGGTCATACTTCTTACATTTCTTTCATGCTTCACTGTGTGCATTGGATCTTGCGTAATATTCTTGAATTTAGCATCAAAGTTTCACATCCATACGTCATAACTGGCAGTGCGCATTGGTCGTATGCCTTATTTTTTAAGCATAGCTGAGTGACGGATTTAAAAACTATGTTCATTCTTCCAAAAGCACCGGTCATATGCAGCAATTGTTCTAGATAAAATAACTGTCAACTAACCTATGCACATATACATATAACAACTCAAGCACCGAACAAATAACACGCTATTCAACACTGGGGAGTAAATTTTGATAAAATTTTCAACAGCACACTACAAGAAGAGACCTTAATCCGGAAGTGTCTCATCGTATACCTGAAGCCGTTACGCAGGTTGTTTACTTAAACATCTCATTAATTATTGTCAACCGTGCGACATCCCTATTTGGACAAAGGTATCCTCGTATGAGTGTTGAGAAATTAATCACGTATATACAATGTATGTACGTATGTATATTCGGGGAATCCTAACACTAAATTACTGTGTAAATACCGTACGCCGGGGAAAACCTCAAACATTCACCCCACATGCAGATGTGAAAATTGCCGTGACGAGACATTGTCCACGGTAGATCTTATTCGACGATGTTCTCAAATGTTCTCAGATAAGGAAAATGGAAAATGGCCGTATGTATAGGCCATAATAGGCCGAAGCTCAAAAAGGATCGCCTGTTCCTGTTTATGGCCCATTCGAGCTTACCGTTCGGTAAGGGAGGATCCTGCACTGAATTACTGACCTTCTCTCCCCCGTTCCTTTCCTACCCTACAAGGTTTCCTTTGTGCGAAAAGAAGGAGAATTTCGCATGTCTGATACATTGTATCGTACGGTGCAAATGAATGTTATCTGTTTTTGAATGTCGTCCTGCACGTGGCGATAGTGCAAGAAGCCTAAATTCAGACATTTTGGGTCACCAAAGATGGGATGGTAACATTAGATAACCTATCGCGATGAAATATAAGTAAAGGCGCTCGCACACCTCTGCCGATTTCGCAAGTCTGATATTTGTAGTGTGCGCACATGGCACGACCGACCAACACTCAACGGGCGAATTGTGAAGTACTGTGCTGCCGTCCTAACCCCATTTAACGTAACAAAATCGAGATAAATGGACAAATTTTTTTCTTCATATATTACTGATTGATTTAAACTTTTTTTTAGCGCATGAGGTTATTTTCTATTGTGTTTTGATAATTCTAAGGAGAAATTAAAAAAAAAATGAATACTTTAGTAGTTACGTCACTTCATTGTTCATTATTAATGTATACATATGACTATTCCAAACTTCAACCACTCTATTTGAAAAGAATGAATCTCTAACAATCTTATTTGATTTATCTTTTGGGAGTCTAAGGCTGATATTACATTCAGCAACAAAACGGGACACCAGGTTATTTTTGAACCTCGGCGACCAGATAGATATACAGGTATCAATGGTAAGTATTACGATGTATTACACGATGCGATTCTGGGTTGCTTGAAAATTTCTTGGAAGTCAATGTTCGCCGAAAAAAATCTTCACCAAAAACCCTTTTCTGACCTTTTTTTTTGCATCGTCGTACTCAATTGTCAACGCAACGCAACGCCAACGCAATTGTTTCGAAAACAATGAAATTCAGAAAGAAATACGAGAGGTTGAATTTTATATATTTTCTACGTCTACATAGAGTACCTAGTTTCGTATAGTATTTTTTTTGTATGAAGATTATGAGATGACCAGGTAGCTTGGTAGCTTGAAAAGTGGCGCAATGTAATAAGATGCTCGCCACCGCAAAAAAAAATCTGGTGTTGGTTTTGTTGCTCAATGTAATATCGCTCTAAGGGTGATATTATGTATATTGAGCAACCAAACGAAACACCAGGTTTTTTTTGAACCTCGACGACCAGATAGATATACAGGTTCCAATTGTACATATTAGACGATGCAATTCTCAGTTGCATGAAAATTTCTTGGAAATCAATGTTCGACGAAAAAAACCTTCAACCAAAAACCCTTTTTTGACCTTTTTTTGCATCGTCGTACTCAATTGTCAACGCAACGCAACGTCAACGCAATTGTCTCGAAAACAATAAGTTTTCGTATAGCTTCCTAGACCTATATTTTTTGTATGAAGATTATGAGATGAGCAGGTAGCTGGTGAAGTAAAAGTGGTGCAATGTAATAAGATGCTCGCCACCGTCAGAAAAATTCTGGTTGTTGGTGTGGTTGCTCAGTGTAATATCGCTCTAAGAGTATGACCTCTTAGATGAGGGTTCTCATTGAGCATAATGAGGTTGGTCATTTCACATGAATAATGATTATTTATTATTTTTAATACTTCAATTAAACCACCTCTTAATCTCCTCTTCTCCAATGTGGAGAGATTCAGTCTTTTCAGTCTTTCGTGATAAGGTAGTGACCGAAGTAAATATTGGATACGTTATTTTCGCTAAGTATTGGTGATACTATTTCTCTGCGCATGCAGATACGTTAGATTTAATAGCTTAAAAAAGTCACTTTTGGATGAAGATACATTAATTTTGATATGAAAATTCCCTCCAAAACACATCTAACTCATTTTCGTAATTTTTGTCAGTTACGTTAAGTGGGCTTAGGATGGCAGTGTGGTGCGCACACTAGGCACGACTGCAGTGCCATTCGACACAGAAACTTCACTCAACATTCAACGGGGAATAGTGAAATACTGTGGTGCGTATACTAGGCACGACTGCAGCGCCATTCGACACTCAACCGGCGAACAGTGAAATACCATATGTCACCTCGCTTTCGTAACGTTTGTATTTCATTCACGATTCTGACATGGACTCCTCACATGAAGACGAAGCTCTCACGCTGGCCGCATATTTATATGAATGGTTAGTTAAATACTTTTATTTGTGTATAACGGTGTATCATCGAGGATCGGCTGACTGTTGACAGGATCGTTTGGTTTCTGTCACTCTGACATAACCTATTAAGTCAGAACGTACAGGATGGGATACTTCTTCACCGTTTCGATCAGCTTTTCCACACACGTCATATCGAAATTGAGCGAATCCGTGGCGATTTCGCGCCGGATTCCGGTACGAATTCGCGCGTTTTCTTCGCTAGGCGAATGCGAATCCGCAAAGGTGTGCGAGCGCCTTAAATTAAGAAGACCCAAAAAGAATATTTTGACTGTTTTTACGAATAAAAATGTGTTTTACTTAAAATTACTGCCTTTGTGTGGAATAACCAAAGTCTATGTATGTATGTATGTATAATTTATTTTCCCAGACGTGATTGATAATAGTTTCTCAGGTCAATAAGGCCATCTAAATAAAATATATATACTCTCAATCTTAGCAAATAATCTTACATATGTATGTAGCTTGTTTATTTACATGATTATAATTTACAAACTCAGCAAGCGTCAAACGATTTGGACGCATTTACTATTATATTTTCACACGTGCATTTAAAATAGTTTAAAAATGTTAAAAATAGTGTACTTGTTAACATTTCTATTACCTATGGTGTATTCTCTCCGCTGTAAGTATTGTATTTTTATTTTAAATACTATAAATACCCACCCACTTACAATTGTACTATGTTTCAAGTGATACTTGCCACGACTGAAAATAGTATACCAGTATTGATTGAAAACAAAGCTGGAGAAGGTAAATCAAAAATCCATTTAAATCAATCTAAATTTCATAAAAAAAAGTCAAATATTTCGTCGATAGCTTGCGAATCGTATGCAGAACAAGTACCAACTAGATTATTTTCGTACACAAATTTGGACTATTTTATTAACACCGGAGAATTTCCACACGCGGTTTGTTTACAGATATTTTTATGCATTGCATTGAAATTGTTTTGCAATAATTTAAGTGCACTTTTTATAACAGGTGGCGATTTTAGGCCGTCGCAATGATACCAGTTTGATATTTATTTGTTCCGGCTCTCTCATATCTCATAGATACGTTTTGACAACAGCTTCGGCAATTCAGTAAGTTTTTGTTTACTTTAGAATATTTTCCAGTAGGTTTAATTGAGGATTTTTACAATTTTCAATATAGGAAAATTCAACCAGTTCAACCAGCTATTATAAGATTAGGAACAGTATTATCAGATGAATTGCAAGAAACGGAGTTTGATTACCTCGTCGATAAAGTTAAAATACATAATGCATACCAATCACCTAAACTGTACAACGATATCGCTTTATTAAGGTAAAACAATACATTTAATTAAAATTTCTATACCACGAATGCAACGATACAAGTTCTTGTTTATCACATTCAAGAATGTCTAAAGATGTTATATTTTCATTGAAAATTCAACCAATTTGTTTGTATGCCGAAAAAAATGATCCTTCAGTTGCCATGCTCGTACCTGGATGGGGACCTGAAGATCCCACAAACGGTATACAAATCATCATTAAATACTTAAAATATAATAGTGCAGAGTATGTGTAAAATTTTCACATATTAATTTATTACAAAATATAGCGAATAATACGAGTTTTCGCCTGTCGAAATTATCATTGACTGCAATTCCGCACGGCCAATGCCACGCAACATCCCAGCAAAATTTACAACTTCCACGTGGTATTATTCCATCTATAATGTGCACCGCTGATATATCTGGTTTGACAAGTCTCTGTCAGGTATTGTAAATTCAATTTTGAATCATTTAATCATTTAAATTTTGGTGTTTGTATTGATTTGATTGAATTTTTAAGGGTGACTCTGGTGGTGCGCTTCAATACTACGATACTGATATGAAAATGTTGAAAGCAGTTGGATTATTATCATTTGGCAACGTGTGCGTCACCAATAGTACTATTGGAACTACTAGAATATCAAATTATATAGGTTGGATTGAAAAAATCGTTTGGCCGTAATAAAAAATCGAAATTGATTGACAATCTTTGTTTAATTTAAATACAATTTGATCGAGAGTATTGAGAATTCTAGCAGTGCTATTTTTATATCGTATCCAATTTGTCTGGAGAGGATTTGTGTGGTGTGTGTGTGTGTGTGTGTGTGTGTACGTCATTCGTGAAACAAATGGTGCATAGCATGCACCGATCGTAGAAAAAATGCATTGGCGTTGCGTTATTTTAATTAAAATTATTAAATGCTTACTGGTGTAAGCCCGTTGATTATCAACGGAGCGGTTTCTCATCACTGAAAAGTAATATTAAATTTAATAGTTTTTATAGTCGTTGTATAGATGGCGCTTAATAATAACAACAACGTGACAATTTAGCATATAAATATGTTAAAAATAAAAGGGATCTCGCATCATCGGCGTTGGATTATGGCGTAAACGCTCAATGTTCCAACCTGGTTATACCGGTTCAAATCCCACTCGCGCTACGTTCTGGTTTTTTTTTAAATTATTTACATCGGCGAGCGTTATCAGCAGACAGACACACAGACAGCGGAATAAAGCTATTATATCTTATATATATATATATATAAATCAATGTCTGTCTGTTTGTTTGTCTCTTATAGGCTCCTAAACCACTCAACCGATCGCGATGAAACTTTCAGGACTTATTGTGATCATGCCGGGGATGGTTCCTGTAAAAAAAAATCGGGGAAAAACGGGAACGGGCCTGCTCACGCGTCAGATAACGTACTAGGAACGGGAACGGGATCGGGACCGGGAACGGGATCGGGAACGGGAACGGGCCAGCTCACGCGTCAGATAACGTACTAGGAACGGGAACGGGAACGGTATCGGGATCGGGAACGGGATCTGGAACGGGAACGGGAACGGGCCTGCTCACGCGTCAGATAACGTACTAGGAACGAGAACGGGAACGGGATCGGGAACGGGAACGGGATCGGGACCGGGAACGGATAGGGAACGGAACGGGCCAGCTCACGCGTCAGATAACGTACTAGGAACGGAACGGAACGGTATCGGGATCGGGAACGGGATCTGGAACGGGAACGGGAACGGGCCTGCTCACGCGTCAGATAACGTACTAGGAACGAGAACGGGAACGGGATCGGGAACGGGAACGGGATCGGGACCGGGAACGGGAACGGGCCAGCTCACGCGTCAAATAACGTAATTGGAACGGGAACGGGAACGGGATCGTGCATTGCAACGCATGTTGGGTCAGCTAGTATACATATGATAAAATTTTGTTAAATTGAAACGCATAAGGTATGCCAAGAGGGTTGAGTCACACTCCAGTCAGCCGAAATGCTGAAAATAAAAATTATTACCAGATTTATATACCGAAAAGAAACATGTCGATTCAATCAAGCCAACAATTGCATTGCAACTGTTGCAACGTTGATTCTTGAGCGAAAAATGTCTAAAATGTCTTAAATGTCTTGACCTTAAAATATCGTCATTGGTAAAATATGGTTGTAAATAAATGTAGATTAAACAATTTTCCAATTTTTCTAATTTATGCAGTTGAGAAACGGTTCCACAACATTTAACTTAACAACTTAGCCTTTAACTTTTAATAACCTTAAAATTGACAATATTGGATTCGTCGAGATTACGGCAATCGGTAATTTGGCTGTCCGCCATATGACAAGTAGTACGAAATAAGTATACTTTATTACTTTACAGATTATAGATAGATCCTAATGAACAGATAATATTTCATGTGAGATAAGAGTCTGGGTAGTCTGAGTGGCGTCTGGGCATGTCGGCGAGTTCTAGTGCTGCGTACACACCAACGAACCGAACAGCGAACGACGAAGGACGGAGGTTTATGAACGTCCACACAATAGCAACCCTTCGTCGTTCGCTGTTCGGTTCGTTGGTGTGTACGCAGCATTACATGATCTGAGTTCAAACCGACGTGAACCAGGTTGGTGTCTATCTTGTATACGATTAATACGGTGAAGTAGAGCTGATTGCGATTATTCAGGCTGAAATGAATTTTTTGACGTAAAACTTCTATTGGCACGGTAGTGAAAATCGTTTCGTTTCGTTTCTATACAAACTGACCGAACGAAAGTTGCAACGATATTGCCGTCTCTCTTGTTCTTCTGCGTTCATGCGAGACAGAGATAGAGCTACCCGCGACCCGTACCGCCCCTCGTCCTCAAAATTTAATCGCTTTTATCGCTCCATTGTTGGAACAAAATGTAATATAAATAATAAGTTTTATTTATGTATGTACTGAATAAAGATTAAATTAAATTACCCACGCCACGCACGTCAATGGTCGACTTTGAGTCAGGAATACCGTCAGTATGCTGTGGCCAGATTATTTTGTCGGTGTGAAATGGGTCGCGCACCATTAGCCCTGAGGTGTTTTGGTCGCGCCAGATTCTTCTGGGGCACTTGATGTTCCTCTTCTAAGACAGGGGACCCTTTTTTATTCCATCTGTGAGGAGGGTTCCAGCTCTGAAGGGACAAAACTGTCGATCGGAAACTCTCAACACGAAAATTGACTTCCGGTTGCGGTCAAAAGAACCGGCTCATCAAAAATACTCGTCTCTGCACTCTGATTGCATGCATTTTAGTGTTCAAACAAAAAGTACAGTAGAAAGTTTGATTTTCCTATGTTTAGGTAGATTATAATATATAGTATGTATGTAGTACCCATGAACAATAGTAGATATGTTTACGTCTTAACATCAAGGTTTGAAATCTATATATATATAAATGAATGTCTGTTTGTCTGTATGTCTATCTGTCTGTCTGTCTGTCTGTCTGTCTGTCTGTCTCTTATAGGCTCCTAAACCACTCAACCGATCGCGATGAAACTTTCAGGACTTATTGTGATCATGCCGGGGATGGTTCCTGTGAAATCGGGATAAAACGGGAACGGGCCTGCTCACGCGTCAGATAACGTACTAGGAACGGGAACGGGAACGGGATCGGGAACGGGATCAGGATCGGGAACGGGAACGGGCCTGCTCACGCGTCAGATAACGTACTAGGAACGGGAACGGGATCGGTACCGAGAACGGGAACGGGAACGGGATTGGCATCGGCAACGGATCGGGAACGGGAACGGCAACGGCAACGGATCGGGATCTGGAACGGGAACGGTATCGGGCATTGCAACGCATGCCGGGTCAGCTAGTACAACATAAATATATTAATATCAATTCTGGAAACTATTCCGGATTCGAAGCAAGAAGCATTACTTTCTGCAGTTTGTTTATTAAATAATCTTTATTAATATAATTACATACATACACACGTGTTGGAGGGTTAGCGTTAACTTTTATTTCATCGTCATCATCATCATCATCATTCACTCAGCCCATCGTCTACTCGGTATACCTTGCTTTCTTTCACATCATTCCAGTATTCTCGCTATGTGTCCTTTTTAACTTTTAACACGTTCCCCTAACTTTTTCACACGTTCCGCTATTGATCATGCTTTTCACCCATGTATTCCTCTTACGACCTCTTCTCGTTATACCGAGCGTACATATTTCCATGCTTTTCTGTGTGCACTGGATCTTGCGTAACATTCTCGAATTTAGCATCCACGTTTCACATCCATACGTCATTACTGGCTGTATGCCTTATTTTTTAAGCATAGCGGAATGTTGGATTTAAAAACTATGTTCATTCTTCGAAAAGCACTCGATCCTAGTATCATTCTTCGTTTTGGTGTAATTTTGTAAAGGTATTAATTTATGTATAACGTTGTGAAAATCGACTTTTTTTTTTAATTTACTGAACAATTTTTACGTACCTTTGTGCATTATAATGTAGGCTGTATGGTAGATTATTAAAAATGTGTCTATTCATTTAATTAATGAAATTATGGATTTTCTCCTGCAGAAGAATTCTTTTAACGAGCGCTGGGCAGAAAAAGGACTCGCAGATTTCACTCGTAAAATATAAACTTAATGTGAATTTTGCGGTTCTGAATTGCGTTGATTTGTACCCCAGGGGTTAGGCTTCGCAGGGTTTCGCAGAAAGGGAGTGTAGGGGGTTAGAGTGTGGAGGTGGTAGAGTCGGTCCTTCAATTAAATATATTATAATTGTGCGAAAAGGATAACGTCCGGCCACTATTAAAAAACGATTTGCATGAAAAAATACTATATTATCTCGCGGAATTTAATATTAGAGCGAAATTAAAATATAAAATGAGCACACCACCCCCTCTGAAAGTGAGGGTCTGGGAGGGATTGGTAGGAGCAGGACTCGTTAAGACTCCTTACGCCACTTGGGCGATCGGGGCCCAGGACCTATCTGAAAAGTAATTAAAATCGACTGTTCCTCTTTTTGGGCGATGCGAGATTCCCTGATCCACAAAATGGGGGGGTCTCTCTCTCTTCCTTCATATCCTCCCCCCCTTTCTCTCACCCTCTTTGGGAACTTCAAGAGTCTGAAAAGGGCTTAGCGCTTTCGCCCCCCCCCCTTCCCATCGGAGCTTTTTCCCCTCCATCGGTATGAAAAGGAGAATTAGTGGGACCTCTGCAAATGAAGTCGAAAGCTTCTTTTATTTTTTTGTTGAACGATTTTTATTTTATTCAAAAGTGAACCAATTCCAATCTGGAAACTATCTCCAGTATCAATTTTTAAATCAAGACGATAGATCAGCGCTCGCCAACCACTGATGGTCCGCATTTTTCATAATCATCATCATATTCAGCCCATCACCATCCACTGCTGGATAGAGGCCTCTCTTCTATTCCCAACTGTCTCGAGCAATCTGCATCCACTTGACTCTACACATTCTTCTCAATTCATCAGCCCATCGTCCACTAGTATTTCTCACGGCAACTTCAACTTTTTCACACGTTCCGCTATTGATCATGCTTCTGATCCATCTATTCCTCTTACAATATCTTCTCGTTATACCGAGCATACATCTTTCCATGCTTCTCTGTGTGCACTGGATATTACGTAGCATTTTTGAATTTAGCATCCACGTTTCACAGCCATACGTCATAACTGGCAGTACGCATTGGTCGTATGCCTTCTTTTTTAAGCAAAGCGGAATATTGGATTTAAAAACAATGTTCATTTTTCCGAAAGCACTCCATCCTAGTTTTACTTCTTCTTCTTTACAACCAGTCATATTCACTAACTGTCATTAGGTTTTAATTATTAACATCTTTAAAAATAAAAAAAAATACAAATACAAGTACATCATTATAGAAACAGTCAAATGCAGAATATTCTTGGAATAATTAAAATAAATCAAATGATAAAAAATCGTTATGTACCAAATTGAATACATAATATCTGCGTCACATATGTATTACATTGCGTATTTCACATATCTCACATCGGTCTACCTTGCTTTCTTTCACATCCTCTCAGATACCATTCCAGCATTTCTCGCGTCCATCTGCCATCCATTCTTCTCGCTATGTGTCCACTTCAATTGTTTCACACGTTCCGCTATATTGGTCATACTTCTCACCCATGTATTCCTCTTACGGCCTCTTCTTGTTATACCAAGCATACATATTTCAATGCTTCTTTCTCGGCGTGCACTGGATCTTACGTAGCATTTTTGAATTTAGCATCCGAGTTTCACACACATATGTATATCGTTTATTTATCATAATTTTAAGATGATATACAACTTTTTGCAAATAACTTTGAGTGCAAATACAAGTGTAATTAACGTTTAATATTTAGAACGGTAGTGGTCGGCGGAATTTGACATTTTGAGTTTAGTGGTCCGCGAGGGCCGAAAGGTTGGCGACCGCTGTCGTAGAAGATACTTTGATTGATCAAATATTTTCCATTTCAAACATACAATATTGATGTATGCATTTTACTCGCCGTTTTCTCCTTGTATATGTATATGAAATAAACTACATAGAATTTAACTGACATTCTGTAGCATAAACCGTGATTAACGCAATAAGCCAGTAAGCACACAAGCCAATATCGCCGAGCGAAACATCCCTCGCATAGTTTTATACTTATACTCGATAAAATAGTGATCCCAAGCGTGTAAAATACAGATTATAAACGCACACACATACACACACCTAACTGTGTGGTTTAAAATTGATATAGCAGACCGGCGATAAATTGTTTGAAATAACACCACCACCACCACACGAGCGAGCACGTCCAAACGGCAAAAACCTTAAATGCAGTCTCTATATATTTTACCGAAGGGGTGGTTTAAATAACTGGTATGCATTACTAATATACTAGATGTGTATATTATGTATGTACGTGGTCTAGGAACGTATCGCTCCAGACGCAATATTACGAGGATTATAAAATAATACTACGGCTCGTCGGCCAAGTTTCCCGCTGGGCGAACAAACATGACTGAATGGCCGACAAGTTCCGGACCAAATTTTCATCCCGAACCGTGTTCACGCCTCGTTGGTTCCGTCTTCGCGATTATGTCTGTGTGTAGTGGTTGTTGTGGTGTTGTACTGTCGTAATCCGTACCGGCAATGGAACCGTGGAATTGCCCTTCGGAGGCAGTGAAACTTGTACAATTCGAATTGGATGGTGGGGACAGTTGATACGCGGCTTTAATATTCACATAGTTAGCGGTTGAAATTATTGTATTTATAAAGCCTGAAATAGACGGTAGATAATCGTACTGTAGAGATGGTTGATAGTTATTTACATATGTATACCTAGGACAATTGGTGAATATGACCTGATGTAAAAAAGAATGAAGGGATGTGAAAGAAAGCACGATGGGCTAAGAAGGGACGATGGGCTAATGAATTGGGAAGAATGTGTGGAGTCGAGTGGATGCAGATTGCTCAAGACCAGTGGTCGGGAACCGGCGGCTCCGGGCGCGAAAGTTGGCGGCTCCGTTTATAATCCAACACTTTTCGTAAAATAAAATAAATAAATTTTTTTTTTTTTACATACTTGCCTTCCTTTAATATGGATCCAGAGAATACATAAAACTAAACTATGACAAATTGAGTCATGAAATCGTGAAGCTATGTTACTGTTTTATGAGTAAAATTATATTATGTATGAAAAGTGAGAATATTGTTTCTTATTTCGAATATTACCATAGAGATTCAGTTTATTTCGCAGTTCGAACGGGAACAGTTCAGTTTGCACACGTATTGTGTTTTCGAAATTTAAATCTGTGAAAAGTGAGTGAATTTTTCGACTTTTCAACTGGTACATTTTCGGACAATTTACATAAATTCGGAACGTATTTAGTGTTCTTCAATTGCATCGGTGCATTAACGTGATAGCAATATAAATTAAGAAGGGTATCGAATGACCTTGAAAGTGCAGAAAAGGTTCTCAAATGTGCACCTTTTGCCATAAAAAGCAACAGAATGCGGTTGCGCGTAAAAGAACGGAGGTAATGCATATTCAATTCTGATTGAATATGCAGATTGGTGTTGATTCTTCTAAAAGCACTCCATCCTAATTTCATTTCTTCATCTTTACATCGGTATAAATTACCCAAATATTTCAATATAAAATAAAAATAATATCAAATTAAAAAGTATTCTTATTTTAAAAATTTAGATTAATTTGGCCCACTTTGTAGCATATAATTTGATTTAATTTTAGAACATTGTTAAAAAATTTAAACAAAAAATGTTTCCGAGACGAGATATGACTTTTCTTATAGAGCTATGCCCAGTGAACACGAATCTGGTAATAAAAAAATGTTGATTGGCTCGAGATTCGGAGATATATGTATGTGTTTTTTAAATCACAATTGTATCAACAGTGGGAAAAAATCCCAAGTGAAAATACATACTTTTGACTTTTGATTTGAACTGGACGACTACTTAGAAATATCTGAAAGCTGAAAAGTACTACAAATGCAAGATAAAATACCCAACTATAGATTCCAATATTCATTTTAAACAAGCAATTGACAGATTTTGAGACATCGAACGAACAACACCAAGAAATGGAAAAATCGCGTGATTTAAAAAACACATACATATATCTCCGAATCTCGAGGCAATCGACATTTTTTATTACCAGATTCGTGTTCACTGGGCATAGATCTATAATAAAAGTCATATCTCGTCTCGGACACAAAAAAAAAGTCGTCATTTGTCGAACAGTGTAATTTAACATTGTTCTCCGTTGCGTACTATTTTGCAAGGAGATATTGCTTTAACGACTCCGTATAGTCATCGTACTGATGTTAATATAGTAAATTCGACTTGTACGATCGGAGACTTAACCCTCTGCATACCGCTGGTGCTTTTCGTTACAGGACACGTACGCGGCAGAGTGTTATTTTAACCAACTTTAGCCGAACCAACGGTTGCACTCGAAACTGTTCAGAAACCCAGCCGGTATTAGTGTTGGCTTTGCTCACGTTTCGACCATATAAACCTCCGAACTCAAGGGTTTCAACCCCTTCCACCCCCGGTATATTTCTAAAGCCTTCCGCATACGAATGGCCACCTATTAATTTCGATACACAGAGTGACCGGTGAAAATTTAGAAAGCACATAAAATACACGTGGGAAAGGAAAATTTGCGGTGAAAACGTATTTACATCGTCAGTGAGAGGTGGTGGGCGTGCTCGTTCGCCACAAGAGAGGCTTGATTGCTGCAAACCCCTCAAAGCGCAGATACCTTAATAAATCCATCCCAAATTATATGATATCGAAATGGTCTTGCGGTGGGGTAGATGGTTTTGGAAAAGCGACTGTCGCATTTCTAGTCAGTCCTCGCTTTCCCCAAACTGTAAAGTTCGTCCTAGCCGACGGGGGGATGAAAGTTGACTGAATACAATTTGTGTGTTTGTGGGCGTTTAGAGTAGTTTTGACGATAACCGGGGTGCGGTCGTTGAAATTAAACCAATCATAGTTGTGTGAAGCCGCAATTCCGCAACGATTACACACAAATTGTACACGTGTGCTTCCGCATCCTCTCCCTTTCACCCCCCCCCTCAGGAAAAGCGCTCGAATTTTCCTCCGGAAAATTCCTAGACGGGTGTAAATTTAACCGACTCTCAATCCACAAGCAGTACATACAGTTAAATATTATAATTTATTTACTTACAATATCCATACTATATACGTACTAATTCCGCTATGCTGAAAAAATAAGGCATACGACCAATGCGTACTGCCAGTTATGACGTATGGATGTGAAACTAGGACGCTAAATTCAACAATGCTGCGAAAGATCCAGTGCACGCAGAGAAGCATGGAATGATGTATGCTTGGTATAACAAGAAGAGATCGTAAGAGCGATATTAGGCCGGCTTCGCACGATGCGGTTTTACGGCACGTTTTTTCCAGGTATAAACCGGGTAACTCCAGTGATACATTGTTTTGGATGAGGGTGTTCCCATGGATTTGGCCGCGATACGGCTACGGTCGCCGTTTACAGCCCGTACTTGCCACTGGAGCGACGACTCCCTTTCCGGGGACCACCCACGCTGCTATCTGAAATCTATGCTTCCTTCGCTAGTTTTTACGAAAAATCATCGGTCGAGTTTCGTCACCCATTACAAGGGGCTGGTATTTTGCCAGCCCGTCCATATTTACCGTCCATAAACCATAGAATGTGAAAGCAAAGAAAAAACGAGGGCCCGGGCTATTAAACCGTAAAACCTTGTCGTGCGAACCCGCCCTTACACTTGGCCACTTCACCAACAACCAGAATTTTTCTGACGGTGGCGAGAATCTTATTACATTGCACCACTTTTACTTCACCAGCTACCTGCTCATCTCATAATCTTCATACAAAAAAAATAGGTCTAGGAAGCTATACGAAAACTAGGTACTCTATGTAGTAGTATGTAGACGTAGAAAATATATAAAATTAAACCTCTCATATTTCTTTCTGAATTTCATTGTTTTCGAAACAATTGCGTTGACGTTGCGTTGCGTTGACAATTGAGTACGATTGACAATTGAGTACGAGTGACGATGCAAAAAAAAAGGTCAGAAAAGGGTTTTGGTGAAGGTTTTTTTCATCGAACCATTTACTTCCAAGAAATTTTTATGCAACGGAGAATCGCACAATCTATTACGTACCATCTAAACCTGTATATCTATCTGGTTGTCGAGGTTCAAAAAAAATCTGGTTGTTGGTGTGGTTGCTAAGTGTAATATCAGCCTTAGAGGATTAGATGGGTAAGAAGTATGACCAATAGCGGAATGTATGAACAAGTTGGAGTGGACACATAGCGAGAAGAATGAATGTCAGATGGACGCGAGAAATACTGGAATGGTATCCGAGAGGATGTGAAAGAAAGCAAGGTAGACCGAGTGGAAGATGGGCTGATGAATTGAGAAGCATGTGTGGAGTCAAGTGGATGCAAATTCAAGTTTATTCAGCAGTGGATGGTGAACGGCTGAAAATGATGATGATGATATGTACTAGTTGCTGCCCGTTGACAGTGTCATCGGATGGTTTTTGCATATATGTATGTACCTGTAGTAGGTAAAAATGTAGCAAAAATGTAAAGACCCTCACTAAAGGCGCTCACACACACCTTAGCGAAATCGCTGCGTCTAACTTTCGCCCCTACCGTCGTCCCATTCGCACCGATATAATTCGCATTGCTGCGAATCAACGACGATAGAAGATGTCAACTTGACGCAGCGATACCGTTCAGTTTTGTGAGGGTCTTTAGCTACATATGTTCCAAACAAAAAAAAATTATTACAAATTTTTAATTAAATTTTACTTAGTAGGAAAAGTGGGACATAAACGGGCGAATCCGCTCGGGTTAGTGAGGGCCTTAATAGATAGTTGAAAATGCGTGCTCTTCGCGCTACCCGCGCCGTGAGTGTATGCGCTTCGCGGCTACCCAGCCAGACAGACCCTTGCGCTATTATTTATAGAAATATTATAATAGATAGAATTACCATATTTTTATTTATATGAAATATAAACAAAAGGTTTATTAAATTACAGTGAGCAACAAAAAGACTAGTCAATTTGACCCACTGAATCCGAATATGATAGTGAAATTTGTAGGTTTATCTCTCGCTTATGAGATACGAGCGTTTAAATTTTTAAAACAATGGACAATTTTTACATTTTTTTGACTTTTGCGGTCGGTAAATAAAAATTTAGTACTTTTGTGCTCAAAATGAGTATTGGAAGCAACAGTTAGATATTTTTTCTATTAATTATGATATTTAAAAGCTTTAAAATACTTACGAGTAATGGTCTAGCAAATTTTAAAAGTCAAAAATTTTTTTTTCTTTCGGATTTTATTCCGGTATTATTTATGCGTTACGTTTGCCAGATTTTTATTTTGCTACATTTACAAGGATTGGTTTTTTACGTCAGTATTTTTTTTTTTTGTCTAAACGTACAAATTTGAGCTGTAGATGATTTGAAGTTAAAATCTGATAATCAAAAAATAAAGAAAAAACAACAACAATAACCTTTCTATTTAATTAAAACACTATGAAAAGTTTATGTATGTATGTAAGTATGCAATTTTTCACAATACATTGTCACCACCATTGTGTCCATTCATATGTAAATAATAAAGACACATTGATTGTCAACTACATATAATAGTCTAGTTTAATTATAAAATTTTAAATAATACATTTTGAATTTAACAATCAAATCAAACAAAGTGATTTATTTTGTGTATGTACCTACACAAAAGTCGTATAAGTTTACGTTGATTGCACCTCAATATTTGACGAGTGCGTTTGGATATTGCACATAATAGAACATGCAAAGCGCAGTTTCTAGAGGTACATACATATATAAATAGAGGGCGTTAGTGTACTTTATTGCTCGACAAACAACAACGAGTGATGATTTGCATCCCGCAGTGCGCGTCTGGCTCACTCTCGTCCACCGCACTTTTCATTTCATTCATTGCACACCAGAAATGCAAATTCGAAACCGGGGAAAACGGCTGCTTTTCACCGAGCTGATTGGACGTGTCATATGGTGAACGTGTAATAATAAAAAAAAATAAATACAAAATCGTGTACATATCGTGTGCGAAAATTGCACGTCTGACCGCCGACAAGGACCAGACTGATTGCGCACCCATTATTTTGTCGCGATTGGTTTTAGTGTAACGAATAATAAATTAAATGCATAGATGCACATTGAAAACATGTTGGCAAAACGAAATAGTGAATCTAGTACACTATTAAGGCCCTCACTAACCCGAGCGAATAAATTTGACGCTTGACGTAAGGCTGATATTAGACTTAGCAACCACACCAACAACCAGATTTCTTTTGAACCTCGACAACCAGATAGATATACAGGTTTAGATGGTACGTATTAGATTGTGCGATTCTCTGTTGCATAAAAATTTCTTGAAAGTCAATGGTTCGATGAAAAAAACCTTCACCAAAACCTTTTTCTGACCTTTTTTTCGCATCATCGTACTCAATTGTCAACGCAATTGTTTCGAAAACAATGAAATTCAGAAAGAAATATGAGAGGTTTAATTTTATATATTTTCTACGTCTACATACTACTACATAGAGTACCTAGTTTTCGTATAGCTTCCTAGACCTATTTTTTTTTGTATGAAGATTATGAGATGAGCAGGTAGCTGGTGAAGTAAAAGTGGTGCAATGTAATAAGATTCTCGCCACCGTCAGAAAAATTCTGGTTGTTGGTGAAGTGGCCAAGTGTAATATCGTTCTAATGGACTGACGCCCCTATTGTCGAGCCATTCGCATTGGTCCGAATCAACGACGATAGGGGGCGTCAGTAACTGACGTCAAGCGTCAAATTATTCGCTCAGGTTAGTGAGAGCCTTTATATAGTGGACTAGATTTATTTTTAAGGGGATCACACACCAAACTGACGTCCTCTATCGCGGTTGATTCGCACCAATGCGAATGGGACGACGATAGGGGGGGAAAGTTTGACGCAGCGATTTCGCCAAGGTGTGTGAGCGCCTTTAAACGAAATAGCACACTTGAAGCGGATACTTTTGTACGTACGAAATTCAAAGTGGGCCAAAATTATCATCCTATTTTACACAATTGCTCAATTCGTCTCAATTCATCAGCCAATCGTCCACTCGCTCTACCTCGCTTTCTTTCACATCCACTCGGATACTATTTCAGTATTTCTCGCGTCCATCTGCCATCCATTCTTCACGCTGTGTGTCCACTTTTTCACACGATCCGCCATTGGTCATGCTTCTCACCCATGTATTCCTCATACGACCTCTTCTCGTTATACCGAGCATACATATTTTCATGCTTCTCTGTGTGCACTGGATCTTGCGTTACATTCTTGAATTTAACATCCACGTTTCATATCCATACGTCATAACTGGCAGTACGCATTGGTCGTATGCCTTCTTTTTTAAGCATAGCGGAATGTTGGATTTAAAAACAATATTCATACTTCATGTTGAAAAGAGTGAACATTTCTGATTGTCTTTTTCCCATTTATTTTTTTTCTTCTCTCATTTTTTTCAAGCACATCCATTTTCTAAATTATACGGATTTAAAGTCCCCAAAGTCTAAAGAATTATATTCCTACAAACTCAAAAAACACTCGTTACATTTTAAGCCATCCATTGTCCAAAGTGGTCCTTACTCTTTTTAACATTCTTCAAACTCTCATTCGCTTGAGAGGGATTTGCTGCGATTTAACAGTACCTAATAACAAGCACAGATTCAAAAGACAAGTACCCACCTCGAATCATAATACCCAATTCCTACGAATCCCTCGATAAATACAGGTTGAATTTCACCATTCATACCACAGCTCACAGCGAAATCATCAGCACAAGCGGATTGAATTGCACATCGACATGAAGCAAAGTCACAATTTTTCCAGGGGGTGAAGAGATGGGGGGGTGAGGGGAGGGGTTTGGGAGCGTAAGTTACGCCGCGACAGCTTGTATGGGACTTAACGAGCGCGTCCCCCCTGGCGCAAACTTGGGCATTACCCCAAATTATATGGTGTTTGGTATCACGGTGCGGCCACATAATTTACGGGAACGGATACGAAACGCTATTATCGCGTTTGGATTTGTTCATTACGCACTTGTTTGCGGTTAATCTTGTGGAAATCATGGCCGACACGGCTTCGGCTCGTTTGCCGCGAAATTTCACCCCAAATCCCCCCCCCTCCTGTTCTGTGTCAGTTTTTTTTTGCTAAATATAAATATAAAGGTAGCGAGGGAAAAATTCGTATTAAATTATGTATACGCTGTGGCTGTGACCTTGGTCTCGTTTTTCGCAATTTGTAATATCTGTTACGTGAGGCCGCGTAGGTGGGTAGATACGTATTTACCAGAAGTGGCAAACCTTAATTTTTCAAATTTTTCGGTCACAATAAAAATCAAAGAAAAAAATGTGGGGAAAGGAACACAAGATAAAATAGAACGAAGAGACAGAAGAGAGAAAACAGAAGAGAGGAGACAGAAGAGAGGAGACAGAAGAGAGGAGACAAGATACAAAGAGAGGGAGACAGAAGAGAGGAGACAGAAGAGAGGAGACAGAAAGGGGAGAGGAGACAGAAGAAAGGAGATGGGAGACAGAAGAGAGGAGACAGACGAGAGGAGACAGAAGACAGGAGACAGAAGACAGGAGATAGAAGAGAGGAGACAGAAGAGAGAAGACAGAAGAGAGGAGACAGAAGAGGGGAGACAAAAGAGAGGAGACAGAAGAGAGGAGATGGGAGACAGAAGAGAGGAGACAGAAGAGAGGAGACAGAAGAGAGGAGACAGAAGAGAGGAGACAGAAGAGAGGAGACAGAAGAGAGGAGACAGAAGACAGAAGAGAGGAGACAGAAGAGAGGAGACAGAAGAGACAGAAGAGAGGAGACAGAAGAGAGGAGACAGAAGAGAAGACAGAGGAGACAGAAGAGACAGAGAGGGACAGAAGACAGAAGAGGAGAAGACAGAAGAAAGGAGACAGAAGAAGACAGAGACAGGAGACAGAAGAGAAGAGAAGACAGGAGACAGAAGAGGAGACAGAAGAGAGGAGACAGAAGAGAGGAGACAGAAGAGAGGAGACAGAAGAGAAAAAAAAAAGGAGACAGAAGAGAGGAGACAGAAGAGAGGAGACAGAAGAGAGGAGACAGAAGAGAGGAGACAGAAGAGTGAAGCCAGAATAGAAGGCAAAAGTGAGAAGAAAGAAGACATATATCCCACATAAATAAGTAATTGACTTTAAAAGTAAAAAAAATGCAACGCAGGCGCGTGCCAAACATTTTTCAGATAAAATTGTATTTATTGTATGTTTTGTTGTGTATCGAAAACTTTTCTAAAAGCAATTTAAATTGATGAGCATGCGCTGCAGGCAAACGCATTTTTCATTTAAAATCCTTTCAAATAACAGCACACTTTTATTTATTATTAGTATTAAATTTTTCGTAGCGAGCTGCATTCAATCGGTTATAGGCCACATGAGGCTCGCCAGCCGTAGTTTGGCCACTTCTGCTATACAGGTACATATATGTTTTATACATAGGCATAACTTTTGCTTATAAATTATAAGTAAAAGTAAGTACAGTACGGTGAAATAAGCTCGCGTTTCGCTTTTAACGACTTTAATTATTTTTCTGTCTGAGCTCGGAAAAAAAATGTATGGATATTAAAAACCTAGTCCCGGAAATACTTTTCTCGATTGGTATTAACGCGTCTGACATCGAAATAATAAACATTGGCGTGTTTTGAATTTAATATCGCGACAACGGTAATCTTCTTACGTAATCACAATTTTCAGATGGAGCCTCTCCAATCCTCTTCCATTCCTGTCTGTCTTGAGCAATCTGCATCCAATTGACTCCACACATTCTTCTCAATTCATCAGCCCATCTTCCACTCGGTCTACCTTGCTTTCTTTCACATCCTCTCGGATACCATTACAGTATTTCACGCGTCCATCTGCCATTCATTCTTATCGCTGTGTCTACTTCAACATTTTCACACGTTCCGCTATGGTCATACCTCTTACCCATGTATTCCTCTTACGATCTCTTCTTGTTAAACCAAACATACACCTTTTTATGCTTCTCTGTGTGCAGTGGATCTTACGTAGCATTATTGAATCCAAGTTTCACATCCATACGTCTTAACTGGCTGGTATGTCTTCTTTTTTAAGCATAGCGAAATGTTTGATTTAAAAACTACATATGTTCATTCTTCTAAAAGCACTCCAATTTAGTTTCATATTTATTCATATTCATATTCACCAATTGTCCTAGGTATAAATAACTATCAATTATCTCCACAATACGATTATCCAACTCTTCAATCAAAAACCTACGAATATCGATTCCACGTTCCACAATAAACTATTAAAATTATACCGTTAGCAATAGAACGTACTGAGGTCTGATTCAATTCAACATATACGAGTATCGAATAATGAATGAACCTACTCTACTGCCTATTGAATAGAAAAATTACCTCAAGATGTTTTTATTTTTCAATTCTTGCGCAAACATCTGCCGTTCTTCTATTGTTGATCTATGAAAGTTCACGAAACAACAATAGGTTGTACGATAATGGGAGCAGTGCGTTTATTTTCCCCGATGGAGATTCCGTTTCTTATGAAATTTCGATATGGAACCGGCTCCTTTTCCACTCCCCTTCAATGTGGTTCTGCTGGTGTGGGACAGCCTCTGCTTTTTGTGGCTCATTTGAAGCTCGTGATGTGTAGAGAATCCGGGTTCTGGGCACACAAAAACCGTGAGCCTCCATTGTTACATTCTCTCGGATCATTTGTAAACCATTTAAGCCCATTGACAGTTTGAAGGACGTGTTTGCTCCTTGGAGTAGTTTCCCATTCTTCTTCGTGTGTTTGCGCCACCGATAGAAAAGGATCATCTTTCTTTTGTGTCGTATATTTCTTTTTTTTTTTTCCCCGACGAAATAGAAAAAAGGTGCAAACGAGAGTGATGAAACGTTGAATTAATTTTATTTTTCGGTTTGTTGCTCTGAGATCATGTAAACAACCTGTTATGTCTGTTGGTCATGACGTCTGTAAAGATAAAAAGTAAGCTCAAAGCCTAGATTAATTTTATATAAACATTGCACCAATTCACAGAATGAGATTATATTTTCAAAATTAATTAAAAAATCTTAATCATTTACTGAAAAATTTCCACGAAAGAAATGTAATACAATTTTTTTTATTATTTATAGCTTGTTTTGTCCAATTAATTTTTTTCATAGTAAAGTTGTATTAATTATTATTAATAGTTGTATTAATATCACGCTAAGGCTGATATTACATTCAGCAACAAAACGGGACACCAGGTTTTTTTTGAACCTCGGCGACCAGATAGATATACAGGTTTCAATGGTAAGTATTACACGATGCGATTCTGGGTTGCTTGAAAATTTCTTGGAGGTCAATGTTCGCCGAAAAAAATCTTCACCAAAAACCCTTTCCTGACCTTTTTTTTGCATCGTCGTACTCAATTGTCAACACAACGCAACGTCAACGCAATTGTTTCGAAAACAACGAAATTCAGAAAGAAATACGAGAGGTTGAATTTTATATATTTTCTACGGCTACATAGAGTACCTAGTTTCGTATAGTCTTTTTTTTTTGTATGAAGATTATGAGATGAGCAGGTAGCTTGGTAGCTTGAAAAGTGGCGCAATGTAATAATATGCTCGCCACCGCCAAAAAAAATCTGGTGTTGGTTTTGTTGCTCAATGTAATATCGCTCTTGAGGCCCTAACAAACCTGAGCGGTATCATTGCGTCAAGTCGACGTCCTCTATCGTTGTTGATTCGCACCAACGCGAATTATATCGGTGCGAATGGGACGACGATACGAGAGGGAATATTTTTGACGCAGCGTATTTTTTTTCGCTGAAGATTTGAGAGTGAGCGCCTGAAAAGTGGCGCCTCGCCAAACCTGAACGGTGTCGTTTGTTGCTCAAACTGATCGCCCTTAAGGCCCTCACAAACCTGAGCGGTATCACTGCGTCAAGTCGACGTCCTCTATCGTTGTTGATTCGCACCAATGCGAATTATATCGGTGCGATTGGGACGAATGTTAGACGCAGCGATTTCGCTATCGTGTGTGTGAGCGCTTATATCGTCGTCCCATTCGCACCGATATAATTCGCATCGGTGCGAATAAACGACGATAGAGGACGTCAACTTGACGCAGTGATACCGCTCGGGTTTTTGAAGAGAACTTTAGTATATCTGCATACAAACGGTGAATTAAAATTCACGCGCTTTTAGTCGGCTTATTATTTGCGTCAAGGTCAAGCCAATTTTTAATACAAATTCTATTTAATATTAAACGCTATATTTTGCAATTTATTACACATAATCTGCCTGTGCATATTTTTAATGAAAAATTCAATGCTATTACTATGTATTACAGTTTTATAATCGCCCGTTCATCTGTCCCACTTTTCCTACTAGGTAAAGTTTAATTAAAAATTTGTAATAATTTTTTTTTTGTACGGAACATAGCTTAAAGGCCCTCATAAACCTGAATGGTATCGCTGCGTCAAGTTGACGTCCTCTATCGTCGTTGATTCGCAGCAATGCGAATTATATCGGTGCGAATGGGACGACGATAAGGGCGTCAGTTTGACACAGTGATACCGCTCTGGTTTGTGAGGGTCTTAAGGCGCACACACACCTTAGCAGTTTCGCTGCGTCAAGTTTTCGTCCTCTATCGTCGTTTATTCGCACCAATGCGAACTATATCGGTGCGAATGGGACGACGATAGGGGCGTCGGTTTGACACAGCGAAACCGCTAAGGTGTGTGAGCGCCTTTAAGACTAATTGGTTTATTTGTAAAAAAAAAAATACACCATTATAAATATTGGAAACGTAACCAAAACGATCAAACCTTCACACTTCAAAGTTAGCTTCGCTCGCCGCACTGCAAACAAAAGCACTTTTATTTTTTGCCTATAAACGCACATTGAATAGACTGGAAAATATCGCCGTGAAATTTATGGATATTTTATTGGTTATTTATGAGTGGTAGAGCCGTGACGTATCGCGGTCAAAGATTTTGAATGGTCCGAGCTTTGGAGACTTTTTTGACGGAAATATATGGATGTGGATGAAAAAAAAAAAGTTCAAAGAGCTGCAGCGACCACTCATGGGGTGTTACCAAGCCAGTTCTTTCAGGGTGTCCTTTGTGTTGTCGCATGAAAAGGATCCACGACACAAAGGATAGGTACTCCTGTGCCGGCACACCTCACATTTTTCTTATTTCGAGCACGAATTTTTCGGTCAACGCTAGAAAACGGACAGGCTTTGCGTATACATATATTCGCCGAGTCCCTTTGAAGCGCGTTTTTGAATTAATTTCAACTCTGTTTAAAGTGAACCTCGAGTTAAAATTTACGCGTAACATATGTATATGTATCTACATCTATATATGTATATATAAAAATCAATGTCTGTCTGTTTTTTTGTTTGTGTGTTTGTCTCTTTCAGGCTCCTAAACCACATCGGCGAGCGTTATCAGCAGACAGACACACAGACAGCGGAATAAGGCTATTATATCTTATATATATAAAAATCAATGTCTGTCTGTTTGTTTGTCTCTTATAGGCTCCTAAACCACTCAACCGATCGCGATGAAACTTTCAGGACTTATTGTGATCATGCCGGGGATGGTTCCTGTGAAAAAAAATCGGAAAAAAACGGGAATGGGCCTGCTCACGCGTCAGATGACGTACTAGGAACGGGAACGGGAACGGGATCGGGACCGGGAACGGGAACAGGAACAGGAACGGTAACGGGATCGGCAACGGGATCGGGCATTGCAACGCATTCCGGGTCAGCTAGTATATATGTATGTACATATATATAAATCAATGTCTGTCTTTTTGTCTCTTATAGGCTCCTAAATCACTCAACCGATCGCGATGAAACTTTCAGGACTTATTGTGATCATGCCGCGGATGGTTCCTGTGAAAAAAAATGGGGAAAAAACGGGAACGGGATCTGGAACGGGAACGGGAACGGGATCGGGAACGGGCCTCCTCACGCGTCAGATAACGTACTAGGAACGGGATCGGGCATTGCAACGCATGCCGGGTCAACCAGTATTATACATATGTACATATAATAGCCGAAATCCGTCTGTCTGTCTGTCTGCTGATAACGCTCGTTGATGTAAATAACAGTTCGATAGAGGGTGCGCTTACGCATTCAACCAAACTAGGTTATGACGGACTGGCTTCAACTTGACTATATATAATATTTATAGGCTCGCGACTTTGCTAACTTGTTACGTGTTGTATTATAACGCGCCATCTAAAAACTATTAAATACACATATACTCACTCACACAAACATCCGTTGATATTCAACGGGCTTACACGATGGTTTGATGGTATTTAAGTTTCAAAGAAACGGGGAGGTTCACTATATTATTGGATGGTCACAATTTCGAAAAATTGCTCGTTTGCATCTTATTGGGTAGTAAAAGCATTGTGTGTCAATAATGAAAGTCTAACTTCATAAATACATATTTAAACCAAGATATTTCCACAAATAGGAGTACCTACAAGTTTTGAGTTGCAGTACTATGTACAAGTACAAGTACCTACTTAATATCGAGTATCGAATAATCATATTGTAGAAATAGTTGATAGTTATTTATACCTAGGACAATTGGTGAATATGACCGGATGTAAATAAGAAGAAATAACACTAGGATGGAGTGTTTTTGGAAGAATGAACTTTGTTTTTATATCCAAAATTCCGCTATGCTTAAAAAAGAAGGCACACGACCAATGCGTACCGCCAGTTATGACGTATGGATGTGAAACGTGGATGTTAAATTCAAGAATGTTACGCAAGATCCAGTGTACACAGAGAAGCACGGAAAGAATGAATGCTCGGTATAACAAGAAGAGATAGTAAGAGGAATACATGGGTAAGAAGCAAAGTGGCAGATATAGCGAAAGTGTGAAAAAGTTGAAGTGGACACATAGCGATAAGAATGGATGGCAGATGGACGCGAGAAATACTGGAATGGTATCCAAGAGGATGTGAAAGAAAGCAAGGTAGATGAATTGAGAAGAATGTGTGGAGTCAACTGGATGCAGATTGCTCAAGACAGACAGGAATGGAAGAGGATTGGAGAGGCTTTCATCCAGCAGTCGATGGTTAATCTTAAGTTAATGAATTTGTTATTGACCACTTTAAAGTGCAACTGAAATTTATCATTAATGGGCAAGTTTATGTGTACATAAGTGTAAGTTTATATGTAGTTGATCGTTAGGCTGTAATTTGAACACAAAAAAATATGGATAAAGTAAAAACGGTAAGACTAAAAGAGCACATAACGGTTGCGTTTTATAATGAACGTTATAAAGGGCAAATGTAATTGAGATTGAATTGGTTGCATGATCAAATGTATTGCAAAAAATTATATTTGTGCATTATATCATTTAAGTGCGACCTCGTTCATGATTGATTTTAATTAAATAAACATTCGACATTGGAAAATTTAAGCCTACAGAAGTAACTACATATGTACATACATACATATAGTCTCTTCTTTGTCTTTAATCTTATCCAATGACGTTTTTCGGTTTAAGGTCCACATTTTTAATATCCAAATTTCAAAAGGTCAACAAAGGCACATTCAAATGAACGTTTTGAGATTTGAATTTGCGCAATTCTTCAAAATTGAACACACCTGTCTGGAGAGGTTTTTTTTTTTTACACTTAGGTACCCAGGTAGAGTCAATGGGTCCTTAAGGACACGTCAAGCACCTTTATCTGGCTCAAATGCCGCACTGACCTTCTTTTCACCGCGTACAAAGGAAATCGAGCATTCAATTACTCAAAAGAAGAAGACGGGCGTGTTCGGTCGAAGCTTCTCAGTTTAATTCGAAATATACAAACCGCAGCAATAAAACGACAAATAATTATGTTAACATTTGAATGACGTCTGCATGGCGAAGTTTATCGCTTTCTAGAGCCATTCGCGAGAGAGGCGAGAGGGAAGAAAGATCGCCACGATAGAGCATTTCCCCTTTTATCTATCATCAGATCCTCGACTGGAGGTGGGTGTTGTAGAAGTACGTAGATAGACCCGGGGCTTGCGTGGTTTTGCATTTTATGAATGCGAATACAAGTGACGGGGCACAAAGGTTATAGCCTTTTCGACTTTTATACTTGGAGGGTGCGTGAGGTAAGCGTCTAGGAGAGGGTGCTCTCCCTCTCAGTCCAGATACATATGTATGTATATACAGAAAATAATATTTTAATTGAGTAAAATTTATTTGCACTTTATAAAGAATGCATCCAACAATTTTGAAAAAGATGTTTTGTTTGGGTAAAAAGTTAGATATTTTTTATTTTACATGGTACTATCGTATCTATAGGTATTCTTTGTTTATTACCCGGCTTTGCCCGGGGTGTAATTAATATAATGTAATATAGTGTTTGTTTAGTAAATTATTTCGGGAGCCCAAAAAAGGGGCCGCCGGGGCAGGAGGGGGGGGGGGGGGGGTGGTAAGGGGCCGGCATAGATTTTAGGGAGTATAGTAACGCTATAGTAACGCTATGACGTCACTATAGGATTTTTCGAGTTTTTTCGGTTTTTTGGATTTTTTTGACTTTTTTGGAACTTTTTTTCAACTTTTTTGAACTTTTTTTGAATTTTTTCAACTTTTGATACCCTCTAAAGCCATTCCGGCCCTCAAACCACCCCCCAGACGTCCCTCAAGCCCCGGCGGCCCTCTACCACCCCCCAGACCCCCCCTCAAGCCCCGGCGGCCCCTTTGATGGGCTCCCTAAAAGCAATGCCGGCCCCTTACCAACCCCCAAACCCTCCTTCTTACCCCGGCGGCCCCTTTTTTTGACTCCCGAAAAGCAATGCCGGCCCCTTACTACCCCTTAGACCCCCCTCCTGCCCCGGCGACCCCTTTTTGGGCTCCTGAAACACTATCTGCTTAAATCTGCCGAAAACATCTACTATCGAGTGTACTTCGTCGTTTCTATTAATCGCGCCCGAGCAACGCCTGGTAATTGACGAATGACCCATACGTACATACAAACATTAGTGTTTTATATATTAGATACGTAGATAAGCATATTGTAGAAATAGTTGATAGTTATGATACTAGGATGGCGTGCTTTTGAAAGAATGGACGTTGGTTTTTAATCCAACATTCCGCTATGCTTAAAAAATAAGGCATACGGACCAATGCGCACTGCCAGTTATGACGTATGGATGTTAAACGTGGATGCTAAATTCAAGAGTGTTACGCAAGATCCACTGCACACAGAGAAGCATGGAAAGATGTAAGCTCGGTATAACGAGATAGCGAGAAGAGTGGAGGAGTGGATCCGAGAGGATGTAAAAGAAAGCGAGGTAGACTGAGTGGACGATGGGCTGATGAATTGAGAAGGGTGTGTGGAGTCAACTGGATGCAGATTGCTCGAGTCACACAGGAATGGAAGAGGATTGGAGATGCCTTCATCCACCAGTGGATGGTGAACGGCTTAAAATGATGACATTTTAATAAAATAAAAATATTAGCATGAAAAATTAAAGATGAGAAAAAAGAGAAGGAGAAAAAAGAGATAAGAATATAAAATTGGCTTTTTTTCTTGTAATAATACAATAATTTCTACAATATTTATCGATCGGACTGTGACGGATTGCGCCGAATGATCTCAGTTGCATACATATGTACATTCAAGATATACAACATACGAGTAGATATGTTTGTACCTATACATCAAGCACGGTTTTACCTTCATCAATAGTATGCATAATGAAGGTAACGTAGAACAGTATCAAAATATACTTTTTATTTATGTACACACCTACAAATAATTTTTAATTTGTAATTTTACATTACGTTCCATTTTAATTTTAGATATTTTTCATCGCAATTTGATTCCCAGTACAATATTTTCTATTGATAGGTGTTTTTTTTGGTCAAATAAAAATATTGTAAACCCAACAAGGGTGAATGTTTAATTAAAAGTAATCGTTCCAGATGTTCAAAGCTAACGTTCGATTGAATTAGATTAATTCGACGGATATCACATGTCAAAAACCGTTGACGGTAAATAAAAGTTAAATCAATATTGATTTAAGTAACCAACTTTCGTCGTAGATACATATGTATTTATATCCGGTAAGTTTGTACGTATTATTTATATTTGAATATAAATGTCAATAATTTGTTTGTACAGTTTGTATGGAGTGTGCTTTTTATTGTATACTTGTGAGAAATCTACTGAATCAATATATTGATAGTTATGTAAAAGTTGTCACAATCGATAGTTAGGTTAGAATTGATTTTTGTTATCATATATTTATTCTATCATCATTTTCAGCCGTTAACCATCCACTGCTAGATGAAAAACTTTCCAATCCTCTTCCATTCCTGTCTGTCTTTAGCAATCTGGATCTACATAGTTGACTCCACAAATTCTTCTCAATTCATTAGCCCATCGTCCACTCGGTCTACCTTGCTTTCTTTCACATCCTCTCGGATACCATTCTAGAATTTCTTGCGTCGAGCATACATCTTTCCATGCTTCTCTGTGTGCACTGGATCTGACTTAACATTCTTGAATTTAGCATCCACATTTCACATCCTATTTCATCTTCGTCATCATTTTCAGCCGTTCACCATCAACTGCTGGATGAAGGACTCTCCATTCTTCTTCCATTCCTGTCTGTCTTAAGCAATCTGCATCCAGTATTGACTCCACACATTCTTCTCAATTCATTGGCCCATCGTCCACTCCATCTACCTTGCTTTCTTTCACATCCTCTTGGATACCATTCCAGTATTTCTCGCGTCCATCTGCCATCCATTCTTCTGTCTATGTGTCCACTTCAACTTTTTCACACTTCCGCTATATCTGCCACTTTGCTTCTTACCCATGTATTCCTCTTACGATCTCTTCTCGTTATACCGAGCATACATTCTTTCCATGCTTCTCTGTGTACACTGGATCTTGCGTAACATTCTTGAATTTAACATCCATACGTCACAGCTGGCAGTATGCATTGGTCGTGTGCCTTATTTTTTAAGCATAGCGGAATGTCGTTCACTCGGTCTACCTTGCTTTCTTTCACATCCTCTCGGATACCATTCCAGTATTTCTCGCATCCATTCGCCATGTGTCCACTTAAACTTTTTCACACGTTCTGCTACGTATATCTGCCACTTTGGTCATACTTCTTACGATCTCTTCTCGTCATACCAAGCATACATCCTCCCATGCTTCTCTGTGTGTACTGGATCTTGCGTAACATTCTTGAATTTAGCATCCACGTTTCACATCCATACGTCATAGCTGGCGGTACGCATTGAACGTACGCGTTCCTTTTTTAATCATAGCGGAATGTTGGATTTAAAAACTATGTTCATTCTTTCAAAAGCACTCCATCCTAGTTTCATTCTTCGTTTTATTTCTTCGTGAAATTTCTCCCCCTAAGCATTTTAGATAAAGTATGAAATAAATTAATTTTGCTGTCCGAATCATTTTTGATCTCAGCTAATCGCGAAAAACCATTTTCTCACACACTTTTGTATTTAAATTTATGCACTGTCAATTTTGGGCTTTGTATACAAATGATTTGACAATTTGCCTCTAACATTTATATTAATTTATGGCGCCAGATTAAAATGATTAAAAATTTACCGAAGAAGGTTTTGAATTGAAGTGGGGAATTTTGTCGCAAAGGAGCGGAAATTTAGAAATTACCGCGAATTTAATATAAAACGTCCAGGTAGTTGAAAAGATTTCGTTGGCCTCTCAACGAACAATGAATGCATTGTAATTTGCATAATCGCCCTCTTTCGTCCCATCCCCCTCTCACTCCCTTCCTTCCCGATAGAACCTCCGGAGGAAACATCTTCATCGGTACAATAGATTGTTAATAACTTCCAAGTGTATGGTGTAACCCTCCCACGATCCCGTCCCCTAACATCAGCAGCCTGCAAACATTCAAGTTTCTCCCTTTCCAGCGGTTGCTCAATCGTGGCTCGGGGTCCTCTGGACCCCCACTCTGCACCGCTGTTAATCTCCGTATACGAGTGCCCCTCTAGTACCCCATTCGAATGCATTCACCGCGAAACTCATCTTTTCAGCAAATGGACAGAGCTGAGCAATTTTCAAACCGACACGTTGCACTGTGGGGTGAGTGGTACCTACCTACCCATGTACCATCTGAAAATGCATAATTACACTGAGCAACAAAAAAAAAACCACGTTTTTGAGTTACCCGAACGGAGACCCAAAAATTATTATTAATTCTGACCCGTTGAGTCCGAATGTGAATATGATATTTTTTGGTTAGCTCTTGTTTATGAGATACTAGCTGAATTGCCCGGCGTTGCTCGGGCGGGTGAAAATATACAAACAAAAATTGAATGAAAAATTGAAACAAATGAAAACATTTATTCTCCAGTTAAAAAAAAAAATTGATTAAAAATTTTGTATATGGGGGCCCGTCGACCCCCTGATCCGACCCCTTCCAAAACCCACCTACGGTCTGACTTAGGCTGATATTACATTCAGCAACAAATCGGGACACCAGGTTTTTTTTGAACCTCGGCGACCAGATAGATATACAGGTTTAAATGGTAAGTATTACACGATGCGATTCTGGGTTGCTTGAAAATTTCTTGGAGGTCAATGTTCGCCGAAAAAAATCTTTTTTTTTTTTTGCATCGTCGTACTCAATTGTCAACGCAACGCAACGTCAACGCAATTGTTTCGAAAACAATGAAATTCAGAAAGAAATACGAGAGGTTGAATTTTATATATTTTCTACGTCTACATAGATCTCTTTTTTATAGACGTCTTCCTAGACCTATTTTTTTTTGTATGAAAATTATGAGATGAGCAGGTAGCTGGTGAGTGAAAAGTGGCGCAATGTAATAAGATGCTCGCCACCGCCAAAAAAAATCTCGTGTTGGTTTTGTTGCTCAATGTAATATCGCTCTTAGGGTATCATGGGATAGTATACCAATTTTAGCGGTTCTAAGTTGAAAACTGTAAATTTGCATAGCGGAACGACAAACAAACATTGAATTTTATATATGTATGTATGTAGTAGATGAGCGTTTAAAAAAATGGTCAATTTTTACATTGCGTTTGATTGATTTTAATGATTTATTTTTTCGTAATTAGCAATTTCTCTCAGGAGTACAACATTACAATATTGTGACGATACTACATATTTAAAAGGCCGAAAAAAAAAAAAAAAAAAAAAACAACAAATCGTTCAACAGTAAACTGCCATTTCTGCAGGAGGGATTTTGACCAAAATCACAGTATCTCTTACGGCTAACGTGAAAACTATAGATTTGAAATTTCGACAAAATCATCGCAGCAGTTTCGGAAATATACTGTGGTAAAAGAATTTAAGAATTTTCAACAAGAAAAAAACCCTACTTCCGGTTGAAATACTGGAATGGTATCCGAGAGGATGTGAAAGTAAGCAAGGTAGACCGAGTGGACGATAAGCTGATGAATTGAGAAGAAGGTGTGGAGTCGACTGGATGCAGATTGCTCAAAACAGACAGGAATGGAAAAGGATTGGAGATGCCTTCATCCAGTAGTGGATGGTGAACGGCTGAAAATAATACAATCTGCATTCAATTGATTCCACACATTCTTCTCAATTCATCAGCTTTCTTCTCGCCATGTGTCCAGCCCATTGCCACTTTCCACTGCCCCATGCTTCTCACCCATGTATTCGTCTTTCATACATCTTTCCCATGCTTTTCTGTGTGCACTGGATCTTGCGTAACATTTTTGAATTTAGCATCCACGTTTCACACCCATACGTCATAACTGGCAGTACGCATTGGTCGTATGCCTTATTTTTTAAGCATAGCGGAATGTTGGATTTAAAAACAATGTTCATTCTTCCAAAAGTCCTCTTTCTTCTTCTTTACAACCAGTCATATTCACCAATATGATTATCTAATGTAGATACATATATGTATGTACAGGCAGACAAACACAGATAGATTGACAATAGGATGTATATAAATACAGATTGATAGAATATTATACAGAATGAAACGAATGGATGATTTTATTCATATTAAAATTGAGGGAAAAACGTAATATTTTCATATTGAGCGAGAAAATGGTCAAAGTCGATGGGCGCCTTTTATGATTTTCCTTATTTTTTTCTTTCCTCTTTTCTCTTTTAAACTTCTTACCTCTGCGACGACGGAGGAAAGTTTCGGGACAATGGCACCATTGTTTCTGAAAGTTCACTGGGGTTTTCAATGGAGAGTCAAATGTTTGCTATTCATTTGATCCCTACGGTCGCTCGGAGAGAGAGACCGACCACAAAAGGGAATAAAAAAAAACTTTTGTTTGATAATTTTATCAATTAATCTACAAGAGAATCTGTCTGCCGATCCCGAGGGAGCGTTTACACGATTCCCAGCATACCTTATATTTTACAGTAATAAGATAACATTTTAATCAATATAATTAACAAATCAAAAGCGCTGATTTGATTGACAGTCTTATCGACTTCGACACGATGACTTGACGTCTTCGGATTTGATCACACCAGGGCTGTCACACTACAATCAAAACGTGGAAATAATTAAAGTGATACTTGAGGATATTCCAATTACATTTTATTATACACTTACATTGAAAACCCAGTCTTGGAAATCGAAAATGATATGAAAATCCCATTAATTTTTTCATTGGTATAGTATTCATCAATAGTATACTATCATTTAATTCGGATACTTAAATTAGAATTTTTAAAGCCCTATTCAAACATTTCAACATAGAGATGAAGTTAAAAAAAAAACACCCACATATTTTTGATTGAGACGAAATGCGATAAAACAGACGTTTCAATTTTTAATTATTATAATCACCTTGGAATCGAATTCGATGTTTTAAAAAGCAGATTCGACAGTTAAGACGATTTAGTGCTGTTTCGTACGTTTTTTTCGCGAAAAGCTTCGCCGAACACGATTTCCCTTTTTCTGACCGGAAAAGTGTTATCATATCTTGTGCACATTTGACGGGTCAATTTAATAAGAATACTCTCAATAGTAATAATATGGTAGTACACGATGGGCATTAAAAAACCGGCGCTGATTTAAAAAATGTGTCTTTGAAATTGAATGCCTTGAGCAATCTGCATCCACTTGACTCCACATATTCTTCTCAATTCATCAGCCCACCGTCCACTCGGTCTATCTCGCTTTCTTTCACATCCAGTATTTCTCGCGTCCATCTGCCATCCATTCTTATCGCTATGTGTCCACTTCAACTTTTTCACACGTTTTGCTATATCTGCCACTTTGATCATACTTCTTACCCACGTATTCCTCTTATGATATCATCTCATTATACCGAGCATACATCTTTCCATGCTTCTCTGTGTCCACTGGATCTTACGTAGCATTCTTGAATTTAGCGTCCAAGTTTCACATTCATAAGTAATAACTGGCAGTACGCATTGGTCGTATGCCTTCTTTTTTAAGCATAGCGGAATTTTGGATTTAAAAACTATGTTCATTCTTCCAAAATCAGACTTTATTATAAATGTATTGTTATGCTCATTGAACACGAATCTGATAGTAAAAAGTTCTGTTTTGTCATGTTTTGGAAATACATGTATGGTATCCGAGAGCATAATTTTCTACCGTTCACGACCTATGTACATTCCTGTCTGTCTTGAGCAATCTGCATCCACTTGACTCCACACATTCTTCTCAATTCACCAGCCCATCGTCCACTCGGTATACCTTGCTTTCTTTCACATCCTCTCGGATACCATTCCAGTATTTCTCGCGTTCATCTGCCATTCATTCTTCTCGACACGTTCCGCTATTGGTTATGCTTCACACCCATGTGTTCATTTTACGATCTCTTCTTGCCATACTGAGCATACATCTTTCCATGCTTCTGAATTCAGAATCCATATGTCATAACTGGCAGTACGCATTGGTCGTATGCCTTATTTTTTAAGCATAGCGGAATGTTGGATTTAAAAACAATGTTCATTCTTCCAAAAGCACTCCATCCTAGTTTCATTTCTTCTTCTTTACAACCAGTCATATTCACCAATATGATTGTCTAATGTACATATGTATACATATATCATCATCATTTTCAGCCATTCACCATCCACTGTTGGATGAAGGCCTCTCCAATCCTCTTCCATTCCTGTCTGTCTTGAGTAATCTGCATCCACTTGACACCACACATTCTTCTCAATTCATCAGCCCATCTTCCACTCGGTCTACCTTGCTTTCTTTCACATCCTCTCGGATACCATTCCATTCTTCTCACTATATGTCCAGCCCATTGCCACTTCAACTTTTTCACCCGTACTGCTACATCTGCCACTTTGGTCATACTTCTTACCCATGTATTCTTTTTGCGATCTCTTCTTGTTATGCCAAGCATACATCATTCCATCCTTCTCTGTGTGCACTGGATCTTTCGTAGCATTCTTGAATTTAGCGTCCAATTTTCACATCCATACGTCATAACTGGCAGTACGCATTTGTCGTATGCCTTCTTTTATAAGCATAGCGGAATGTTGGATTTAATGTCAGAGATGAAATACAGACAGATAGACAATAGGATATATATATATATATAGATTGATAGTATATTATACAGAATGAAACGAATGGATGATTTTATTCATATTAAAATTGAGGGTCATTCCTAGTCTCATTCTTCGTTTTTTTTCTTCTTTTTTTTTTAAATTTTAAAATTTCTATACTGTATTGTACTTTACTATAGTTGCGTACATATGTTCAAGATCTCGTTAGCTCAGTTTAGACTTGGATTCTTAACAAGCTCCGTATAACGGTACAGTTTTATCAGATACGTCATGTGAACAGTGACATTCGTTAGAGTGTGCACGGGGACCTTTAGCCGTATCGCTAAAGCCTTTCGTAGTGTACCTTATTGACAGGTCACCAGACGACAGACACGTCCACATAAATTCCACAATTTTCTAATAAACGTGTGTGTGTGTGTGTGTAAACCAGAACATGTACATAGATAGTGATAATTTTTCTAGGGCGTTTATTTATTGTAGGGAGTTGTTGTTGTAGGTGTGTTCGTATCTGTTGAAAAATCCAAAGAAATTTTTCAACGCTCGTAAATTACAAAAGCCGGCTTTATTTATGTGCAACGATTTTGACCCTAATGTCAAGGTACAGATACAATATCTATCGTTGTGAGGAATCGCCAGCACAACGTATGTACGTACGTATGTATGTATGTATGTATGTACGCTCTGACGGGAATGTTGTGTTTTAAGGGTCATCGATTTTGAACCCCGCAACGTCGATATCGAATTTTGAAATTGTTTTCAATTATACCGCTCTCGCAAAGCTGTGAACGTTCTTTGTATTTTAAAATGATAATTAAAATAAATTAAATTTACTAATAAATTGTTTGAGATAACGCAACATTTTTTTTTGTGTATTGAATACGGTTATTACTTTTACTGATGTGATGGCTGCAAGTGTGCGATGATTTTCTGGGTACACTTTTAAATAATGATAAAAAACACAAATGATCATAAAAACTCACAGAGAATCCGCTGAATCTTGTAGTAAAAATTTGACGAAAAATCACAATTGAATATAATAAATTTAAGGTTAAAAACCTGTTATACATATTTATAGTATGAATACATTATAATAATCAAAAAATATTTTTTTATGCATTGCACATTGAGTTAAGGAAAAAAATTTCGAGGTTGGATTTTTGCACGTTTACAATACATTATCATATTATGCTATGTAGAGGTATGCGTAGTATTTTAAACGTAAATGGATTAACTAGTATAAGAAATATGCCAAAATGAATTGAATTGGATGAATGTATGTAAGTGAAACCTTAAAAGTGTGCATGTCAGTATTTATGTATGTGTTTTAGTTAGATGAGAATTTATTATCAAATCCTGGAAACGATTATAATTTGGACCGCGAAGAAAGTCGTAAAACTCGAAAAGTGGATTTTTTCGATGACATCAGCTTTTGCAAGCCGTTCCCGCTCCTTCATACTTCTCGCCTATATTTCAGCCTTGACGACAATTTCCAATACGGCCCTGCAAACCGGTTTCTGTACCTGCAGCCTACGTTCATGCCAATTCTGACCGGTCTCTAGTCATAACACTGGGGGTAAAAATTAGTTAATAGTAAAGAATTTAAAAATTAATTTGATCTAGAACAGTGGTCGGGAACCTTTTTCGAGCTAAGAGCCAAATTATGGAAAATCTTGCATAATTGGTAAGTTTGGAAGTCGCAATATATTATCTTCGGATTATATATTCAAAATTAAATTTAAAAAATTTTAATGTGAATATTTTTATGTGCGCTTCTTTCCAATTTGCGCATTTTTCGTGTCCGCCTTTTTTCGTGTGCGCATTTTTCTGTGCGGATTAATCCGAGCACCGTCTATATATGTATGTATTTTCTATGATTTCCAACGTTTGACGAAACCAATTTATTTTGGATTTTTTTCCGTTTGTCATGACCCATTTTATTTATTTTGCGAGACCCACAGTTTGAAAAACCTCGAGTATAAACAATAGCTTCAAGTTTATCTGTCTGTCCACCAGGAAACGCACAATATACTTATTTTATTTTAAATAATTTAAATTATATTTTTATACTGCAATTGTAAGACACGAGCTGTCTGTTTGTCTTCCATTCGAACGTCCAAATTTAAAAAAAAATGTTCACAGATAAAACGTCTTGGTATCATAAGAGAAGAACGTGGGAAGAGGTCACATCACTAGCGTACACACCAGTATGTCACACCAGCTGAAAATGTCGACGGGCAATACACTAGTAGGTGCATACTGTACATTAAAACGCAACGGTGCGTATCCACCGAGAGTTCAGCCGACTAGACCAGCGGTCGCCAACCGGTGGTCCGCATTTTTCATTATCATCATCATATTCAGCCGATCACCATCCACTACTGGATGCCTTTCCAATCCTCTTCCATTCCTGTCTGTTGACTCCACACATTCTTCTCAATTCATCAGCCCATCGTTCACTCGGTCTACCTTGCTTTCTTTCACATCCTCTCGGATACCATTGCAGTATTTATCGCGTCCACCTGCCATCCATTCTTCTCGCTGTGTGTCCACTTCAACTTTTTCACACACGTTCTGCTATATCTGCCACTTTGGTCATACTCTTACCCATGTATTCCTCTCACGATCTCTTCTAGTTATACCAAGCATACATCTTTCAATACTTTACTGTGTGCACTGGATCTTGAATTTAGTATCCATACATTTTTCTACCATTATAAGGTGACTAGTGTAAGCCCGTTGAATATCAACGCCCGCTGAATTTTAAATTACGCAAAGCGCTTTTTTAATAGAGGTCCCCACTAATTGATCGCACGGTTGTAAGTAACAAAAAAAAATTAATAGTTTTTATAGCACCATCTATGTGTTATAGCTATCCCGTAGTATCGATAGTATCGATTTTTTTTTTACTTTACTATTTATATTATAATTATTAATTATTATATATACAGTCAACCCTCCTATAGCGTTGAGATAGGGACCACGCTATAGAAAGAAAGGCACCCATACAAAATTTGGATTTTTTTTTAATATTGTATTTTGCGATTTGAAGCAAATCAAACATTTTACCCATTTTTATAATTTCAATGACCTTGCATGTGTTTAGTTTGATAACAATAGCACGTGCCTACACGCGCGACGGAGCATTGACCTTGCATATTTAGTCCAGTTTATTTTGCTACTGACAAATATTTTCTAAGTGCACATACATACATATTTAAATGCACATTAATAATATATTTATGAAAATTCTATTCAAGCATGTTTTTTAAAATGTACGCTATAGAAGGGACCGCTATAGAAAAAACGCTATAGAAGTGTACGCTATAGGAGGGTTGACTGTATAATAATTATAATTTTGTGATTTTGTAAAAATCAAAAAAAAAAAAAAATAATAGTTTTTATATCGTCATCTATGTATAATTAGCAGAGTCACGATCCCTTGTATAGGTAATGTTTAAAAAAAAAGGACTAAATTGGCCAAGGGCGATAGCGGATAGCATTAGTGTGACTTCTCTCGAGCCTGGGGTCCTGGGTTCGATCCCCACTCGTTCTGGTTTTTTTTTATTATTTTTCAACAACGAGCGTTATCAGCAGACAGACAGACAGACGGATTTCGGCTATTATATATATAATATCCACCTTTTTGCAAATAACTTCCATTACTTACATTTCATATTTTGAATGTTATTTTTAATGTAAAAAATCATGGTAGTGGTCCGCGTGATTCGAGATTTTGAGTTTAGTGGTCCGCGAGGTCCGAAAGGTTGGCGACCGCTGGACTAGACGGTCACCACTCGCAATAATATCCACCTGATTTATAACGCTCGCAAATATGACGTGTTTAATTTGGAAAAATCAAAGTGCAAAGTGACGAATGGTGAAACGCATCCGCTTTAATTGGTGCAGCCATGTGCATGTCGAGAGTAGGGGACATAGTGGTAATCCGCGCTAACGGGTTTGATCTTCGGTAAGCCGGGCGTTAGGCCAACTGCGCCACCGGGTTTAACGTCACTGAGGGTGGAAAGGGGTTATGGACCAGCGGTCGCCAACCGATGGTCCGTGGACCACTGGTGGTCCGCAAGAGAATTTTGGTGGTCCGCATTTTTTCATAATGAATAATCAGGTGACTAGTGTAAGCCCGTTGAATATCAACGCCCGCTGAATTTTCAATATCGTAAAGCGTTTTTTTAATAGAGATCCCCGCTACATCCTAACTTTTCCAAAAAAATCCAAAAAAGGGCCATCGGGGCTTGTGGGGGTCGGGGGGGGGGAGTTATTTTGGGGTCCGAAGTGGCTTTAGGGGGTATCAAAAGGCTGAAAAACAAAAATAAAATAGTTTTTATAGCGCCATCTATATATTCTATTCATAATTTAGTTGCGATCCATTATTTAAAAAAATTTCAATTAATAAAAAAAACGAGATCTGACACTAACTGGTCCCGATCCCGATTCAAATCCCACTCGTTCCACGTTCTGGTTTTTTTAATTATTTAAGCGAAGCGAGCGTTATCAACAGACAGACAGACGGATTTCGGCTATTATATATATATACTAGTGTAAGCCCGTTGAATATCAACGGACGTGTTTGACGTAATTGATTACGTAACAATTTAGCAAAGTCGCGACCCTACTAAGGATTAATATTTTCAAATTATAGGAGACCTCCCATCACCGGTGTTTGGATGAGTGCGTTAGCGCTAACTCGCCCAACCTGGTGATCACGGGTTCAAATCCCACTCGCGACGTTCGTGTTTTTCCTTTATCGAGGCGAGCATTATCAGCAGACGGACAGACAGGACAGACAGACAAACATTTATTTTTTATTAAATTAAAAATTAAATTAAATTTTAAATTTAATTAAATTTTAAATTAAATTTCATTAAATTCACATTTATTTTTTCAATTAAATATGAATTAGCGTTATCAGCAGACGGAATTTTGGTTGTTAAGGGTACTGTTCTATTTTCAATCAATAAAACTATGTTCATTCTTCCAAAAGCATTCCATCCTAGTATCATTCATCTTCTTTACATCCGGTCATCTATCTATATCTATAAAAATCTATATATATGAAATGTTTGTCTGTCTGTCTGTCTGTCTCTTATAGGCTCCTAAACCACTCAACCGATCGCGATGAAACTTTCAGGACTTATTGTGATCATGCCGGGGATGGTTCCTGTGAAAAAAAATCGGGAAAAAACAGGAACGGGAACGGGCCTGCTCACGTGTCAGATAACGTACTAGGAACGGCAACGGGATCGGGACCGGGAACGGGAACGGGAACGGAAACTGGAACGGGAACAGGAACGGGATCGGGAACGGGCCTGCTCACGCGTCAGATAACGTACTAGGAACGGGAACGGGAACAGGATCGGGAGCGGGCCCGGGATCGGGAACAGGAACGGGAACGGGCATTGCAACGCATGCCGGGTCAGCTAGTATTGTAATAAAAGTGAGAAAATATACGTTTTGACGAATTTGTCGTTCCTATAAATTTATTTTCGATATACATATGTATGTACATATTCGCTTTCGACGAATTCGTATTCGATCAATTACTACCGCCGCTCGTTCGATTCACAAACAAATAGTCAAACAAATCGCGATTGATTGGTGATTTGACGCGTTTTTCAACCCTACCGTGTTGTTAAATTATGTATGGCGTTTAATTTTGTGTCCCTTTGATCAGTCGACTGATCGCAAACGACCGTCAAGGTGTTTGGGCCCTTTGTTATGTCCAGTCGCCAAAGGGCTTCGACAATCTCGGGGGTCTAATGCGATTTATGACACGTAATTGGCGTTGTTCAGGCGTCTGAAATTAAACTGAATAACGGACGGAGGCCTGCAGAAGAGAGGTATGACGATGGAGGGGGTGAAGGGAAAGGGGGGGAGGGGGGGGAGGAAGTGATAAAATCATAAGCGAAAGTTACTTTATTAGTACTTGTTATGCAATGTCTAAAATGTACAGGCAAAGTACTGCGCTTCGTAAATTGATATAGAAATAGCACGTTTGAAAAAAAATTATACATAGTATGAGAAAGACCGCATGAAAAAAACTGGTTTAAATTGTTCTCGAGGATTAGAGACATAAATAATAAGTCGAACGGAAAAATTCATGATAAAACGATTAGGCATTGATGCCTTATGTATGTATGTATAAGTTGAAATTTGGTTCAAATTGTCCTTTATGACCAAAGATGTTTCAATAATTCTTATATACTGCCAGTTATGACCAATGCGTACTGCCAGTTATGACGTATGGATGTGAAACTTGGACGCTAAATTCAAGAATGCTACGAAAGATCCAGTGCACACAGCATCCAAGCATGGAAAGATGTATGCTTGGCATAACAAGTAGAGATCGCAAAATAAATACATGGGTAAGAAGTATGACCAAAGTGGCAGATATAGCAGAATGTGTGAAAAAGTTGAAGTGGACACATAGCGAGTACTGGAATGGTATCCGAGAGGATGTGAAAGAAAGCAAGGTAGACCGAGTGGAAGATGGGCTGATGAATTGAGAGGAATGTGTGGAGTCAAGTGGATGCAGATTGCTCAAGACAGACAGGAATGGAAGAGGATTGGAGAGGTCTTCATCCAGCAGTGGATGGTGAACGGCTGAAAATGATGATGATGATGTACATATGTATGTAGGTATCAATTGGTATAATTAAAAAGCAAGTCACGGTAGATAACCATATTGTTCCTTGGAGATAGTTGATAGTTATTTATACCCAGGACAATTGATGAATATGACTGGTTGTAAAGAAGAAGAAATAAAACGAAGAATGATACTAGGATGTAGTACTTTTGAAAGAATGTGCATTGTTTTTAAATCCAACATTCCGCAATGTGTACTGTCAGTTATGACGTATGGATGTATGCTACGTAAGATCCAGTGTACACATAGAAGCATGGAATGATGTATGCTCGGTATACCGAGAATATATCGTAAAAGGAATACATGGGTAAGAAGTATAGCGAGAAGAATCGATGGCAGATGGACGCGAGAAATACTGGAATGGTATCCGAGAGGATGTGAAAGAAAGCAAGGTAGGGCTGATGAATTGAGAAGAATGTGTGGAGTCTTGTGGATGCAGATTGCTCAAGACAGACAGGAATGGAAGAGGATTCGAGAGGCCTTCATCCAAGCAGTGGATTGTGAACGGCTGAAAATGAGGATGATGAGAATCATTTACAAAGTAAATCTATGAGTTTTAAAATTTTATTGACAATTTAATACAAAATATTTAATTTACGCTTAAGTGTATCGCCTCGAAAGCAACTAATTTTTTCTAAAACTTTTTTCAATGAATTTTTCGATTAACTACGAGACTCCAGTTTGCAAAACGATGACGATGAGACGTATATTAGTTACATTCGTTCAAGTAATTTAAACATCTTGTTGTATTATATTGTAAATATAAATATACTAAGAGTATAGCGTAACAAACTGATAATTTAAATTCCCATATCAGATCACGAAAGCTCGAATGTTTGATTATTCTAATATTTACACGAGGCGAATTTCCGAAAAGTTTCGCGCCACAATTTGAAATTCGTTGACTCTGTTTGAAAAGTGGCAACCTTTTGCGGAATTTCAGGCAGGTGTTTAATTAAATTTGTCGGTCACATTCGTGAAAACAATTTGCGGTACGGTGGGGCGCCATTGCCGGGCACAAAGGCGCCTCTCACGTCCGAACAGCTCTAATTGTCACCCCAGTCATTATTGAGGTTTTGCTACGGGGCTTTCGAGTTCTACTCTACACTACTCTACAATTAGCGTCCCTGGAAAATAATGGACCGGTGAAAAAAAAACCCTCAAATTAGGCAAAGACGACAGACTGACGCGTCATTAAAAATGAAAACCTTTAAAGTTCAACACTAACAATGAACGTGCGTAGTGTTTAGTTTAGTTCTATGTATATATGTACATACATACTTATTTATTTATTTATTTACTAGCTTTATTACCCGGCTTTTGCCGGGGTGTAATTAATATAATGTAATATAGTGTTTGTTTAGTAAATTATTTCGGGAGCCCAAAAAAAGGGGCCACCCCCCAAAACCTCCTTCTTACCCCGGCGGTCCCTTTTTTGGACTCCCGAAAAGCAATGCCAGCCCCTTACCCCCCCCCCCAGACCCCCATCCTATCCCGGCGACCCTTTTTTGGACTTCCGAAAAGCAATGCCGGCCCCTTACTACCCCCTAGACCCCCTCCTGCCCCGGCGGCCCCTTTTTAGGCTCCCGAAACACTATCTGCTTAAATCTACTTAAATCTTCCGAAAAAATCTACTATCGTGTGTACTTCGTCGTTTCTATTAATCGTGCCCGAGCAACGCCTGGTAATTGACGAATGACCCATACATACATACATACAAACTTAAGCGTTTTATATATCAGATTACACGCCTAAAAAGGCTTTTACAAGAAATAATACAAACAGAAAAGATAACAATACAAGAGTAATATACATATGTATAAATAGAAACAAAAATAAAAAAAATGACAATAAGAACAGTAAAATTTATTAAACTAAGAAGAGGAACTTCTTAAAGAAAGCAACAGCTTGAGCTTTACTATGTAAATGAATGCTCATACAGAAATAATCCAATAAATTCCCATACTCATTGCCAGTCCTAATTAACCTAGGAATAGGAGATTGCATATAATAATTGGTGCATGAATTACCTTCATCCACAAACAAAAATTGAGATCGTGTAAAACGTGCAGGAACTTTTAATCGTAAAATCGACTCAACAAGAGTAGGACAATCAATTAAAGAATTTATAATTTTATAAAAAAAAGACCAAGTCATTCACAACTCTTCTATCAGATAATTTATGCATTTTTAAACTAAGCAAAAGAGAGTCATAACAGCTATTATCAATAAGATACTTGAATTTATAAATAATGAATGTTCAAAATTTATTTTGGATTCTTTCTAAAGAATATGAATGAATAAAATAAGAAGGAGACCAAACAATAGAGTTATACTCTAACTTACTTCTGACATATGTACATACGGGGAAATAAATTTTGACACTATTTTTGTTAGTATATGTATGTAGAGCTAACTACGACAGATTTTATTATAATTACTAGTGTAAGTCCGTTGAATGTCAACGGAGCGTTTTAGTGGGTGAGTATGTGTATTTAATAGCTTTTATAGTTTTTGTATAGATGGCGCTTTATAATGCAACAATGTAACAATTTAACAAAGTCGCCAACCTACTGAGGATTTATATGTTCAAAATATAGGAGATCTCGCATTATTGGCATTGGATCACAGCGTAAGCGCTCACTGTTCCGAACTGGTGATCTCGGGTTCAAATCTTTTAATTATTATTTACCGCAGCGAGCGTTATCAGCAGACAGACACGCAGGCAGACGGAATAGGGCTATTATATATATAACTAGTGTAAGCCCGTTGAATATCAACGGATGTTTGTGTGGGTGAGTATATGTGTATTCAATAGTTTTTATAGTTGTTGCCGAGATGGCGCGTTATAATACAACAACGTAACAATTTGGAAAATTCGCCAGCCTATTGACAATTAATATTGTAAAATCGTTGCAGGCTCGACATCACCTCCGTTTGGATCATGGCGTAAGCGCTCACTGTCCCGAACCGGCGATTTTGGGTTCAAATCCCACTCGCGCCACGTTCTGGTTTTTTAACTATGTATTTACCTCGGCGAGCGTTATCAGCAGACAGACACACACCACACACACAGACAGACGGAATAGGGCTATTATATACTAGTGTAAGCCTGTCGAATATCAACGGAGCGTTCTCATCACCCGTACTGTAAAATAATATTAAATTTTATAGTTTTTGTAGTTGTTGCTGTGCAACAATGCGCCATCTATGTACAACAACGTAACAATTTAGCAAAGTCGCGAGGCTATTTTTTATTATATAAATAGTCACGTTGAAGCCTGCCTATTATCATCCGGTTTGGCTCACCGCGTAAGCGCTCCGTTCCGAATCAGTGATGCCGGGTTCAAATCCCACTCGTGCGACGTTCTGGTTTTTTTTTTAATTATTCACCGAGGCGAGCGTTATCAGCAGACAGACACACACACAGACAGACGGATTTCGGCTATTATATACATGTATAATATATAATGATAAACACTGCTAATAGCTCTATATAAATTGTAGGAAAAATGTCACGCCACTGAAGAAGACATACATATCAGTAACGGCTAATATACATACATAGTTGACAGTTATTTGAATGTCCTATGTAAAGTTACTTACTGAATGAAATTTGCGGTGTTATATGTATGTATAGTGCGGTTGTGGATTTGCTAGGGTGACCACAATGGACTGTGGCGTGTGCATTTTCCCGTTTCCCGGTTTCCCGATAGTGTTCCGACACGTGTTCGGAAGGGTCGACTCCTGAGCGGAAATTAAAAACCCCCGAGAAAAATCTAATCATCGGCTGCGTCGAGTGGAAAACAAACTGCGAATATGAAAACTGCTTTTGAACACGTGCCGGACACGTGTCCCAAAAGCGACAGCCCTGAGGTGTCGGAAAAACCCTCACAAAGAATGTGCACCCATTTTCGGGAGTGTGTTTTGAATTTTACGCTCTCGTGACAATTTTTCAAGTGGTGGCCTTTCAATTGTCGCTTTTGATGTATGTACATATATATTTGACAGTTAATTAATTTAACGTGTACAGAAATAATACATAAAATCTTATTGCGACCAAGTAGAATAAAAGCTTGTGAAAATACATTCGGGGTTCATTTTTCAGGTATTCGTTTTTATAAATATAAAATCAAACTAACTGAAAAAAAGCGACTAGTAATGCGATTATATCAGCCGGAAGTCAATGTCCGAAAGTTTTCATTCTGAATTTGTAATAAAAGTTTATACGTATAAAAAATAGCGGAAATTTCATTGTCGTTTAGAAATTTCACTTCCGTATTTTTGAATAATTTTGACTTCAATTCAAAATTTTATGCAAAAGTGCATCCTATGACTGTTGTCCTTTTTATTGATAATTTTTCAAACGGTTTCATTTACAATCTTAAAAATTTGATTAAGTGCCAGACGAAAATCAACCTCTAACCATTTTCAACCGTTCACCATCCACTGCTAAAAGAAGGCCTCTCCCATCCTCTTTCATTCCTGTCTGTATTGAGCAATCTGCATCCATTTGACTCCACACATTCTTCTCAATACATCAGCCCATCTTCCACTCCAGTATTTGTCGAGTCCATCTGCCATCATCCATTCTCCTCGCTATGTGTCCACTCCAACTTTTTCACACGTTCCGCTATTGGTCATACTTCTCACCCATGTATTCCTCTTACGATGTCTTCTTGTTATACCGAGCATACATCTTCACATGCTTCTCTGTGTGCACTAGATCTTACATAGCATCCGCGTTTCACATCCATACGTCATAACCGGCAGTACGCATTGTTCGTATGCCTTCTATTTTAGGCATAGTTGAATGTTGGATTTAAAAACTTCAATACGTCTATACACTTATTTTGTTTGCATTGAAAATTTCAATTATTATATTTCCGTAATCTATAGATACCGCTATCGTTCATAATATGTTCGTTCATATGTCAATAATAAACATCCGTTGAACGTCAACGGGTATCTATTGCTATAATATAACAGCATAAGTATTCAATAATGTTTGTACACGTACTTAAAAAAAACTTTTTTAAAAGGCAAAGTCAAAAAACCAGTGGTCGGGAACCGGCGGCTCCGGAGCCGCATGCGGCTCTTTGTATGACAATCTGCTGCTCTCACTGTCATCCAACGTTTTGCGTGAAATATGTACAAAATGTTGACGCACAGTTTACACAACGTAATGGCTATAAAATGTTTTAAGATCGTTTTGCAGATTAAACTTTATAATACTTTTTAGTAATAAACTTTCGAACGTTAAGAAATATCACGAGAATAACTTAATTCTTAATTCTTACATTTCATTGATGATTAATGAGTAACATTTAATTTAATTTTGAATATTGAAAATAATGTTGCGGCTCCCAAACTTACACCAATTTTGCAAGGTTTTTCCCTAATTTGGCTCTTAGCTTGAAAAGGGTTCCCGACAACTGATTTAAACATTCCACTTCAATCATTTATTCATCGTCATTTTCAGCCGTTCACCATCCACTGCTGGATGAAGGCCTCTCCAATCCTCTTCGATTCCTGTCTGTCTTGAGCAATCTGCATCCACTTGACTCCACACATTCTTCTCAATTCATCAGCCCATCTTCCACCTTGCTTTCTTTCACATCCTCTCGGATACCATTGCAGTACTTATCGCGTCCATCTGCCATCCATTCTTCTCGCTATGTGTCCAGCCCATTGCCACTTCAACTTTTTCACCCGCACTGCTATATCTGCCACTTTGGTCATACTTCTTACGATCACTTCTTGTTATACCAAGCATACATCTTTCCATGCTTCTCTGTGTGCACTGGATCTTTCGTAGCATTCTTGAATTTAGCGTCCAAGTTACACATCCATACGTCATAACTGGCAGTACGCATTTGTCGTACGCCTTCTTTTTTAAGCAAAGCGGAATGTTGGATTTAAAAACAATGTTCATTCTTCCAAAAGCACTCCATCCTAGTTTCATTCTTCGTTTTATTTCTTCTTCTTTACATCCAGTCATATTTACCAATTGTCCTAGGTATAAATAACTATCAACTATCTCTACAATATGATTATCAATCATTTATTAAATTATTAAAATACCCAAACTAACTAAATCTTCCCTAATCATTAGATTACATGTTGAATGTAAGTATTACTAAGTTTTAGTTATACATATCTGATTTATTATTTTCATAAAGTAAAATAGTATCATACAATATTTCAACAGCAGTGTAATCAAATATAGCTGACAAAAATATCCCATAAAAGAAAATACGCTATACGAGTATGTACTAAAATTACCGTTATTTGTAGAATCTCCCCAGTATACATTTCATTGTGCGAATTTACGTATTATATATTATTTTATTTGTAAAGGCCAGTTTTTTTTTTTTGTATTATTATTATTTCTGGGCTTTGGATTAAATAGCCCAAGGCTCCCCAGACGTCTCTTGGCCACAATTGAATTGTAACGATGCAAAGAGGGAGATTAAAGCGGTCACCCCTACAAAGACAAGTGGGGCTTTCGGGGTGGTTTTGAAAGACATCGATATTTCGTGTTCGTTTGGAAATTCGCACCCCTTTATCGAAACCGCGAAGGGTGGGGGGTATGTTCGGTTTCTTTTTGGAAAAAAAAAAATATAAAAAGGACCCTTTCCACCCTAGGTACGCCTCCAACGTGGTAAACGGCTGTTATTCCGAATTTAAAAGGTTGTTCAAATAAATTTCGAATAGCCCTGGGCTATTCTTTTGTGCAGTCAAGAGAAAGTCTCCAGACGGGAAAAATGCGCTAAGTCGCAGCGGTTCTTTTTTTTATTTTACTAAGAAAATAATTGTCGTTTATAAAGTTTCAGTTCATACCAGAAGCCACGTATGTATGTATGTATAAACTAAAAGTTTGATAATACTATTTGACACCAAAAATGGTTCTCCGATAATAAAAACTTTTATTTTAGATTTATGCCCACCAAATATAAATACTGATTGACTTATATTCAATGGAAATGAACATACATATATATTGGCACATATACATATATATTGATTACATACATGGATACCATAAAAAACTTCACATAATCATATTGTAGAGATAGTTGATAGTTATTTATATCTAGGACAATTGGTGACTATGACCGGATGTAAAAAAGGATAGAGTGCTTTTAGAAGAATGAATATAGTTTTTAAATCCAACATTCCGCTATGTCTAAAAAATAAGGCATACGACCAATGCGTACTGCCAGTTATGAAGTGTGGATGTGAAACTTGAATGCTAAATTCAAGAGTTCTACGTAAGATCCAGTGCACACAGAGAAGCATGGAAAGACGTATGCTTGGTATAACAAGAAGAGATCGTAAGAGGAATACATGGGTGAGAAGCATGACCAATAGCGGAACGTGTAAAAAAGTTGGGCTGATGAATTGAGAAGAATGTGTGGAGTCAAGTAGACAGGAATGGAAGAGGATTCGAGAAAAGACATAACACGAGGAATGAAACTACATAGGATGGAGCATGAAAAGATGTAAGCTAAACGAGCTAAAAGAGATCGTAATAGGAATACATGGGTATGAAGTATGACCAAAGTGGTAGATATAGCGGAACGTGTGAAAAAGTTGAATTGGCAATGGGCTGGACACATAGCGAGAAGAATGGATGGCAGATGGACGCGAGAAATACTGGAATAGTATCCGAGAGGTTGTGAAAGAAAGCAAGGTAGACCGAGTGGACGATGGGCTGATGAGTTGAAAAAAATGTGTGGAGTCAAGTGGATGCAAATTCAAGTTCATTCAGCAGTGGATGGTGAATGGCTGAAAATGATTGCAAATTGCTGAACACGAATGAAAAATTGCACGTTTTATAGCCGACTTGTATTTCCAAAACTATTTTTACTATCAGATTCGTGTTCAACGGGCACACCCATACATTTACAATAAAATGAATATTTCACGTCATTTTTTCTTTGACAGTTGTTATTATTATGCCCCATTCATACAGTAATTTAATAGTTACTTTAAGGTTTATATTGCCATCGGTATCGAGTGTAAGATTCGATTGTCATTTGCGGCAATTTCGACGAGATTTCAACGTGGAACAATTTCGCACAGATCACTTCATAATAAAGCGGGGCCTTGCGCGGGGCTTAGTCGAAATTAACCCATAAATTACCGGCAAGTTTGCTTTTTGGGGAATGGGGTCGCTGTTTCGGCGAGCCGAAAACCCCCCGCTAAGAAAACCGGAAACAAAATAATATATTTGAATTATTTTCGCGGCATACCGAACGGGCGGAAGTGCGAATTTCATTCACAGTTTTTGATTTATCGGGCAAGTTTCGACACTCCTCTCCCCCACTCGCCTACACACCCGTTCACTAATAATATTGTCTTTTGTGGGGTATTTTGGGCAATGGCGCTCTACCGCGGTGATATTACCTAGGAATATATCACGGGAGAACGCTACATTACCCCCCATCCCTTTACCCATTCACGTAAAATCGGGTCGTTGGCAACGTGTTGGTTGTGGTTAATTAAATTTCTATTCTTTTGTCGTGAGCGTCGAAGCCTTTCAACTATTCGTACTACCCAATTTAACCGCCTTTAGCCAGAATTGTTTTATATACCTGACAGGAGTCGGCAACCTATGACCTGTGGGTTACCAAGTGACCCATTTGATAATTTCAAGTGACCAACTTGAAATTATAAAAAAATTATTAAAGATCGTAAGAGCGATATTAGTTCGAAAAGTGCACTTAAACCTCCGAAACAAAACTATAATAGTTAAACAAAATTCTCGTTTTTTTTTTAATTTGAATCAATTTTATTAAGAATATCAGTTCAATTTTGTCACCATTTGACCATTTGTTTTTGCTTTATCCTAATGGGATCTTGCAAAAATTCGACCTCGAGATTTTGACTGATTTGTATTCACGATTTCTGGAAAATATCGGTTTATCTGTGTGTAAAATCGCTAATAACTCAAAAACCGTTTATCCTATTAAACTGAAACTTCATATTTATATGTTTTTTACCGGCCATTACAATCCATAAGGGTTTCAAAAATTTTAGTCAACCGGAAGTGGTACTTCTCTTGGACAACCACCCAATTTTTGTGTAATCTTTGGAAGGTTTTCCAGCAAAACTATCCTACATATTAAGCTGAAATTTTGCATATGTACTGCGTGTAACGACCTTCAAACAAATATAATTTTTAAACATTTTTTATCCAACCGGAAGTAGTACTTTTACTCTTGGTTTTTGGAGTTTTTAACTTTTTCTCCGAAACTATCAAGTCTATGAAGCTGAAATTTCATATCTATTATTTTCTCGTAAGGTGAAAGAGATATTACGATTTTGCTCAACATCCGCCAACCAGAAGTGGCAGTTTACTCTTGAACGTGATTTCGTTTTTCATTTTTTTCGCCCTTTTACATATTTGCTATTTTTATAATATTGTAACTTTATAATCTTTAAAGCAATTCCTGGTTGAAAAAAATAAATCTTATTACTGGATTTGTTGTTCTCTAATTGTAAATTACATATCAAACACTGAGGTTACCCTTTATTAACTTTTGTAGATGCAAATCGGTCGCACCTATTTTATTGAAAGCTCTATTTTCTTCTGCAATTTTTCTCTTCCTTGAACTCATGTTTTGAAAAAAATTTTGAAATGTTACGTTGAAAATTGCAACCAAAAAATAGGCTTCGTATTCCAGGTTAAATAACACAATAAAATTGTTTTTTTAACACGTTTCTATCCTGAATTCACTCACTTTTCACAAATTCAAATTTTGAAAACACAATATGTGCGCACACTGAACTGTTCCCATTCGAACTGCGAAATAAACTGAATCTCAATGGTAATATTCGAAATAAGAAAGAATATTCTCACTTTTTACACATAATATAATTTTACATCGTAACTAATTTGGTTGAAGCGAGTAAATTCAGGGTCGAAAAAATCTAATTTACAATTTTTTTTATTTTATTTTACGAAAAGTGTTGGATTATAAACGGAGCCGCCAATTTTCGCGCCCGGAGCCGCATGTGGCTCCGGAGCCGCCGGTTCCCGACAACTGTGCTAGACGATTACGTATAAGTATTTTAAAACTTTCAAATATCACAATGAATTAATAGGTCAACGAAATGTAAAATTGTCCATTTTTTTAAACGCTCATATCTCATAAACTCATAGCTCATATCTCGTAATAATTTTTGGGTCTCCGCTCCGGTAACTCAAAACCGTGATTTTTTTTGTTGCTCGGTGATTATTTATTTATCAAAGTTTCACGTTTAGAATTTTAGGACCGGAAGTGACGTTTAAGAAACGAAAATGCACGTACACACACACAAACGTTCGTATTTGCTTTCGTATTTATTTATTTATTTAATTAATAAGATAGCTTAAATTTATTTATTTATTTATTTATTTATTTACAAATTATACCATAGTGACATAAAAGGTTTCCCCAATTCGTCACTATGGCGAGACAAAAAAAAAAACATTATATATAAAATAATGGTAGTAAAAAAAAATATATATATATATATATGTATAATCGAACTACATTAAATTTAAATTAAACACAATTAAATAATAATTAGAAAGTATTAATAATAATAAAATGAAATAATAATAATAATAGAATCAAATTAAAAGTTAACATAAAATCAGCAAATCAATTATAAATAAATAAAATTAAATTTAAAGTGCATGAGAAATGTGGCGATCTGATATCCAAATGTTGCGCAAAAAATATCCAAATGTTGCGCAAGTGAATTGAGGCATTGAATGGCTCGAGCAATGGGCGAGTCAGCAAGGACTCCGGTTCTCGCTCTGACAACCTGAAACAATTGACGCGTACGCAACTCCCGGAAGTGTGCAGGAGCCCACAACTTCATCTCCTCGAGGATTGGTGGGTTGCTAATGTCACCTCTCAATAAATTACAGAAGTGATTCACAAGGAGTTTATCCCTACGAGATGACAGAGTGCTGTATCCCAATGTACCTAGAACAAAAGCACTAGGATACAGTGAGGGATAGTAGCCGTATTGTCTCATGTATAGGTATCGGAGAAATTTCCGCTGAACTCTTTCAATCTGTAAATTATACTTGACTTCTCTGGGATTCCATATAATAGAACCAGATTCCAAGATGCTGCGGACCAAAGTGTCGTAAAGAAGGCGTAATACCCTCATATCATTGAAATGATGAGCATTACGCACGACGAATCCTAGCATCTTTGACGCCCTGTTACATATGTCTGAGATATGCACCACAAACTTCCACCTGCTTTCAAACGTAATCCCAAGATCACTTGTGGAAAGTTTCATTTCTAATATATTTCCACCAAGACTATACGGATGTACTAAAGGTGCAAGAGATCGGGAATAAGAAACGACATGACATTTCTCTATGCTAAATGGTAAATGGTTATCAGATGCCCATTCCCACAGCGAATTTAAGTCATTTTGCAGAGCAGTGAAATCTGCTGTCGTTCGAATATCTCTGTACACCTTGAGATCATCAGCATACAATAACAGATTGGAATTAGAAATGACTGTATGGATATCATTAATAAATATAAGAAACAACAATGGACCCAAATTGGAACCCTGTGGTATTCCAGAGAATGTGGGATACACATTGGAATATTGAGATTCATATTTCACGAATTGACAACGCCCACTCAGATAATCAACAAACAATTTTGTGATATTATATGAAAAAACCGAGATCAAACAATTTACGGATAAGAATACTATGATCGACTTTGTCGAACGCTTTTTGAAGTCAGTATAAACCACATCAACTTGAACGTTTGAGTCCATCGATTTCGTGATGAAGTTGGAGAGAGACAGGAGGTTAGTTGTTGTAGACCGGGCGGGGCGAAAACCATGTTGTTGGTCAATGAGAAATGGTTTTACATGATGGTAGATGTATTTATGTAAAATGATTTCCATTAACTTGGCTGGCGAAGAAACTATGGCAATTGGTCTGTAATTGTCAATTAGCGATTTATCACCCTTCTTGTGAATCGGCGTGACTTTCGTGCATTTCCATGAGTTTGGGAATGACGACGTCTTCAGCGATAAATTAAAGATAAATTGAAGTGGATTTGACAGACTTAATTGGCAGCCTTTTAAAATGAAATCCGGTATCAAATCTGGACCAAAAGATCTAATTGATTTCAATTTTTTGAAACCATACTCCATATCACAAATGTCAAATTCGTTGATTATCAAAGTGATTAGATTAAATAGTTGATTATCACAAACAAAAAGTAACTTATAGTTAAAATTACAAAATAAACTTAATTATCTACTAGTACTTACATATACAGAGGTACAGTTTACATGTTGCGACCAACGGTGCATGTTAAATTGCAGAACGCTACTAACGCCATCTGCCTTCTGACAGATCCTGCTATTCGGACGGTTGACTATTCAAAATCATGGTATACCCATACCCTTCTACCAACCACTGTTCTCCATTTTCCTACCCCCCTACAGTGCGGTACAGCGAGCCCTTCGACAATGCGGCTTTTGTTCTTGGAACAATGCCCGTGGATTGATAATGCATAGCGTTCGGCCAAATTAGACAAATTTCAATGAAAACGATTAGAGATTTGAAAAGCAATTATCGAGAGTTAAAATATAGTACATAAAAATATTCAATTTCAATTTTTTAGGTGTTAGCAAATTTGTATTTAACGAACTAATTACTGTATTTTCCTCTATATATTCTGCTGGAAAAACGAATGCGTACTGACAGTTATGACGTATGGATGTAAAAGTTGTATGCTAAATTCAAGAATGCTACGTGAGATCCAGTGCACACAGAGAAGCATATAAAGATATATGCTTGGTATAATAAGAAGAGATCGTACGTGGAATACATGGGTAAGAAGTATGACCAAAGTGGCAGATATAGCAGAACGTGTGAAAAAGTTGAAGTGGACACATAGCGAGAAATACGGGAATGGTATCCGAGAGGATGTGAAACAAATCAAGGTAGACCGAATGGAAGATGGGCTGATGAATTGAGAAGAATGTGTGGATGCAGATTGCTCAAGACAAGCAGGAATGGAAGAGGATTGAAGAGGCCTACATCCAACAGTGGATGGTGAGCAGCTAAAAAAGATGATGATTTTTTTTTTATATCTGGACATCATAAAATGTCCGATCTTTTATCTTTTTGTACGGAAAAATACAATAACGAAGCAGACCCAAAACTCATTACTAATTCTGGTCCAACGAGCACGCACATGATCAACAAATTTTTGATTAGCCAATCCTTATATATTTAAGCTTCCGATTTTAGGTAAAAATAATAATTGTACTAAAAAATTGAAAGTAAAAACATCTGATGATCTAACGATAAATTTCAACGCGCCCAAGAAAATTAAAACTAACTAGAAATTATGGCTCAAAGAATTTCATCATTATATTCATGCTCAGTGAGCTAGAATTAGTGGAATTAGTAGTAGTAGTAGTTGTCCAGTGTAAATGAGTGATTATCAATATTATTTGAAACTGTACGACCATAGATATGCCATTCCAAACAAATTTGCCCGGAGAAAGCGTCAGAAGCAACGGGGGTGTGGGGGGGGTCTAAAGTGCGGGGAATTCTCACAAAAAAGAAGTCCCACAAAAAAAAAGTCAAGCAAAATGCATGCAAGGAGTGCATTTTGCATGCCCTTTTTATATGTCATTTTTCGGGTGCTAAGGCCAATCTATGTTATTCTACATCTATGTATGTACGGGTTGGGGACGAAAAGCATGATCCCACAAACACCGTGGCCCAATCGTCCAGATTTTAGCCTAGGAGTTCAGAAGCCATGGAAGCTTTTGCCGTTGAAACAAAATGGCACACACACACACACATATGCATGTATGTACCCCCCACTCTTACGATAGATCCATCAAAATGCGAAAGACTTGTGTCATTTGAATTTTGTCGAATACTAGGAGCGCAGATCTAGCAGAAGAGATTTGGTTACATGTCGGACGAAACCCATATGAGTGAGCGAGACAACAATGGGTTCGTCGGCTTAGATTTTGTTTGTCAGTTTAGAGCAGCAGGACTCAACCCGTGGCCCGCGTTGTTGGGTATGAGAGTATGCATTGGGCAATATTAATGGATTCGTTACGCTTTTGAAAAATGAATTTAATTTAGCTTATCTTGGTGTCATTTCATTGCTTGATTCACCAAGAACTTATTTATGAAAAGAAGATGTATTTCTATTTATTTACTTTTTCTTAGTTAAAGAAACAATCATCTATATTTTACATATATTCAAATTACTCTTCGAACCACCGAAATTCTCTCGCGGATCACTAGTTGGTGACCGCTGATATACAATTGGCGTCCGTGTTATTGTGTGCGTAGTGGTAGAAACTAAGGCTGATATTACACTAGACCATTTTGTTTCAACGGCAAAAGCTCCTATAGATATCATGCACTCCTAGTCGGAAAAAAATAATTTTGGGCGCTGGTATCAGTGGGACATCAGTCTTTTTGGGACAAGTCTTTTTGGGACAAGTCTTTTTGGGACGCTCCCGTAGTTGTTATATAGGAAAATTAAAGTTGCCACAACCACTCAACCAGTGTGTAGCTTTAGCTGTGTTTGCAACTTTGTAACTTGCATTCTCGACATTGGCGGCAAAATTTCACCGGGACAAAGTAAAGCGTCCCGAAGCTACTACACTACGCCTGTCCCAGGCATCTCTCCAGGTCCTTTGTTATCCACTTTGGGTTAAATATGCCACCGCTAAGTACAGATCAAAAAGTTCGTCGCCAAGTAGCTCGTTCTAAGCCGGGCCCCACACTCGCCTTCTTCTACTCTTTCCCACCCTTGACTCTCCCCCAAGTCCCCCTGCTCTCGTTTTACGTGTGTTTTCTCAGCAAACATCCGGTTGAAAAGCTCGCTGAAAGCGGTCGCTCGAATGTTTGTTATCGGAGAGTAGCAATAGCCTTTGCCAACCGACCCACCGACCTGCACAAGTACGTTAACAAACTTCCAAATAGGCGATTACGACTCCAGCCGCCACATCGTTCACAAAGTCGAAACACGCGGATTGTTTAGAAATAAAACATCATATTTTCCGGAAAGCTCTTAAGACTATTCAACGGCACCTACGTGGAAAGTGGCAGTATGTATTTTCAATATGTACATAGTCGAATTCAGTATAGCATATTTTTGCGAAACTGAAACATACGTAGCTAAATTCAAGAATGTTACGAAGCATCCAGTGCATACAGAGAACCATGGAAAGATGTATGCTCGGTATAACAAGAAGAGATCGTAAAAGGAATACACGGGTAAAAATCATGGCCAAGGTGGCAGATATAGCGGAACGTGTGAAAAAGTTGAAGTGGCAATGGGCTGGACACATAGCGAAAAGAATGGATGGCAGATGGACGCGAGAAACACTGGAATGAATAAGAGCCAATGAATTGAGAAGAATGTGTGGAGTCAAGTGGATGCAGATTGCTCAAGACAGACAGGAATGAATTAGGATTGGAGAGGCTTTGATCTAGCAGTGGATGGTGAACGGCTGAAAATGATATACATATGTAGAATCTTAAGTTAATTTTTGTGTACTGCCAGTTATGACGTAGTATGTACATATGTGAAACTTGAACGCTAAATTCAAGAATGCTACGTTAGATCGAGTACACACAGAGAAGCATTGGAAGATGTATGCTCGGTATAACGAGAAGAGATCGTAAAACGAATACATGTAGTGTGTGAAAAAGGACACACAGCAAGAAATACTGAAATGGTATCCGAAAGAATGTGAAAGAAAGCAAGGTAGACCGAGTGGACGATGGGCTGATGAATTGAAAAGAATATATGGATGAAAGAGGATTGGATAGGCCTTCATCCAGCAGTGGATGGTGAACGGCTGTAAATGATTATGAGGAAAACATACGTGTCTCTTTTTTTTACGAGATTTCCTTAATGTTTCAAAATTCAGTGTCAAAAGTGAGATAAATGGTGTCAGAAGTGGGATTAATAGTGGGGATCGGAAATTATATAAAAATAAAACAAAGTATCAATCATTACGATCAATTTATTGTCGGTTGTATAATAATCATATCTACATATAAAACATTTTAATTAAAATGTAACAACTTTGAATAGTATTATACCGACGTGGAACTAATTTGATTTTATCATGCGTGGGGTGGAAATCTCGCTCACCTGCCGGAAGTGGACGCAACACCGGAAGTCACGGGAGTATCAAGAGGAGGAGAGAAAAGCCTGTAGCGCCGGAAGTGGCAGCGGTACAAAACCGCAACGTGTTAAGGCTTTAGAGGTAATGCAACTTGCCACAATTAGCATAACAAACGAGAGCGGCCAGCAACCGTGTTAAGCGGGTCCTCTCAACATTCCTTAATGGCAAACTACTTATTCGCTTTCTAACCATGAATATTTCAGCAAACGACACAGCTATGTAGTATTTTCCAATTCGTTATTTTAATACACTTTGTATTTTCGCCGTGGGAGTTTTAAATTGAAATAACAATATAACGCACGTGTACATGCTTGCGTATGTATGTACATACAAGTACCTACATACATATATATTGCACAGCGTGAAAACTACTCGCGGGGAAAAACGTATTTCTGCGAGGAATTGAGTCCTATTTCACGCAAACTGGTGCAGTTTGCAAGAGATGTACGTGGCAGGTGCACAAAGAGGGAAATAAACACATCTGTCATCCGCACAAACTTTTTCGTCCCATTGTGAGTACTTATGTACATACATATGTACGTACGTTTGTGTGTGCGTTGGCATTTTCACGGAAAAATATTTTTAATATTAAATTTACTCTACGCTAGTTTGACGTTTGACGTACGTATATAATAGAATTTTTTTTCGATATAAAAAAAATACCGGTGAATAGCTCAAGTAAATCAAAATTTTATACGCTAGTGTGACCGAAATGTGATTTTTAGCATTGCGGCCAATACGAAATATATGTATATCAATCATGTGGAAAATAATCGAATGAAACTTCCGGTTGGAGGATATTCATTTTATCATTTTGAAAAATTGATAGCATGCGGTCAAAATTAAATAAACTTCACTGCTTTAAAAAATATTGACTCAAACAGAGTATGTTTTAATTGTTGTAAAATAAATTGTACATATGTATGTATGTATATATATAATTGAAGGACGCGTGAAATACTGGAATGGTATCCGAGAGGATGTGAAAGAAAGCAAGGTAGACCGAATGTGTGGATGCAGATTGCTCAAGACAGACAGGAATGGAATAGGATTGTAGAAGCCTTCATCCAGCAATGGATGGTGAACTGCTGAAATTTATGATGATGATGATATATTATATATAATAATTATAATAGCCCAATTCTGTATGTCTGTCTGTCTGCTGATAACGCTCGCCTAGGTAAAGGCTGAAGTTTAAATTTAATTGAAAAAACACGAACACGATAACCATGTTGGGTGAGTTAAAATATTAATCCTTAGTAGTTTCGCGACTTTGCTAAATTGTTACGTAATCAATTACGTCAAACACGTCCGTTGATATTCAACGGGCTCACACTTTTACTTGTATATTGATCCGACTAATGTGTTTTATTTATTTATTTTAGATAGCTTAAAAAGTTAATTACAAACAAACATCACTTAAAGCTAAAATTACAAAATAAACTTAGTATCTACTAGCACTTGTACGGGGGTGCTGCTTTAAGGCTGCCAGGAATCTATCACATTACAAACATCTGTATCAATTTAAAAACATCACTTTTTTAATCGATAAATTTTTCATCTTTATTCTACATATGTAATCAGAGTTTAATATGAAATAGTAATAATCGTTAAAACAAACAACAAAAAAAAAATTACAAGGAATTTAAAATAGGGTGATGAATTTTGGCCCTCTTACACTATAAATTGCGTTTAACTTTTGAACTTTAGGTTCAAGTCGGAATACCTACTATAATTTATCAGACATACCTAGAATATAATCCATGGTATGTGCGTATAGAAAAAATGCGGGAGATAAAAACGCTTCATTTCATCCCCAGGCAAAGGTGGTTAAATACACCCCCACAACCCCTACAAGTCTCGACGACAAAAATGCACCCCGCTGTCAAATTTACGACTTGTCGATTGCACTCTTTTTCGCCATAAAATGGTAAACAATGCCACGCCGTTGTGTTTCGGTTACGATCTGCCATTTTTACGCACTGGCAAGGGTTGAAAAGTTGAAAAAAAAAAAAAAATAAAATCCATAGCAACGAACTCGTGTACTGCCGTCCTAAGCCCACTTAACGTAAGTGAAAAACAACAATATCGAGATAAATGGACTTGAAAGTTTTATTCTAAATTTGTGTTTTTCTTCATATATTACTGATTTATTTAAACTTTTTTTTTTAGTGCATGAGGTTATTTTCTATTGTGTTTTGATAATTCTAAGGAAAAATGAATACTTTAGTAGTTACGTCACTTCATTATTCATTATTAATGTATACATATGACTATTCCAAACTTCAACCACTCTATTTGAAAAGAATGAATCTCTAACAATCTTATTTGATGTTTCTTTTCGGAGTCTATGTAAGAGTATGACCTCTTAGATGAGGATTCTCATTGAACATAATGAGGTTGGTCATTTCACATGAATAATGATTATTTATTATTTTGAATACTTCAATTAAATCACCTCTTAATCTCCTCGTCTCCAATGTGGAGAGATTCAGTCTTTTCAATCTTTCGTGATGAGGTAGTGACCGAAGTAAATATTGGATACGTTATTTTCGCTAAGTATTGGTGATACTATTTCTCTGCGCATGCAGATATGTTAGATTTAATAGCTTAAAAAAGTCACTTTTGGATGAAGATACATTAATTTTGATATGAAAAACACATCTAACCCATTTTCGTAATTTTTGTCAGTTACGTTAAGTGGGCTTAGGACGGCAGTGTAGAGGTGCTAGTGGAATGTCCAATATTGAATATACGTACATACATAGTCTGGTCGGGGATTAATTTTACTTTTCCACGTTCCAAACGACCGGAAGTACAAATGAGTCGTGATGATTGAGAGCCAATCTGGGGTCTGAAATCGGCAGACGGTGTAATCGATTAGTCGACGCTGCCACGGTTTGCCAACGATAATGTGTACACATAGTGCGTTCGCGACGTATTGGCCGTACGATTAAAATTGAATAATAATCATAGCATTATCACAATTGGCAGTGTACTTTTGTATTTTATGTAAGGCTTTATTTTTAGTGTGAAATTTGCCTTCTCATTATATGTACACTAGTGTAAGCCCGTTGAATATCCACAGACTTGTTTGACGTAGTTTATTACGTTACAATTTAGCAATGTCGCGAACCTACTATGGATTAATATTTTCAAATTATAGGAGGCCTCACATCAACACCATTGTTGATGTGAGGCCGGGTTCAAATCCCACTCGCGACGTTCGTGTTTATTTCAGCCTTAATCGAGGCGGAAAAGTCAACGGAGTGGTTTCTCATCCCCCGTACTGTGAGTGTTTGTGTGGTGAGTATATGTGTTTTTATAGTTGTTGCATAGATGGCACATTGTAATAACAACAACGTAACAATTTAGCAAAGTCGCGAACCTACTAAGGATTTATATGTTCAAATATAGGAGATCTCGCATTATCGGCGTTGGATCATAGCGTAAGCGCTCACTGTTCCAAGCTGGTGATGTCGGGTTTAAATCTCACTCGCGCGCGCGAACGTTTAGTGTCTTTTAATTATATACTAAAGCGAGCGTTATCAGCAGACAGACACACAGACAGACGGAATAGCGCTATTATATATATATGATATGTAAATTTGTATTCAAGTATTCCGTTTTAAAATATTATTTATCAGTGAATTTTCAATTGAATACTTTAGGTATTAGTGATTATTTCGTGTCTCTGATTTTTTTTATTTTGACCAACACTTCTGTAGCCTCTTTAAAAAAAAATTATCAAACAATTATAAGATAAGTATAGTTTAGTCTAGAGAACGATTTTTAGTAGCATAGTAGCAATAGTTCCAGTGGTCATCAAACGTTTCTAAAATTAAAATGATTTAAAGTTTCTCAATTATTTATATTTTCTTCTTATCTATTCTCGATTTTCTATACTTAATTATTTATTTGTGTACGTACTTCTAATTTATTTTTTTATATATCCATTTAATTCAAGAATGTTACGCTAAATCCAGCGCACACAGAGAAGCATGGAAAGATTTATGCTCGATATAACGAGAAGAGATCGTAAGAAGAATACATGGGTAAGAAGTATGACCAAAGTGGCAGATATAGCAGTACGTGTGAAAAATTTTAAGTGGCAATGGGCTGGACATATAGCGAGAAGAATGGAATGGTATCCGAGAGGATGTGAAAGAAAGCAAGGTAGACCTAGTGGAAGATGGGCTGATGAATTGAGAAGAATGTGTGGAGTCAACTGGATGCAGATTGCTCAAGACAGATAGGAATGGAAGAGGATTGGAGAGGCCTTCATCCAGCAGTGTCGTATGGAATAAATGACATTATCATTATCGTTACATATCAACGAATATTTTCAAATATACACTTTTATAATCACATTTTCACTGAAATCGAATACCAATGAGTGACCTACCATCGTTTTTCACATACATTAATATAGTCTTAGACTAGATAATAATATAGGCTTAGGTCAAATTTCCACTCGCCGCTATTATAAATCGACATTTAATTTTCAACCGTTCACCTGTATGAAGGCCTCTCCAATCTTATTCCATTCCAGTCTGTCTTGAGCAATCTGCATCCACACATTCTTCTCAATTCATCAGCCCATCTTCCACTCGGTCCACCTTGCTTTCTTTCGCATCCTCTCGGATACCATTCCAGTAATTCACCTGCCATTCATGTATCCAGTCCATTGCCCCCTCAACTTTTTCACACGTTCCGCTATATCTGCCACTTTGATCATGCTTCTCACCTCTTACGATCTCTTATTGTTCTTCAAACTCTCCATATTTCTCTGTGTGAATTGGATCTTACGTACGATTCTCGAATTAACCCCAATTTAAAATCTTATACTAAAATGCATTTGCATACATTATTACAATTCACAACCATCTATTAGGTACGAAATGTTAACTTGTCATTTACCAAATACATACATATACGCAATCGCAAACTAGCTCGGACATTATAATCATACAACAATATTAATGAGAATTTCAAATGGACGATAGTCGGACATAGGAAATGATCAATATTATTGACGCGCGTCGTACGTATAACGTCGTACGTACTACGTACGTACGTATACTGAGGACAGACCGACACACAGACGGGCATACAGACAGACAACATTTGATATCGGTATCGGGACATCTGTGGGGGTATTCCGACTGTACAATGGCAACATCCCCTGGGATACGCCAATGCTCGGATGCCGATTTGACAACCACTCGGCCATTTGCAAACGCCTATCTGGTAATTGATTGATACGGCCGCGGTGCCGGGACGATTTCATCAATTCGATGAGGACGAGGGGATATGTGGGGGAGGAGTAAATACCATTGCAATTGTGTATTACTAGATGCAGCGTGACACTGTTTATAATACACTAGATTCGTGGATATTTGATCAAACGTTCAGATATGTGTGTCGAAATTTGAATGTGACGAGCGAGTGAGTTCGGTAACGCGTGGCCAAATTTCAACAGCTAAAATAATTGTAATGTCGCAAGCTTGACTAAAAAACTACATACATAGTTTTTCAGCAAATAAATATTGTATAAAAAATGCTAAATATGGACTTTTAAATTGATTCGGACAGCAAAAGTCGTTTATTTTATACTTTGCCTAAAACGGTGAGGCAGTGTATGGCGTGGTCACACTTTGCCCATTCGCACCGATATAATTCGCATTGGTGCTCGTCGACGACGATAGAGGACGTCAACTTGACGCAGCGATACCGCTCAGGTTTGCGAGAGCCCTAATGCTGCGTACACACCGACGAACCGAACAGCGAACGACGAAGGGTTGTTATTGTGTGGACGTTCATAAATCATCGGACGTTATTGTGTGAAGCGGTCCGCACAATAGCAAAACTTCGTTGTTTGCTGTTCGGTTCGCCAATGTGTGCTCACCATTAGAATTTGCCAATTTATTTAACTTAGTTGTGAGACGGTTCCACCAAAAATTGGCACATCTTATCCAATATTCCTATGTTATCCTTTTATTGAGCTTGGATCCTTGTGTTCTTAGACCAGTGGTCAGGACCCTTTTTCGAGCTAAGAGCCAAATTAGGGAAAACCTTGCAAAATTGGTAAGCATGGGAGCCGCAACATACATATGTATTATCTTCGGATTATATGTACATACATTCAAAAAAAATGTTAGTCATCAATGAAATGGATAACTGTAAAATATAAGTTATCTTTGTAATACTTCTTAGCGTTCGACAGTTTATTGCTGAAAAGTATTATAAAGTTTAATCTGAAAAACGATCTTGAAGCTTTTTATAGCCATCAAGTTATGGAAATAGGATTCATTTTGACTGTGTGTAAATTGTGTGTATCACGCAAAACGTTCGATGACAGCGAGAGCCGCAGGTTTTCATACAAAGAGACGCATGCGGCTCCGGAGCCGCATTATCGGTTAACTTTCCCCCAACAAACAAACATAGCGGCCAAGTAAAAAGCATATCAATCAAAAATAATCAAACATGTACATACATATGTATGTACATACATAGTTATGTATTTCTGTTTGTTTTGTAAACAGTGTCAAACTTTGCATAGGTATTTGCTATGATCCTGCGGGTGCTTGCGTTGCAATCGGACGTAGCTGCCATACAAAGCTTTTAACGATTCTGGAATATAGGTGAAGTTTTATTAGTCGAATCCGATTGAGCATTGCCAGTTTAGAGAAATACAAAAAGAAATACAGTTTTATGCTTAAATACAAATAACATATGAGTCGCCTAGTTCCAAATCCCGATAAGTCCATAAAACTCACTTGTTCGCAAACGCGGTTTTTCTGCTACAGACTTATTTGCTTGATGGCGTTTAAACTCATTTAAACTTAATTTTGTTGATATTAAACAAAATATTGAGATTAGAAACATGGTCTTATCGTTGTTTGTTTCTAAATATGGCTTTTATCAGCTTTTATCATAGTGCAATTGTCAGTTTTTGGAACTAACACTGATTTTCAATATTTTTTTTACGGCGCACTTGGCGGTATTTGGAATAATTCAAGTATAAGGCATCGTTTGAAAACATTCTTTGAACCAGAAAATATTTTATCCTCGTTTTTTATATATCTTATCGGGATTTGGAAATAGGCGACTCATATGTAGGTATCAGTGCATCAACTGTGTATTATAAAACTAAGAATGGCTTTAATAAAAGCCCTCACAAACCTGAGCGGTATCGCTGCGTTAAGTCTATCGGTGCGAACGGGACGACGATAGGTGCGTCAATGTGAGGCAGCGAAATCGCTAATGCTGCGTACACACCGACGAACCGAACAGCGAACGATGAAGAGTAAAGGCGAATTGTTATTGTGTGGACACAATAACATCCGATGACTGGTGAACGTCCACACAATAGCAACCGTTCGTCGTTCGCTGTTCGGTTCGTCGGTGTGTGAGGGCCTTAAACGTCAATTCAAGCTTTTAACCGTACTTGGCCACTGAACTGCTTTATATTTTATACCCAAAGGCATAGTAGACTCTAAAATGAAATTGCAGTGCAGTATGTTTGACGGGTGCGCTGTTGGCAATTTGGGGACAACCGCTTTGGCAACTTTGCCGTCGTGTTGTATCCTGAAATTTAACGAGTTTCGCTCTCGGTCGACCGGCTTAATTACCAGGTAACAAGTTTATTGTGTACCTGAGGTAGGGGAGGCGTTAATGTCATCTCACGTAGCGGACAGATGCCTAGCGAAATGACACTTAAAACGTACCAACACTGTCACTGTGTGATGTGACGTGACAAACCAACCGCACAGGTGCACAAAGAGTCGACTTATTAATTCTTCATTTTTTTTTTTTTTTTGTCAAATTTCAAATACTGTCAAAGAAAATTTGTATATTCAAAGTACACCTATAAATTGGTGGGGGGTGTTGTTTGAGGGTGCTAGTGTTTTGTTCTCCGTTGATTTAAGCTAGGGGTGTGTGTCTTTCTTTCAGTCAACCCCACCCCTAGTTGGAACAGGCGTCCAAATTAATTTGCCAAGCTCAAATGGGTAAACATGCCAGCCTCCACTTTGGTTTTATGATCAGTGATTTATGTACATACATACAAACATATACATATATACGAAGCTCGTTCGAGATGATATGTACGTCGGGGAATAAAACAGTATCGATTTTAATCATAGACAACTTTTTAGTGTCCATATCTGGATTATGTGTACGTATTGGGTCGTCGCGCTAGACGAGGGAAAATCTGGAGTATTTTGGGTAATGGCGATGATTAAAAGGGATGTTTGCGAGAGGACAATGTGTGTATCTATCAATGTATATATATATGTGTGTGTCGGTATAGGGGTGGCCATCAGACGTGTATCAACCGTTAGTGGCGTTTAATTCAATTAATTCAGACACCCTTATCAACTACCCTTGACTGCCCACACTGGGATCGTCTACTGTCTCTAATGGTGGCTGCAAATAATAATAAAAAAGTCGAAGAGACTGAAAATATTGATCCATAGTAGATATGAAATAAATATAGGTACCTATTAATATATACGTCATAATTTTCAGCCACGTCCAATCTTATTGACTCCACACATGACCTTGCATTCTTTCACATCCTCTCGGATACCGTTCCAGTATTTCTCACGTCCATCTGCCATCCATTCTTATCGCTATGTGTCCACTTTAAATTTTTGCCACTTTGGTCATGCAATTTGGCGAAGTTGGGTCAAGTTAGGTTGACCTTTTAGTTTTGTTTTGGGGCCGTTTATTTATGAATATTTTTAGAAAATATCCATTTGTGGTAGGGTTAGGTGGGGTGCTTGCACCCCAACTAACCCTACTGAATTAATTAAATTAAAATTAAAATTAACCATACTGAATTAATTAAATTAATTAAAACTGAAAAAAAATTAATCCTTATGGATTATTTTTAGTTTTCAATGTTTTCAAATTAATTCGAAAAAATTATTGAAAAATCGTGAAATTTGGCGAAGTTGGGTCAAGTTAGTTTGACTTTTTCGTTTTCGTTTTAAGCCGTTTATTTATGAATATTTTTAAAAAATATCCATCTGTGGTAGGGTGAGGTGGGGTTCGTAAGGATTAATTTTAGTTTTCAATGTTTTCAAATTAATTCGACATAATTAATGAAAAATCGTGAAATTTGGCAAAGTTGGTTCAAGTTAGGTTAACTTTTTAGTTTTCGTTTTAAGACGTTTATTTATGAATATTTTTAGAAAATATCCATCTGTGGTAGGGTGAGGTGGGGTGCGTAAGGATTAATTTTAGTTTTCAATGTTTTCAAATTAATTCGACATAATTAATGAAAAATCGTGAAATTTGGCAAAGTTGGTTCAAGTTAGGTTAACTTTTTAGTTTTCGTTTTAAGACGTTTATTTATGAATATTTTTAGAAAATATCCATCTGTGGTAGGGTGAGGTGGGGTGCTTTAGGATTAATTTTAGTTTTCAATGTTTTCAAATTAATTCGACATAATTAATGAAAAATCGTGAAATTTGGCAAAGTTGGTTCAAGTTAGGTTAACTTTTTAGTTTTCGTTTTAAGACGTTTATTTATGAATATTTTTAGAAAATATCCATCTGTGGTAGGGTGAGGTGGGGTGCGTAAGAATTAATTTTAGTTTTAAATGTTTTCAAATTTATTCGTCATAATTAATGAAAAATCGTGAAATTTGGCAAATTTGGGTCAAGTTAGGTTTAGTTTAGTGACTTTTTAGTTTTCGTTTTTAGTCGTTTTTTTAATATTTTTCATTCTTTTTTTTTCTCTTGCGATCTCTTCTTGTTATACGGAGCATACATCTTTCCTCGCTACCAATGTCATTTGCATTGGAAGCGTAAATCTGAGAAATATCTCTAAACTGATAAATACTTAATCGGATTCGATTAAAAGTACTTCACCTACGTACATATTTATATTTACATATATTCCAGAATCGTAAAAGCTTTGTACGGCAGCTACATATGTACGTCCGATTGAAAATCAAACACCCGTAGGATCACAGCTAATACCTCTGCATAGTTTTACAATACATATTTACATAACAAATAGAAATACATTCAGGTATTCAATTTTATATCATAATCATTTTCAGCCGTTTATTACTGAAATCCACTGTTGGATGAAAGACTCTCCAATTCTCTACCATGCCTGTCTGTTTTGACCAATCTGCATCTATGTACTTGACTACACACATTCTTTTCAATTTATCAGCGCATCGTCCACTTGGTCTACATTGTTTTCTTTCACATCCTCTCGGATACCATTCCAGTATTTTTTGCGTCCATCTGCCATCCATTCTTCTCATTTTAACTTTTTCTATATCTGCCACTTTGTTCAAACCTCCCTCCCATGTGTTTTTCTTGCGATCTCTTCTTATTATACCGAGCATACATCTTTCTATGCTCCTCTACGTGCACTGGATCTTACGTATGTAGCATCTATACGTCATAACTGGCAGTACGCAGTTCGCATGCCTGCTTTTTTAAGCATAGCGGAATGTTGGATTCATTTTATTTCTTCTTCTTTTCATCCGGTCATATTCACTAATTGTCACAGGTATAAAATAACTATCAACTATCTCAACAATATGATTATCTACTAAAAGACGAACAAACAGTAAGGATTCAATCTAAGAGAGGCTAAAAAAGGTAACGGAGAAAGTTAGGTTAAATTTAATTTGTTTCTCGCATATGAAATTTACATAGTTTGCGACTGTACTCTTGGCCGGGGTAAAGAGATACAATGACATGAGGTGAAAATAAATAAAAATTATTACATATACTATTATTTAACTATCCAATAAACCAATTACTCACATTGTAACTACAATTACTCACATTGGATTTTTATGCGCTATGTACCTACCAATCGTTAAAAAAGTGCACCTAAGCTTAAGAGAGTATCCATTGCGTGACGAGCGCGGGGTGGGTAATAGGCAGGGCTGTTCAATGACAACGACATGTACTTCAATTTACTGGTTTTGGTATTTCGGCGGTCGTAAAGCTGTCCACGACCATTCGAAACGGCCATAAATCGCAAAGCCTAGCGACCAATTAAAAATAACGCCATCCGCACGCAATGCGCCAGCATCCGCAGATGAAATATATCGATAAAACGGATCGTGGCAGAGCACACAGACGACGCAGATCGATATCTCCAATGCCAAGTTTAATAGACTGGGTTAAAAAATCGATCGACACACATACACGAGAGCTTTCCAGTTGATGATTGAAACCGTACAAAAGCTCGCATGTGTGCATATTAGCGCGAAAGCTCAAGCTGTGGGTCGCGAGCTGATTTTTAGTGGGTCGTGAAAAATTCGAAGTTCGAAATTCCGATTCCGAAGAATGTGATTTTTTTTAAATTATTTAAAAATAAAATATGAAAAAATGGGAAAGTAAAAATAATATGCAACAAGCGACTAGAATTTTTTGAAAGACAACTGGAACAGCTTAAGTCATTTTGCATTACACCAGCATTAATGAAAAATATCTCCACGCCTCGTACCTGATTAGTTTGCAAATCGCGCAAGCTAGTAAACCGCATACAATTGGCAAGACTTTAGTGCTACCACCAATAAAATGCCCGGTTGGAAATTATGTTTGACGATAAGAGCAAGAAAGATGTATAAAAGTCGAAACGATTTCACTTGTAATACGATTGCACGCAGAATCGATGAAATAGTCCAGTGGGCCGAAGATGAGCTGATCCAAAGAGTTAGTGAGTTAGTAATAGTCCACAGATGTACAAGGTTTATCCCAGCTGCTTTTTTTCATTAATTATAAGTTATTTATAAATAAATAAAACTTTGAATTTGGGAAAAAAGTATAAAAACAGTATTAAAAATAATTTAAATACCCCCCCCCCATCATGTCCAAAAATCGATCTCTTCTCGTTATACCGAGCATACGTCTTCCCATGCGTTCATTGCGTAATTTAACATCCACGTTTTACATCCATACGTCATAACTGGCAGTGCGCATTGTTGGTATGCCTTATTTTTTAAGCATAGCGGAATGTTCATTCTTCTAAAAGCACTCCATCCTAGTTTCATCATTCGTTTTATTTCTTCTTCTTTAAAACCAGTCATATTCACCAATTGGCAGCTAGTAGACTAACGTACGGCTGCGGAGCGCCTTGTTTCTGGTGGGCGTCCAGTACGGCTGTTTGGCTAACTGAGTCGAACGCCTCATGTCGTCAGTGATAGATCTTAGATAGTTTCCCATAGTAACAGTACAAACATTCAAAAACTTTTAATGTATAAAAGTAAGTTAATTCTTTCGCTATTTACAATAGAGCCAATGACCTGTTAAAAATGAGCCTCGACAGGTGAAATTGATTTCCGCAAAACGGACATAAATCCGTGAGCTGGCTAATATCGAACGAACGCACCCTTCCTTCTTCGCCACGCGTAAAAGAAGTGTTGTACCTACGATAATTTAGTATTTGTACCGGACGTGTCTGCGGTTTGATTCATCGGCGATAAGGGCCGGAAGTGGGGCGATAAAGGGCGCTAAGTAGTTAAAAGCCTCGTTTTCCAGTCATAGTTGGAAAAGCGACTGGAACGCGAAAGCTCGACACCACCATTTATTACTGATATGTATGTATGTATGTACATATGTATGTAGGAACTACTACTACTACGATATTCTTATGCTATAATAAAAAATGTAATGGGGGAATTATATGCACCTTTTCAATTCAATCTATCGCTGGAAAGATTACCTTGTAATTAACTAATGAGTTAATTGTGACAAACAAAAAATATATATTTATATACCTGTATTATGTAGTAGTTTGTTTGTCGCAAACCTCGGAGTTTATTTATTATTTATTTATTACACGCCTAAAAAGGCTTTTACAAGAAATAATACAAACAGAAAAAATAACAATACAAGAGTAATATACATATGTATAAATAGAAACAAAATATAAAAAAATGACAATAAGAACAGTAAATAAAAAGTAAAATAATCCAATAAATTCCCATACTTATTGCCAGTCCTAATTAATCTAGGAATAGGAGATTGCATGTAATAATTGGTGCACAAATTACCTTCATCCACAAACAAAAATTGAGATCGTGTAAAACCGTGCAGGAACTTTTAATCGTAAAATCGACTCAACAAGAGTAGGACAAATCAATCAAAGAATTTACAATTTTATAAAAAAAGACCAAGTCGTTCACAACTCTTCAATGAGATAATTTATTCATTTTTAAACTAAGTAAAAGAGAGTCATAACAGCAATAAGATTAATGAATTTATAAATAATGAATCTTAAAAATTTATTTTGGATTCTTTCTAAAGACATGCATGAGTTAACATGAATATGCTGCACACTTTGTATATTATCAATAAATCACTATTCATTTTAATAAAAATATATATCATCATCATTTTCAGCCGTTCATCATCCACTTCCGTTCCTGTCTGTCTTTAGCAATCTGCATCCACACATTCTACTTAATTCATCAGCCCATCGTCCACTCGGTCTACCATACTTTCTTTCACATCCTCTCGGGATACAATTCTTATATATTCAACATCAATAGTAACAATATGAAAGTGACACATTTTCCAAAAAAAAAATTATGTTCAAGATAATTTCCAAGTTCAAATTATGTTCAATAATATCGGTCCATACTATTTTGCGTATTAAAATACAGTTATTTTACACATGATATTTCAAATCACTTGCAAAACTATTGACTAAAAAACTTAAACTGGGACATATGAACATATTGATATATTAAATATGATACACTAAAGATTTAAAAAAAATGTTAAAGGTCATTCCGAAGTTGATCGTAGTTTATGTGTCATTTTATTCCAAAAATGTGCTAATTTAATTATTCTGTAATTAAGGATTTGTGAGCCTTTTTCCAAATATTTTGGTCTGTCTGTCTGTATGTCCCATGCGACTTTTACGTTGACGAAAGCTATCGCATTTACATTAAACTGTGCTTCAATTAGCAATATAAACGGTTCAATATGAAGTTGACCTTGGGCGTGTTTTTACAACAAAAAAAAACACGCCCGTTGATATTCAACGGGCTTACACTAGATCAGAGCGTTCTATCATTGAGTCTTACCATTTATCATTTCTACCTCTCCCTTTATCCAAAATCATAGGATTTTGGGTAAAAATTCATCATGACCAATACAAATTTCCTCTTCTCGTCTCAGCGTATCAATTAATTTACCTTTTTTAATTTATTTGAGCTAGTATACATATACTACAACACTTCTCCTTTCTGTCCAGCTCACCTTCAATATAAATTAATATCTATAAATATTAATTAGGAATTTTTCTGAATATGTACATATGTATACATAGTCGTTACATTGAGAGAGTTGAAATTGTATTAGATCAACGTTAAAATTAAATATATATATATACTGAAAACCACTTGCGCAATAAAAATATTTTAAAATACTTTTAAGCATAATTTCTCTGAATTTTTAGAACTTCGCGTAGTTTAGTTTTGATGTTAAAGGCGTTCAAACACAAACGCTCGGTCAACCATTGACCGAATCATAGCCACCTTTCACCCCACTTTACATCGAAAGCGAATAACACAAATCCGAGTCAATCACCCATTGGGTGTTTGGCAGACATGAAAGCGTCAAGTTTGCGTTTTAAGAACCAATAAATTCAACAGAGGCCCTCGAGATGGCTGGCAGAGATTAGCCGTTTACAATAACGCGCGCGCGCCCCACCGTGCATATTGAACACCAAGACTTTTAACATCCGGCTGATTCATTCGCAACACCGCTATCGGTCATCGGCGCATGCTCGATTCAAAAGGCAACTTAAAGTGGTTAAAAAGGGCATTAAAAAAGAGAAAAAGTGCACATTTCTTAAAATAACTTCTCGCACCTTTGCCTTCCTTTGCGTGCTCGCTTCGATCGCGCGCGCAATTAAGATGGATAGAACAAAACGTTGAGATAACGCGATTTTCTTTGAAAAGCCACAAATCGTGTGTGTGTTACCCTTTTAAATGGTTTAATGCAAGCAACGATGGTGCACCGTTGATAATTTGATTAATAGCTGCAACTATTTTCAGAATGTAACGTTAATATTGCGCATAAAATCGCACATGCGCGTGCTAACGTTTTATTTTGATTGTTTGATATAAATTTATACTAATTTCTTAATGAAAGCCCTTTTTAATCCATATAATTAGTTTTATGACAATCGTTACATTAATATTAGGGTGGAGCGGTCATGTAAGAAGAAATTTGTGGGTGCGGGATTAGTGCTCTATCACATACTCATCATAACTGCAAAATATTAATGTTAAGTACTGCCCCAAGCTGCTTGAATAATGAGAAAAAATATAAAAATCTACATACCTATGGTTAGTAGGTGGAGTGAAGTAATATTTTTTTGAAAATCGAAATGCTTTGGCTTGGGAAAGTTGCTCTATGGGTATACAAAACAAATGGTGTAATTATTTTAACTACATATATAAAAAAATTGTGGGTGCGGGATTAGTGCTCTATCACATACTCATCATAACTGCAAAATATTAATGTTAAGTACTGCCCCAAGCTGCTTGAATAATGAGAAAAAATATAAAAATCTACATACCTATGGTTAGTAGGTGGAGTGAAGTAATATTTTTTTGAAAATCGAAATGCTTTCGCTTGGGAAAGTTGCTCTATGGGTATACAAAACAAATGGTGTAATTATTTTAACTATACTGCCCCAATGGAGTTAAAAATTTAGAAGAAATGTGTTTTTAGCTAAAAGTGTAAGCGGTATTTAAAACGCAGATAAAATACATTTCTTGTCGTTTATTTGATTTAAGACTGTGCAAACAAGTAACACATATGTTTCGTTTACTAATTAAGAACAAAAAACAAAGGAAATATCATACCAGCATCCCATAAAAAAAATTTAAAGTAACCTATGTAAATACTGGGGGTAATAATTTTTTTTTTTGTTGAAAATGGGCATTATTTTTCATTCTTCGAATTTCTTTTTTATGAAATCATCTCGCCTTAAGGATCCACAAAGAGTAGAAAAAAGCTTATGTCACAATTTTCACTGTGTGGCTTGAGTGTGACAAGGAAAAATTACTATTTATTACTTCTTGATCGGCAATAATTTGTAAAATAGTCTCTTCATCTATGAATTTGTTGTGAAGAGACTCTGTTACATCTTTACAATTTATAATATTACTTACCCCAATAAACATCCTAATTAAATTTAATAATTCAAAGCAGTGGTACAATATTGAGCTTTGATTGTTATCTGAAACTGCACGTTGACACTATGAGTTTGAGTTTATGAGTTTGATAAAACTTTATGTAAATTTGCTATAGCTGCACGCTACAAAAATATAATAATATGCATTATAATTTTATTTCATTTAATTAATCCGCTCAAAGGAAACCGATGTATATTTTTTTTTCTCATTTTATATTTTACTTATACCACCTCACTGGTGTTAATAAGATTCTATTCAATTGACCCATGTTTACGTGATCGTACTATTTACTCATTGCATTGGAATAAACCCGTTGGCTTTGTTCTCTTTAAGGCGCTCACACACCTTAGCGAAATCGCTGCGTCAAACTGGCGCCCTCTATCGTCGTTGACTCGCACCTATGCGAATTATATCAGTGCGAATGGAACGACGATAATTTAATAATTCAAAGCAATGGTACAATATTGAGCTTTGAAAGTTAGACGCAGCGATACCGCAGCGATTTCGCTATGGTGTTTGAGCGCCTTTAAGGCCCTCACAAACCTGAGCGGTATCGCTGGTTCAAGTTGACGTCCTCTATCGTCGTTGACTCGCACCTATGCGAATTATATCAGTGCGAATGGAACGACGATAGGGGCGAAAGTTAGACGCAGCGATACCGCAGCGATTTCTATTGTGTGTGAGCGCCTTTAAGGCCCTCACAAACCTGAGCGGTATCGCTGGTTCAAGTTGACGTCCTCTATCGTCGTTGATTCGCACCTATGCGAATTATATCAGTGCGAATGGAACGACGATACCGCTCAGGTTTGTGAGGGCCTTTGGTCGTCTTGTTTCTCCCCTTGTGTCGCGAGCAGACCCACGACTTTGACATTCTAATGCTGGAGAAGACGGACTTTGGTGCTTTCTGGCAAACTTTGGGATAGTCGTGCATCGACAATTTGTATCAATACTTTGCAGTACAGCACCAAAGTTGAATCCCATAGGTTCATACAGGCTTAAGAATCTGCTCGTAAATTAATAGTTTTTTGCGCTGGGACAGTTCAGCGTTAAACCTAAAAATAGCAATTTTAATGTAAGGCGGGCCCTACACGCAAACTGAATTACGGTGCGTTTGAAAACGAAGGGATTTTGCCTACGGCGCAGTTTTTTTGACGCTTGACCCTACACGTTATGTACGAATGCACCTTATAGCTCATCGCTAGCGCCGAAATCGTTGTCCAACGCGAAAACGGTGTGTGATTTTTTCCCCTACACGCTCCGTTTTTAAGGCACCGTACTAAAAACGCACCGTAATTCAGTTACGTGTAGGGCCCGCCTTAAGGCTTGGTTTCGCGCGTGATGCTGCAGCCTGCTGCGGCGCACGCTGCAGCTCGAAGTGCATCTCGCTCGCACGCTATACGATAGAGCGAGATGCGATTCTCTCTTCTGGCTGCAGCGTGCACCGTAGCAGGTGCAGCACGCGCTAAAACCAAGCCTTCGTTTGCGAGGAACTACCCCGAATTTGTTTAGTTTTATAAGACAAGCGTGATTTCAGTTTCTCCCGATATTGTTAAATTTTTACATTGATGAAAGCAGACTGTTGGTCACACTGTATATTTTTTCCACTATACGTTCCATCGAAAGCCGCGACACAATACGGTGTATGAAAATCCTCCCCATTATCAGCGGGGAATTGTCTCGGGATTAGAGCCGCGCGCTCTCGAATATTGAAATTGCTTGTATCGATCCGAGGCATTATCCCCCAGATTAGGCTAAATGTACTTTATCGCCGGTTTGCGGCAGCTTTGCTTAAAACAAATACATTGTTTGCGCCGCCACTGGGCTCGGTTTATTTTGGGCTTAGCCCTAGCACTCTCTCTCTCTCTCCATCGCTCGTGATTCCTATCCAAATTATTTCGTTGGTATTCCCCCGAATCTAACACAATGCACGTCCGTTTGTCATCGTTTTATAAGTATGTCGGCTATAAATTAGTGCAGGTGGATGCTCTGGTCGGTTTCAAACTGTGATTCTGATTTACATTTTCGACATTTCAGGTGAAAATTTGTGTGAAATGTGCGTTCAGATGGTCTTTTTAGTAGTGCCAGACTGATTGCGAACATGTCTAATGGTAACAGCTGAAAGAAAAACATCCCCAGTGTCTGCTAAACAAAAGGAGAACGCGAGTAAAAGTTCGGCGAACAACAGTCGGTGACATCAGAAAGTTTTTCATCGCGGTGCACAGTAGATTGAATTCATTATTTGAAACAAATTAATATTGCATTAAAAATAAATTATGTAAATTTGAATATTGTACACTAATTCTTTCTTCCATCAACGACAAGATCCTTGGATCCTAAGATCTGGCTCATCTATTCTTTATAGTTATAGTAGTAGTAATTCAACATTCCGCTATGCTTAAAAAATAAGGCATACGACCAATGCGTACTGCCAGTTATGACGTATGGTTGTGAAACTTGGATGGATTCAAGAATGCTTTGTAAGATCCAGTGCATACAGAGAAGCATGTATGTTTGGTATAATTGTACCTTAGAGATAGTTTATAGTTATGTATACCTAGGACAATTGATGAATATCACTGGTTGTAAAGAAGAAGAAATAAAACGAAGAAAGATACTAAGGATGGAGTGCTTTTAAAGGATGTGCATTGTTTTTAAATCCAAAATTCCGCTATGCTTAAAACATAAGGCATACGACCAATGTGTACTGTCAGTTATGACGTATGGATGTGTGCTACGTAAGATCCAGTGCACACAGAGAAGCATGGAAAGATGTATGCTTGGTATAACAAGAAGAGATCGTAAGAGGAATACATGAGTAAGAAGTATGACAGATGTACTGGAATGGTATCCGAGAGGATGTGAAAGAAAGTAAGGTAGACCGAGTGGACGACGGGCTGATGAATTGAGAAGAATTGGAATTGAAAGTCAATTGGATACAGATTGTTCAAGACAGACATGAATGGAAGAGGATTGGAGAGGTCCTCATCCAGCAGTGGATGGTGAACGGCTGAAAATGATGATGATATCAATTGGATTAATTAGCATAGAAGAGAAGAGTGTAATTCAATATTTGAACTACTGAAAGTGGTATATGAAAGTTCAATTATGTCAAACATTTAATCTATAGCCAGTAGCCACCTAATACGAAAACAATAAAAAATACATAAAAAAAGTTACAGTCTAATCAGCTAGAAGTTAAAGTAGATTAGATAAAATATATTTCAATTTAAAATGTAGGTTTCATGAAAAATGTGTTGTAATAATCAATTTGGAATATTAATTTTATATCAAATTATCGCTAAAAACTTTAATTTCAATAGTTTTTAGTGAGTACTTTTTATATTATACTTTTATACTATTTATATATGTACTATGGCATTATAAATACACGCAAAAAAACTTTTAAATATGCTTCCTTGTTTTTATTTTGATTTTATTAAAGCACATCAGATTTAGACAAATTCATTCATCAACGCAGTCAACTTTCGTATCCATGAAAGATTTTATATTAACGTTATTATACATATGTACATACATAGATAATTGAATAAATTAATTTTGACTTATTTGTACGGTTCGAACCACTGTGCGGCAGAAAATGCACACCGAGCGAGCGGAAAATCCCACACTGACTGTTTCAAAACGTACAAAACGACACTCAGTTATATAATATATTTTGTTTGCGAGTAATAATTCTCAATTACTTATCATGTTCGTCACGTCTGAAATCTTTTAGGCCGTTCATCCCCCTATCTCGCCTCGCTGTTCATATTATACAATTTTTTTTATTTATTATTTTGGAATTTATTTTCGTTCGGTTCATTCGGCGCTTTTCAGCGGACGAACCTTTCCCCGTTTCATTGTTTTTTTTTTCCCGCCGTATTTTCGTGATGAGAATTTTTTTCTGTGTATTTACCTTTGGATTAAGTAGCCCTTTTGAATTCATGAAATGCACGCACCTGTATTCCGAAGGCTTTGTATTCTATAAATGGCAGCAGAGGTAGCGGGGGTGCAGATTACGGATAGATTAAGTTTGAGCGATTTTATAATGCGCACATTCAGCGCAAAAAGCACGTGTCTCGGACATTTTATTATATCGGAGTTTAATTGGCAATCTCGTAAATAAACTCCTCTGGCATAAATATTGACCCAGGATTATGCCTAATATAATATTTGATCTGCTCTAGGAGTTAAGCGGGGAGAGAGCCAATAAATTAAGGCGATTGACCGACATGTGACAGATACGAAGCGGTTTGATTGGCCATAAAAAAAAGATCGATCTCAATTGGCCAAGATAATTTGGTGAAGGAGGAGGAGGAGACGAAAGAGAGGCGAGGGGAAGAGAGTTTAAGTTGTTATGACCCCATTATCGATCTTTTGCATGACCCTTGCTTTTTGCCCCTCTTTAACTCCTTATCATCGTGTTTGACTCTTCAAAAAGTATGTCCAATCGTAGTTGACGCTTTGTTTTTATCATTAGGAAATTAAATTACGTGGCTTGGTTCGAAAAGGGCCGATGTAAAAATAAATGATAAGATTCTAAATTTATACGTAAATTCATAGACAATATTTTTAAACTTGTTTACCTCTTTTTCAGTGAGATATTTTCTTTAACGATTTTCTGACATAATAGTAAAACTCCTTGAAAATTCACCATGTAACAATTTTCCGATTTTGCAAACTGGAGTCTCGTAATTAATCGAAAAATCCATTGAAAAATTTTTTAGAAAAAATTAGTTGCTTTCGAGGCGATACACTTAAGAATACATAAATTAAATATTTTGTAATTAAATTGTCAATAAAATGTTAAAACTCATAGATTTACTTTGAAAATGATTCTCACCATCCTCATTTTCAGCCGTTCACCATCCACTGCTGGATGAATACCACTCCAATCCTCTTCCATTCCTGTCTGTCTTGTGCAATCTGCATCCAGTTGACTCCACACATTCTTCTCAATTCATCAGCCCGTCGTCCATTCGGTCTACCTTGCTTTCTCTCACATCCTCTCGGATAACATTCCAGTATTTCCTCGCGTCCATCTGCTTTCCATTATTTTTCTCACGCTTTGCTATATCTGCCACTTTGTTTATACTTCTTATTTTACAAAATCTTCTTGTTATACCGAGCATACATCTTTCCATGCTTCTCTGTGTGCACTGAATCTTACGTAACATTCTCGAATTTAGCATGAACGTTTAACGTTCATACGTCATAACTGGTAGTGCGCATTGGTCCGTATGCCTTATTTTTTAAGCATGGCGGAATGTTGGATAAAAAAATGTTATGAACAACATCCTAGTTTCATTATTCTTATTTACAACCAGTCATATTCAGGAAATGATTCTAATGATAAAAAAGTAATATGATAATCTTGTGAATTGAAATATCACGACTAATTTGGAATTGAATCGAGATATTTTTCTACTTACACGTAATTGCAATACTTTTTTTTCTCACACGCGGAGATCTGCTTTTTTTCATCGGCAAATTTATTGCAAAAGTTCACAGACCACTATTCACAGTATCTTTTCATCTCATACCGCCGTCATGCAAAGAGCGAAAGTTTCTTTTGTGCTGGCGAGAACAAAGGAAAATTCCAAAATACATAAATAGTTCAAAAGCCGCCCCTGTCTTTCATTACGAAACCATTAAATGGTTGAAACTTCGCAATGGCCGCAAGTTTATCGAATACTAAGTACACACAAACAATGAATTGATACAAGAGTATTAAGTTGTACATATGTATTATGTATGTATATTTGTGTAGAATGTTTTGAAATTGAGAGTGATGAATGCGATATTGAAATGTTATCATATTTTTTTCTGCTTCTTCACGGTACGATGGTAGACTTTTCCGCATTTGAAATTTATTCAACGTTTCCGTTATTACAGTAACGATTTGTATCTGTGGGGAAAATAATTATTCGATACGTGAATAGATAAAAGATTTGTTGATTTTTTTTTTTTTAGCCACAAAGAGAAGTCGAGGGTGGGCGGTTGCAGAAAATAACAAGGGAGTCTTGATTGCTTCGTGTCTATTTTGCGGGGATTATACATCTATGGGTCGTTGTTGGGGGTATGAAACACCCCACCCTAACAGTGATTTTGCATTCGAATCTGTATTTTGCTACTGCTTTTTTGTATTTGCCGTTGCGAAAACACAGAGATGATAAAAAGCGATGAGTCACACTGCGCTATTTTAACACGATGTCTAGAACTTTTTCTAACACTAAAAATGACGTAAATTTATAACGAATGATAGCTTAAGTATTCAACTGTACTTAAATTAATATTTGGTTGCACTTTGTTTGAATAATTTATTAGCGACAGAAGCTTTTCTTAGTATACACAAATTCTCGCTATTGTGAAATCTCTATCATACACAATTTATTACATGCACATTTAATGTTAGTTTATAATGCAACTAGCTTTATTACCCGGCTTTGCCCGGGGAGTAATTAATATAATGTAATATAGTGTTTGTTTAGTAAATTATTTCAGGAGCCCAAAAAAGGGGCCGCCGGGGCAGGAGGGGGGTCTGGCCCCTTACCAACCCCCAAACCCTCCTTCTTACCCCGGCGGCCCCTTTTTTTGGACTCCCGAAAAGCAATGCCGGCCCCTTACTACCCCCTAGACCCCCCTCCTGCCCTGGCGGCCCCTTTTTGGGCTCCCGAAACACTATCTGCTTAAATCTACTTGAATCTGCCGAAAACATCTACTATCGTGTGTACTTCGTCGTTTCTATTAATCGCGCCCGAGCAACGCCTGGTAATTGACGAATGACCCATACGTACATACATACATACATACAAACTTAAGCGTTTTATATATATGTAATGCAATTGTTCGTCCTCGTTTTATATATTGTGGTTAATTTTTAAATTTAGTAAATAGGGTAATTAAAGATAGGTTGCAAAAACTACAAAATAGAGCTATGTAGAGTATTTTAAATTCAATAGATTAAACTTAGTATAAGATATATGATGAATGAATGTAAATGAAACCTTAAAAGTGTGCATGTTAGTAGGTATATACATATTTTTAAATTAGATATGAATTTATTACCAAAATATTTAATAATATACATAGTTATAATACTTAGGGGTAAGAATAAATTAATAGTTAAGAATTTAAAATTAAGTAGATCCAGGAGAAGTATCTTGTACATGGGGTGTTGTTGAATGTAATGGCCTGCCAGAAGTTCTCAAAAATATAAATAAAATTAATAAAAAAAGAAATTCCTGGCAGCCGTAAAACAGGATCTCTGTACAAGTGCTAGTATTTACTATCTAGTAAATTTATTTTGTAATTTTAGCTTTTTATGCTATCTTAAATAAATAAATAAATAAAATATTTATATATTTGTGTATTTTGACTGTAGTTCAAATTATTTTTTTGAAAAGAAAACATAATTTTTAAACATGGTGCATATACATATGTAAAATCATAAAAGTATGATACATGAATAAATTCGCATCGTTGATAGAAGGGTGATGCGCGTTATGTTCGAGTTTCAAGTCTAGGGGTTTAAACGACCCCTAGACTAGACTTTTGATACGTTAAAGTCGCAATCAACTATACTTATTTGTATTGTGTATGTTTTTAAAACGTTTTAAATATATACATACATAATATTATTATAAAGAAAACCTGACAAAATGACTATTTTTTTTAATGACATAAAACGTCATAAAAGTATAAAAGGGGGAGAAACGCACAGTATCGATGGAATACGAGTGTAATGTGTTATACTTCAGTGCCAAGTCTGCGGGGGTTTTTACGACCCCTAGACTACGTTGACTACCCTTTTGATACATTGAAGTCGAATACGTCTACAGTAAGCGCACACATATATCAATTAGCAACACATTCCTCATTTATTTTTCGGGTTAAACGTTTAGCACACAGAAGGGGGTTGGGGTTTGAAAATTGGGGTGGCAAACTCTTCCCCCGTATAATGTCCGAACATAATTGCTGATCCCAATCGTCCCAAGAAGTTTTATCTAAAGTACACAGAACGACGGACCACCGCTGCCGTTATTGATCCCCCGGGGGATGAATATCCGCAGATAAACAATACCGCAAACAATACAATTAAAACCGCCACGGGTGGGCTATAGAGGGTTTGGGGGGGTGAGGAGATCCAAAAGTGAAATATCCAACTGGGGAGAAATTACTTTTTTATGTTCATTGTCAATCTCACAAAAATTTAATACTAGACAAAATTTTCAACATAAAATTTCAAACGTGTTGCTGCTGCGTGTTTTATGACGTACCCGTTCGAAGTAGTACGTGACCCGCGAACCGGTCACTAAGCTTTCGTACCAAACGTGTCCTTTTCATCTTAGAATTTTATACTTTATAGTGGGGGGGTCTGTTGCGGGGAAGTTCCACCGTCACACACGCAAAATTTCAAGAAAATGTTGTTACTTCCGTTGTGAATAAAGATTTAACTACATAAATCGCTTAATCACTAAGGGGGTTAGCAGCTTTTTTCTGCGTTGGATATAAATTTGAAAAGGTTTTTGGTGGGTCATTGTGTTAAGGCCCTCACTAACACGAGCGAATAATTTGACGCTTGTCGTCTGCGATTGACGCCCCCATTGTCGTCCCATTCGCACTGATACAATTCGCATTGGTGCGAATCAACGACGATAGATGGCGTCAGTCGTAGACGCCAAGCGTCAAATTATTCGCTCGGGTTAGTGAAGAACTTTAGCTTCTAATTTTTTTAAGCGTCTTTTCCGTGTATATTTTACAGAAAATTCCAAAAACAATTAGACAGTTTTTGACCGCATATTATAAATTGCCAAGCCGCTGGATATAATTGTAAAATTTTATTATAATAGGGACCAATTCAAAGATATGGGATATGATCAAGCTTGAACAATTTAACTTAACCTAACTGCATACTTTCGAACTTTTATAACTTTTAATTATCATCATCATTTTTAGCCGTTCACCATCCACTGCTGGACGAAGGCCTCTACAATCTTCTTCTATTCCAGTCTTGAGCAATCTGCATCCACTTGACTCCACACATTATTATCAAATCATCAGCCCGTTGTCCATTTAATCTACCTTGCTTTCTTTCACATCCTCTTGGATACCATTCCAGTATTTCTCGCGTCAATCTGTGTGTGTCCACTTCAACTTTTTCACACTTTCCGCCATATTTGCCACTTTGGTAATAATCTTGTGGACTATTTTTATATATTATACTCTATTTGCAGAACTCAAGTGGGTCACTTGAGTTATTGAGTCACTTGAGTGGGTCACTTGGGTCACAAAAGATCATTTTGAAAGGCAGGAAGTTTAAAAACAAAAACCTTCTCTGACTCTATCGAAAATGTCATGCAATTCAGTATCAATTTAATCCATAACTTTTCAATAATATTGATAGTACTCCGAGTGTAACTAATCTAACAAAAATGTAGTCATCCATAAAAATGGAACACTGTAGCAATATTATAATAAAACAATACTCCGTTATGATACGCTAAGGCTGCTTGTTTCTCCTTCGAGTGGAACTACCCTACACGAATGAAATAATATGTCACAACGATACGTAGTTTTTGATCTGTGAACCGAAACAAATGTCTACGTGAAAGACACGGGTTTTTATCGTCTTGTACACGTACACGTGAGTCGCCAAACAAATATGGTTTTTCCGCAAAAGATTTTCCTTTTCCGCACAATGCGGATCCATTTGGCTCCGTTGACTTGTGTCAGTTACCATAATGTGAAACTAAATGTCACTATTCGGTTTGCATTGTAAGATTTTTGTTTGATGTACGTATTTTTATTTAAATTGATTCTATGTAATAGTTTGTTGATGTTTCAATAGTTTATTAAATTAACAAAACTGTAATTATTGTTTGTTTTATTAAACGAGTGTTCATTTTGCTAAAAACAAAGAGGGTAACAATAACACTATATAATTTAAATGAAATTTTCAGTCAACGTAAATTTTCTTTATAAATTGTATACATACATATGTATGTACATACGTACCTATTTGAGAATTTGTAGCTCAATTTAAACTTTTAAACTAAAACCTTTCACATCATTAAATTAATATTTTATTTCAATAAAAAAAACTTTTGAGCTATTGTTGTAAAAGTTATAGAATAATTCCAAGAAAGAAGATAATTTTTCTTTTGACATCTCACGAATTTTTTTGCATATTTGATTTCAAGCTAAGTTTTTTCACCTTTTGACAACATTGTACCGTATTTTATAGTGAAGGGTATTTGGAAAATATACTGACCAGTGGTTTCAGATTGTCCTTTGAAGGAGAAGTACAGGAAATAATGAATGGATGATGGATTAGTAGATAAGAAAAATTATAAGTGGTGCCAATATCTGAAATATCTCAACAATAAATCAGGTAAAATTGGAAAATTCTGACAGATTTTAATTAGGTAATTTACAAATGGGGGTGTTCACTTTAACTAATAGATAGTCACAATTTTGAAAAGTTACTAAATAGGTAGTTTAATATCCATTGATTATATATATAATAGCCCTATTCCGTCTGTCTGTCTGTGTGCTGATAACGCTCGCCGAGGTAAATGATTAAAAAACGAGCCTGCTACAATTTGACAATATTATAGTAATAATATCGCTAACGCTAATAAGTCGCTAACCTACTGAGTACAGTAGGTTAGCGACTTTGCTAAATTGTTAGGATGTTGTATTATAACGCGCCATCTATGCAAAAACTATTAAATTTAATATTATCTTTTGAATAATTAGAAATAAATACTAAGCTCAGTACTTTATTCATTTGTCAAGTATGCATTACTATATATAGTAGCGCAAGGGTCTGCCTGGCCGGATAGCCGCGGATCGCTCGTATACATACTCATACATATACTCACACACACAAACACTCACAGTACGGGTGATGAGAAACCACTCCGTTGATATTCAACAGGCTTACACTAGTTTATTAATATAACCCCCCCCCTTAAATCTTGCCAGCAGCGACAATAATAGTCGAAAACCGTCTGGTGAATATAAAATGGAATTTATTCAAAGACAGTAAAGGCTCTCACACACACAGCTGCGAAATCGCGTATGAAAACCTAGCGAATTTCGCAAGTCTGACATAGCCTATCAAACTACCATCTGTCACCTCGCTTTCGGAACGTTTGTATTTCACTCACGATTCTGACATGGACTCAAGTATTCGGTTATTCTATGCGAGCATTACTGCCACCCAGGCGCATCCAACTATTTTTATTGCGAATTTGTTTCAATTCTATTAATAATCAATTGTTTTTGCACTACTTTACGTTATAAGTATAACAGCTAACAAATATATAATCGCCCCCGCCACCCCCTACGCCCGTTTCAATGCAAACTAAAGTTTTCACCACGTGGTTATGCCCGAATTTGCTGTCATGCGCTCTTTGCTCTTTACCTAGCGAAATTCGCTGGGTTTGCCGCGCTAGGTTTTCATACGCGATTTCGCAGCTGTGTGTGCGAGCCTTAAGACTTTTTTACGGAAGATATCAAAGTGCGGTAAAAACCGCGACCCAATAACGAACGTCAGTCTTTCTCCAAAGTTTTATTTTTATGGCGCCTCTGAGGGCACGGGGCGCCATATTGTGAGGCCTCTCTTTTTTGGTGGAAAAACCGGACAAGGGAATGGGGGCCAATCCGCAATAACGAGGCCGATTTCCCGTTAAGCCAACGGGGCGCAACTGCGTCTTCGTGGTTTACGAGACCGAACCAAACCAACCCCCGATTCCCTTTCTCTCCCTAGTTAGAGATATTGTTATGTAGGGGGGATGGTTGGGTGGGTGGCGAGCCGCCTTTAGAATTATGAAGACACATTTGATTGTGGCGTTAAGCTCGCTGTTTGCAATTTGGCCGTCGTGCTTTACGACCCGCTAGACTAAATGTATGCGATTGACCCGTTTTTCGCTCGAGTTGTTGCTTTTTCACGGTGTTTGGGTATAAGGGATTGCTGCTGAACACGGAAGATTATGATCAGAATGGATGACTGGATATATTGGTGACATGTTCAATTCGAGTAATTCGTTTTGTTTCATGATTAAAAAAAATAAGGAAAAATATTTTTATACATATTCATGTACTTGTACGGTAAGAAGCATGACCAAGGTGGCAGATATAGCGGAACGTGTGAAAAAGTTGAAGTGGATACATAGCGAAAATAATGGATGGTAAAAATGGACGTGTGAAATACTGGAATGGTATCCGGGAGGATTTGAAAGAAAGCAAGGTAGACCGAGTGGAAGATGGGCTGATGAATTGAGAAGAGTGTGTGGAGTCAAGTGGATGCAGATTGCTCAAGACAGATAGGAATGGCAGAGGATTGGAGAGGCCTTCATCCAGAAATGGATAGTGAATGGCTGAAAATGATGATGATGATGATGAAATACTTGTACAATGTACGTACATACATATACATGTGGGATCTGGTTTCTGGCGATCGTAGGAAATAATAGATCGTGTTTGTAGTTTCAATGTTTATTGCTCCCCAAGCACATCTGTCACTCCGGGTTGTTCAAAGACAACTAACTACTCTCCCTCGCACCCTCGCTAGCGTTCTTGTCACCTCGTATGCCTGTTCGCCACATTCACTCAAAAATCATTCCTACATGTATGTTTGTAGATGGACGTGTGTACGCACTGGTAGAAAATATATTTTAATACTGTTTGTTTTATTTCTTCATATGAAATTTTACCGGCTGTAAAAAGGAAGAAATAATACGAAAAATGAAACTAGGCTGAAAGTGCTTTTGGAAGAATCCAACATTCCACTATGCTTAAAAAAGAAAGCATACGCCAGTTATGACGTATGGATGTGAAACGTGGATGCTAAATTCAAAAATGCTACGTTAAGATCTAGTGCACACAGAGGAGCATGGACAGATGTATGCTCAGTATTACAAGTAGAGATCGTAAGAGGAATACATGGATGAGAAGCATGACTAATAAGCGGAACGTGTGAAAAAGTTGAATTGGCAATGGACTAAACACAGCGAGAAAAATGGATGGACGCGTGAAATACTGGAATGGTATCCGAGAGGATGTGAAAGAAAGCAAGGTATAGACTATTTAATCATTAGAAAATATTTCATGAATAATTTGACATATCATGTATAGCCTAATTCAAGATAACCGTTAAGAAAGTAAACAATTGGAGAATGAATTTGGTAAAATGGTATGTTTTTTGAGGTAGAAACATATTCCGTTAATGTAAATAATGGTGTTTTCTTAACATAATATAAATATATGCATTGTAATTTGTGAATTATTGTTTTACAGAAATGTAAATTTAGCGTTGTGTGTATAAACAAGCGTCAATACGAGTGACAGCGCTAGCGATTTATTAAAATTAATAAAATTATTTGACTGTATTGTCTATATTTGTTCCATTGAAGAGTGTAGGTAATAAAATATATGAGTCGCCTAGTTCCAAATCCCGATAAGTTCATAAAACTCACTTGTTCGCAAACGCGGTTTTTCTGCTACAGACTTATTTGCTTGATGGCGTTTAAACTCATTTAAACTCAATTTTGTTGATATTAAACAAAATATTTAGATTAGAAACATGGACTTATCGTTGTTTGTTTCTAAATATGGCTTTTATCAGCTTTTATCATAGTGCAATTGTCAGTTTTTGGAACTAACACTGATTTTCAATATTTTTTTACGGCGCACTTGGCGGTATTTGGAATAATTCAAGTATAAAGCATCGTTTGAAAACATTCTTAGAACCGGAAAATATTTTATCCTCGTTTTTTATATATTGTGGACTTATCGGGATTTGGAACTAGGCGACTCATATACATACATATATACAGTATGTACCTATATACATAGAGACTATTGTAAGCGTATATCCACATTGTTGAGTGTCACAATCGAAGCAATAGGACCGTTTAATTGCTTTAAAGCTTCGTCCAATTTGTTGTTCGGTGCAAGCTTTCTCGACTTGCAGTTTGCAAAAGCCAAACAAGCGCACGCGAAGATAACGCGAAATTCATCGCGAATAATTACGTATCTAAAAAGTAAATTTACAGGACACATTTCAGAATGAAAGTGCTGAAAGATCGCATTTTAAACGCGTCTTTTTCCCGTGCAACACAACAACGACGCCAATTTACGAGAGAAAAATGTCGCTCGTTTGAACCACTGCCAAAGCGATGCATTATAACGAGACGTGCAATTAATTTAAAACGTGGAAACGTTTGAAAATTAATTTTATATAAGTTTTGTTTTAAAAATGCGTTCTTGCTATATTTCATGTTACTGGCAAAGTGTAAAATCCCCATTATACATATACATATATCATAGCCCAAATCCGTCTGTCTGTTTGTCTGTCTGTCTGTCTGCTGCTAACGCTCGCCAAGGTAAATAATTAAAAAAAACCAGAACGTCGCGCGAGTGGGATTTGAACCCGAGATCAACAGGTCGGAATGAGGTCGTGCTAACATTTTCATCCAATTTGACAATATTAATTCTCAGTTCGTTCGCGACATTTTTTATTAATTTTACTTTGCAGTACTTTATTCATTTGTCAAGTTTGAAGTATGCATTACTATATATAGTAGCGCAAGGGTCTGCCTGGCCGGATAGCCACGAATCGCTCGCATACATACACATATACTCACCCATGTACCCCCATGTACATTGATATTCAACGGGCTTACACTAGTTATAAATACAATAGCCCAATTCTGCCTGTCTGTGCGTCTGTTGATAACGTTCGCCTCGGTAAAGACTCAAATTCGAATTTAATTGAAAAAACACGAACGTCGCGAGTGGGATTTGAACCCGTGATCACCAGATTCGATGAGCTAGCGCTGACGCGTTCACCTCCCATAATTTTATAATATTAATCCTCAGCAGGTTCGCGACTTTGCTAAATTGTTACGTGATCAATTACGTCAAACACGTCCGTTGATATTTAACAAATGAACTTTTTCACGTAATCTCTTTGTCAAACTTCAGTATTTCATATGTGCATTTCTATTTCAGTTTATGAAGCGCAGGTTATTTTGCACTTTGCCTGGACTTTTTGTCTAAATTCATATTATGTATATGTACTTGTTATAATACGAGGTACGAGATTTCACACTTTGTGTGAAATCTATTCATAATCACAGATTCATCCTTTAAATGAGAATGATTAAAATTAGTATATCGCATACTTTCACCTAAATTTTAGCTTAAATTATCAATAGAATGTGACGACATATTATTATATGCAATCTCCTATTCCTAGGTTAATTAGGACTGGCAATAAGTATGTGAATTTATTAGATTATTTCTGTATTGGCATTAATTTAGTAAAGTTCAAGCTGTTGCTTGCTTTAAGAAGTTCCTCTTCTTAGTTTAATTAAATTTTATATGTATTTTACTCCTGTATTGTTATCTTCTCTATTTGTATTTTTTCTTATAAAAGCCTTTTTTAGGCGTGTAATAATAATAAATAAAAAAAAGACATGTATTCAATTATTTTCAGTAAATAACTTAAATAAAATAACTAAAAAAAGAGAAATCTACGGTTTTTCCTTCATATTGTTGTAAACCCTCACATTTTCAACAATGTGAAATTTTGTCAATAGTCAATAGAAAAGAAAGGGTTTTCAATTTTTTATCGCTGATACAAAGTGACATTTTCGCAATATAATTAATCGCTGCATAATTCAAAACAAATGTTACCCCTTAGCGTCAGTCTCGGCTCATTTGAGAACCGCTTTTTGCTACGGATGGCAGGAGAAAATCTAATTAAGAGCATGACGCGAAATTTCCCAGAATCATTAGACAAACTTCGCCTCAAAACTATACGACAAGAAAATGTAAATACGTGTATACATATAGTAGGACTTCAAAGCTGAAAATATAAGAACCGGAAAAACAAATTTGCGAAATGCAACGTTCATTTTGTTGTCCTCGTGGAACGATTCGATGTACCAAGTCGAAGTATAATACTAGTGGAAAAGGGAGAGATATTTGCGTCATTATCGTAATAATAGTTGTGACGCAAAGCGTCTCAGCCAAATGGGAAAACTTCGCGGTATAAAAAAAAAAGTTTTTCTTTACGACCGCTATTTTTCCTTGCTTTCTTTGAGAAAATTAAATTTTCCACTTTTGTCTTGTTTTATCACTTTGCTTGATATAGAGATCAGTGTTTTTTTTTTTTTTTTTTTTTTTTTTTGTAAGAGCTTTCGCTTAAAAAAGCGACACACTTTTTCATTAAATTTATGTCAATTGAATAATGTAAGTCAAGTTTCTTTACAAATTAAGTTACTCGTATCGTTACACTGATTTGTTACGTGATTACAAAATATTCGCTGTATTATAAAAATATTACTTTTTTTGAGAAATTGCGGCAATAAATTAAAAATTATTTACCCATTGTACTTTTTCAATTGGACTAATGGTCTAAGATTTATTATTTTAGATAATTCCATATAGCAAAAAAATCTTATATTTTCTTGGTACCAACAAAATTTTTATATGGATCATCATTTTCAGCCGTTCACCATCAGCAATCTGCATCCAGTTGACTCCACACATTCTTCTCAATTCATCAGCCCATCGTCCACTCGGTTTACCTTGCTTTCTTTCACCATTCCAGTATTTCTCGCGTCTCATTCATCTCGCTGTAACTTTTTCACACGTTCGGCTATATCTGCCACTTTGGTCATACTTCTCACCCATGTATTCCTCTTGCGATCTCTTCTTGTTATAACAGAGCATACATCCTTTCCATGCTTCTCTGTGTACACAGGATCTTACGTAACATTTTTGAACTTAGCATCCACGTTTCACATCCTATTTCATCTTCATCATCATTTTCAGCCGTTCACAAGCAATCTGCATCCAGTTGACTCCACACATTCTTCTCAATTCATCAGCCCATCGTCCACTTGGTCTACCTTGCTTTCTTTCACCATTCCAGTATTTCTCGCGTCTCATTCATCTCGCTGTAACTTTTTCACACGTTCGGCTATATCTGCCACTTTGGTCATACTTCTTACCCATGTATTTCTCTTACGATCTCTTCTCGTTATACAGAGCATACATATTTACATGCTTCTCAGCCCATCGCCCACGCGGTCTTCCTTGCTTTCTTTCACATCCTCTCGGATACCATTCCAGTATTTTAAGCGTCCATTTGCCATCCATTATTCTCGCTATGTATCCACTCCAACTTTTTCACACGTTCCGCTATTGGTCATACTTCTTACCCATGTATTCCTCTTACGATCTCTTATCATTATACAGAGCATACATATTTACATGCTTCTCAGCCCATCGCCAGCGCGGTCTTCCTTGCTTTCTTTCACATCCTCTCGGATACCATTCCAGTATTTTAAGCGTCCATCTGCCACCATTCTTCTCACTATTTATCCACTTCAAATTTTTCACACGTTCTGCCTTTATCTGCCACTTTGGTCATACTTCTTACCCATGTATTCCTCTTGCGATCTCTTCTCGTTATACCGAGCATACATATATATTTCCATGCTTATCTGTAATATTCTTGAATTTAGCATCCACGTTTCACATTCATACATCATAACTGGCAGTACGCATTGGTCGTATGTCTTATTTACAACTGATCATATTCACTAATTATTGTCCTAGGTATAAATAACTATCAATTAAAATTATAAGAATACACAAGAATTTTTACTTGCACCACGTTTAACCATCAACTTTTCAATTATTCTTCAAATATAAAACTTTTTACTATGAAATTAGAATTTGAAGGCTTCACTTAAAGCATACCATCCTTTAAAAATGAAAAATATAAATATTTTTGTAATTAAATAATGAGAATTCGAGAAAAATTTAACTTTTACTATACTAGGTATTTAAATTTTCATTCAATTATTGAAATAAATTTTATTATGTACTAATTTTTATATTAAAATCACATATCAACCAACCATTTTATTTCACTTTTTATAGCTTTATTTTTTTCGTCGATGTTAAATTACGACATTAATTGCGTTCGACCAGGGGCTGCCGTCATGTTTTTTTTTTTTGCACGGTTTGATTCGCAACGCCACCCACGCATCAAATAATAGTGAATAATGGTCTACGCGGATATTGTGCAGTAGCCGTGATTTACTGCACATCATAAAAAATACAATATGAATACATGTATATTATTTTTTATTTTTACACTACCAATGCAATACTCAAAATTCGACACGTCAACTCAAATCGATAGACGGACGCAATTTTTCACGCGGCGTAACAACACACTGACGTCACGCTATTATCACAAAATAAAATAAAAAAAAAACAAACAACTGCCAATGTAAAACTGACAAGGTATATTATTGTGTTTTAACGCTGATACCTGAAACTGACACAAAATCAAATCGTACGTGTATGTACATAATTGAATTTCATAGCCCCCGCATGTCGTAATGTACGTGCGCGCGTAATAAACGTTTTGTATTATTATGTACGGTGATTTTAGTTGGGAAATGCAATCACGAGCTCTGATCAGGAAGTCGTTTCCCTTTGTGGATGTCCTTTATTTCCTCGAAATATTGCGCAATACACAGTCCGTTCACCGGAAAGGATGGAAAAGGGTTAAGCAATAGCCCTAAGGGTTTATTAGTGTACGCACACTCTCGAATATTATGTTTCCGCGCGCTTTCGCCTTTTCGTAGATCAGATGTGTTAATTGTTTAATATAATTTTATAGAGAGTGCTTTTGGAAGAATGAACATAGTTTTTAAATCCAATATTCCGCTATGCTTAAAAAATAAGGAAGATTTTTGTGGATATATAAAAAAAAAACAACAGATTTAATTTAAAAATAGCCAAATTTTTTTACTCATTTCTTTTTTTGTATCAGTAATTCAAATAATAAATATTATTAAAAATATTACAAAACTGAGTTTTAGAATGGACAAGTAAATTCATGTTTAAATTCTGTTATTACAGTTAATAAGAGACCACACTAACTTAAATATTACTACTCCTTATCAACAGAGATTCAAAATCCTTTTTTATAAAATGGCATATGGCAAAAAAAGTAAAAATTGAAATATATTAGAAATATGGAATAATAAGCATTGTATGCAACAACACGTGCATATTACAATACTAAAAGTCTTTGCACTCGACCAATGCGTACTGCCAGTTATGACGTATGGATGTGAAACTTGGACGCTAAATTCAAGAATGCCACGAAAGATCCAGTGCACACAGAGAAGCATGGAAAGATGTATGCTTGGCATAACAATAAGAAATCGCAAAAGAAATGTGTGTGGATATAGCAGTAAGGGTGAAAAAGTTGAAGTGGCAATGGGCTGGACACATAGCAAGAAGAATGGATGGCAGATGGACGCGAGAAGTACTGGAATGGTATCCGAGAGGATGTGAAAGAAAGCGAGGTAGACCGAGTGGAAGATGGGCTGATGAATTGAGAAGAATGTGTGGAGTCAAGTGGATGCAGATTGCTCAAGACAGACAAGAATGGAAGAGGATTGGAGAGGCCTTCATCCAGCAGTGGATGGTGAACGACTGAAAATGATGATGATGATGAGATAAATCATACAAAAACTCAAGACAGAAGTTTTTATAATACGTGTGTATTAAAATAGTTAAATTAATTATTATAAATATTAAATAAATGAAAAAAGTTGAAAATTATTTTTTTCTATTAAATCTAAATTTAATCTGAAGTATTTATTTGTCAGTTATTATTAATGGTTTGTCTGTATATTGATGAGTATTAATCTTAAGCAATCTGCATCCACTTCTCAGCCCATCTTCCACTCGGTCTACCTCTCGAATACCATTCCATTACCATGAATACCATTTCGAATCTGCCATTCATTCTTCTCGCTATGTGTTCAGTCCATTGCCACTTCAAATTTTTCGCACGTTTTGCTATATCTACCACTTTGGTCATGCTTCTTACCCATGTATTCCTATTACGATCTCTTTTAGCTTGTTTAGCATACATCTTTCCATGCTCCATCCTAGTTTCATTCCTCGTGTTATGTCTCGAATCCTCTTCCATTCCTGTCTGTCTTGAGCAATCTGCATCCACTTGACTCCACACATTCTTCTCAATTCATCAGCCCATCTTCCACCTTGCTTTCTTTCACATCATCTCGGATACCATTCCAGTATTTCTCCATCCATTCTTCTCGCTGTGTCCACTTCAACTTTTTCACACGTTCTGCAATATCTGTCACTTTGGTCATACTTCTTACCCATGTGCTCATCTTACGATATTTTCTTATTATACCAAGCATACATCTTTCAATGCTTCTCTGTGCGCACTGGATCTTACGTAGCATTCTTGAATTATTAATTTATATATGAAATAGAAATTCTCAATTCTCCCTACAACTTTTTTTTATTGCGATTTTTTTTTAAATAGTAATTAACTTAAACACATGTTACAAGCAAATTGTGAATGCCAACGCATTTTATACAATGCCCAAATGTGTGAAAAAGTTTGGAAAATGTACTCGATGCTTCATAAATTGAAATAGAAAGTTTGTTTGAAAGTTTGTCCGATTTCGCGCTTTGCCCGTATCTTAAATTATCAGGTCAACCGAAAACTATAACTATCGAACATTTGAATACAAATATTATACTTTGAATGGTATTTCATTGCTTGCAGAGAGCTACATACATATGTAGGTTAGATTTTTAAAATCATATTCTAGGAAAATATTTATTTTAAATCGAATTTTACGACGACTTTCACTAAAATTTCCTAAATGAAAATATAGAAGAAAATAAAAATGTATGAATTCAAAAAATAAACAAAACATCCTGACAAGGCAAAAGCTTTATTTGTCTTTTAACCTTATTAGCGAATACTACCTATCTTATGTACATATATATCAACAGAGTTTCTGCATCGTGGTGGAGTCGCTCCACGTTTTCTTGAGGCTTCCTTTACTTGAAATTGCATTATTAACTGGAGCCGGATAGAACAATTACTTGCTTATACACGTATATAGAATTCGAATAGCTATTACGTTTAAATTTTATCTACATACATTAGTACATACATAAATACAAAATTAAATTCTCGTATATCTGTCTATACAGAGAGATAGATGTACATACATATGTACACATAGTCATACACATATATTATATATACTGATAAGAATTGTAAATAGGTTTTTGAGCTCTTTCTCCTATTATGCTTTAAACACTAACATTAAAATAAAAGAATCCTTATAAATACTAACAAAATGAACAATGTGTAAAATAGATAATGGTCACTGGACCAGTAGCTATTAAAATAGATTTAAGATGTATTGTGAACATAGTATAAGAACAATAAAAAGCTTTTTTAAATAAAATAAAAAATACACATATATATATATATATGTATATATAGATATATCCATCTGTTTGTGGGTCTGAATGGCGGTTTGTTCCCTATACGTTTCCATACCAGTACCAAACTTTACACAACTAATTACTTTGATCCTGTCGGTCCTCTACTTGTATATGTACATATATCGTCTGGTATGTATATTTGTTCTTTATACGTTTTCACGCTGTTTGACTAACCAAAACCAATTTTCACAGAGATATTTCTATTGATCCTAGGGGTCTTAGTCTCGTATATCTGTCTGTCTGTATATATTTACGCGTGTGTCTGTATGTCTGTTTGTTTCTTATATGTATATCATTTTCAGCCGTTCAACATCAACTGCTGGATGAAGGCCTCTCCAATCCTCTTCTATACCTGTCTGTCTTGCAGCAATCTGCATCCAATTGACTACACACATTCAATTCATCAATCCATCGTCCAATCGGTCTACCTTGCTTTCTTTCACATCCTCTCGGATACTATTCTAGTATTTCTCGCGTCCATCTGCCATTCATTCTTCTCGCTATGTGTCCACTTCAACTTTTGTAACACGTTCCGCTATTGGTCATGCTTCTCATCCATGTATTCCTCTTGCGACATCTTCTCGTTATACCGAGCATACATCTTTCCATGCGTCTCTCTGTGTGCACTGGATCTTGCGTAACATTCTTGAATTTGGCAGTATGCATTGGTCGTGTGCCTTCTTTTTTAAGCATTGGATTTAAAAACAATGTTCATTCTCCCAAAAGCACTCCATCCTAGTTTCATTCTTCGCATTTGACTAATTAGGACCGAAATTTACAAAACGTGCTCTTATTTTTCTGTATATCTGTTTTCTCCTCATACGTTCCTGCACCGTTTGACGTCTCAAGACTATGTAAGCTTTGCAGAAGTACTTCCTTTGATCTTATACGATGTAGTAACATTACTAGTTGAAAAGTATCGACTATTGCCAGTTCAGTAGAAACATACGTGCACTCGAGCAACGCCTAGTATTCTACAACGAAGATATTCGACGTATTGTGTCCTGCTAGTGACTTAACAGGAATTAGCGAAACGTCTACGTCTACGTCGCAAAGGAAAATTTACAAGGAAAAACTAATCGCAAGGAAAAAATAAAATACAGAATAGACGCTCGTAAACTACAGGGTATTATTAAAAATATGAAAAGGGTTCTGATTTGATATATAATAACAGTATGGAGCGAACGAACGATACGGGAGCGTGCCGGCCCTATCCCTAGGGTGCACGCAAAGTGGTAAATAAGACATCCCAGGGGTATCCTCTTTATAATTTATATGTCCCCTTCGAGAATTGATAAGTATAGGTCCCTAATTGAGTTGGCCAAAGCCCCAACTATCTATTTTTTACATACTGAACATTTGTTTCCCCCTTCGTGATACGCTTTCGTCGGACGTATGTACATACATAAAAAGGTGTCGTAATAAAATTCAAACGTATGAATTTCAATGTATAAAATTTCAAAGTATGTACATTTCAAAGACAAGAATCGTACGATAAATAAAACGGTTTCATGTTGAAATAACAAAAGGTGTGTTTTTTACACAAAGGATGTCATCTTTTTATCGAGTCGTTCAGTGCCACTACAAATTTTAACGATTGTCTGCATTTGTTTTGATCTTGAAATAAACTGGCTATAAAAAGTATAAGCTGATTTTTTAGTCACTTTGTTTTATGTTAATAGGAGAATGTAAGTAAATATGACATCAAAGAGATTTTTTAGTTTTATACAAATCGCTTAATGATTTCATTTAATTTCACCGTTACAACATTAATTATTTATCATCTTATTGGGAAATTATTGCTTCCGTTGAATATAACCTAGTTTTCGTTCGAGTTCAAAGTCGATACACTTACCTACAAGTATACATATGTACATATATATATAAATAGAATAGCGTTCAAACAATACGAAAATTTCCCAAAAATAAAAGCGTATTTCACCAACTAAATTTAGTTGCAAAAATATCAAGAAGATTCACACGGAATAGCTTTCAACGCTCGCGCACTGTTTATATACCCCTATATTTACCTACATATGTTTATGTAAAGCTGTGAACGTGTCGGAATGCATTTTGTCGACTGGTTTCATTTACAAATCCGTCAGTGTGAATGTAAATAAGGCAAAGCGCATTTAAATCCGAAAATTTTCAGTACATAGTGCATATTGTATACACAGAGGCAAGTTTCATTGAATCAAATGCGACACGAAAACAAATCATTTAAAAATATTAACGATACAGAAATAATCATATATATATGTAAGCTAATAAGCTATCTAGCAGGGTCTTATATGGTACTTGAATGCGATAGGGCACTTTTCTTTGATAAAGGTAAGTTTCGCTTCAAAGACTCAATGTAGTGTTGCTAGTCGAAACAGGTTCAGTATTTGCACTATGCAAGTTTTTGAATAAAATAGGTCTGTTCATTTATATTATATGTATAATCTCCTAATTAAAAAAAAATAGTATGGATGTGAAACGTGGATGCTAAATATAATAATGTTACGTGAGATCCAGTGAACACGCTTGCACGCTATAACAAGAAGATATCGCAAGAGGAATACATGGGTAAGAAGCATGACCAATAGCGGAACGTGTGAAAAATTTGGACACATAGCGAGAAGAATGGATGGCAGATGGACGCGAAAAATACTGGAATGGTATTCGAGAGGATGTGAAAGAAAGCAATATAGACCGAGTGGAAGATGGGCTGAAAAGTGGATGCAGATTGCTCAAGACAGACAGAAATGGAAGAGGTTTTGATAGGCCTTCATCCAGCAGTGGATGGTGAACGGCTGAATCTGATGATGATGACGATGAAAGACATTCCACTACCATTTACAATATATTTGAGACAGACATACACATGTACAATATATTTGAGACAGACATACACATGTACAATGTATGTACATACGAGATATAGAGATACATACATACATACATACGGAGAAATAGCCGATAGATAGAAACACAGACAAACATATCAATTAGAATGGCAGAAATACAAATAAATAGATAGGATAATAGTTCGAAATACATAAAAAAAATAATTAGAAAGCTGGACACATATCTAAAGACAGTTCATATCTAATGATGATGAATTACACTGAGCAACAAAAAATCACATTTTTTAAAACCCAGAGCGCAGATTATTAAATCTTTACTAAATTTGACCCACTGAATATTCGAATCCGATAATTATTTTTGTTGAAATGCTTTCGTTTATGAGATATTCGTGATTTAAAAACTGTAAAAAATATCAATTTTTTTGGCTTTTGCGGCCTATAACTTTAAATATAGTATTGCTGTGCTCAAAGCGAGTATTGAAATCAATAGTCAGATATTTTTCCAATTGATTTTGATTTTTTATTGCTTTGAAATACTTATAATTAATTATCTAACGAATTTATCTAAGTCAAAAATATATATTTTTTTTACACATTTTTTCCCCGTGTTATTTGGCGTTTGTTTAGAGAATTTTTTATTTCACCACATTTATCAGGATTGGTTTTCTATCTCAATATTTTTTTATTTTATCTAAACGTACTAACTTTTTTTAAATCACAAATATCTCATAAACGAGAGCATTTCAACAAAAATCATTATCGGATTCGAATTAAGTGGGTCAAACTTAGTAAAGATCGACTAATCTCCGCTCTGGGTATTTTTTTTGTTGCTCAGTGTTATTAATAAATAACGTTAACTTTGTTTATCTATAGACAATTTGTTTGATTTTATACTCACGTATGTCGCGATCGTAGGTACATATTTCTGTACTTGTGCACACAAATTTAATTAAAGTGCTCGAACATGAAAGCATTCGGAAGCTGTGTGACAGAAGACAGGCTCGCACAAAACCACATGTCTGGTATCAAAACTCTTGATAGGCGGCTGAGGTATTTAACTTTTAATAGAAAAGTGGAGGCACTTGACTGAATATTGGTTAACAGTTAACCGCATGACATAGAATATAATTAAAGTCTCCTCGCAACGTTCGAGAATACGTAGGTATGTTTACGCACACTTTTTTTATTTGTGTGATAAGTTTTTTAATTACATATACCATCCTGTTATGTACTACCCGTATTTTGATCAATTAATTAAATTCGATTGAATCCCTGTTATGTACATATGTAGAGGGGTTCGTTGTAATATTTTTGTGATTCTCCAGAGTTGGAGTTTGCTGAAGTGTTGGTCCAACACATTTGGAGCAATTAAACGAGCCCGAACGAGCCACCATCAATTCATTTGCACATATTTGCATGCGCGAACATCGACATAACACGGTTTGAAAATGGAAACTAGAGAATCAATTACGTTCATAAGCGACGGGTGCACTCACTGCTTAAATTTATGCAACGTTTTTGCTACAAATTTAAATTTTATACTACTGTCTACACTTCTACCTGTCTTTTTCTCCACCATTCTCTCGTGCACGATTTGAAACAAAAATGAATATTTTCGAGCGTGCAGTTTGCGAATTTTAAACGACAAGTATTGTGGTGTTTTTATAATATTGAAAGTTTGCGACGCGGTTTTGGAATATTATAGTTAAAAGTATTGGCTTTCATTTGTATTTATATCATATGCAAGATTTTGAAAAATTGCTTTTTTATATCTCGAACGGTAGTTAAAGCACACATCCTTTTTGTGTGTCAATAACCAATAAGTCCAATTTTAAAAATAACTTTACAAATTTCGAGTTGCACTACTATTATCACTATCGTTTTTATTAACTTGATTAATTTCCCCCATATTTTTATTTACAGTTATGTCATTAGGTTTTAATATGGATTATGAGCAAAAAAAATTATACCTCATTTTTATTGATTTAAAAAAAAACATTCCTTAAAGCTAAAATTACAATATAAACTTATTATCTACTAGCACTTGTACAAATGTGCTGTTTTAAGGCTGCCAGGAATCAATCAATTTTTATATTTCTGAAAACTTCAACAACACACCTGTACAAGACACTTCTCCTGGATCTACTTAATTTTAAATTCTTAACTATTAACTTATTCCTACCCCTTTTATTATGACTATGTAACCTATATTTAATTACCCTATTTACTAAATTTATACAATATATAAAATGAGGACGAAAAATTGCATTATAAACTAATACTTTTGTATTTCTAGATAGTGTATTTCTTAATCCACACAATAATCCTACTTTCTTCGCTACTTTCTTTTATAATCATATCACCATACATCAATCAAGCTCACTCATACATACATATGTATATCGATAATTAACACCTATTGATATTAAACGGGCAATACTCTAGTTTTATTATAATTTTAGTCAAGATTAAACTACCTACATATGTACATATGTATGTACATATATAACAAATCTCAAGTCTTATAGTTGCAGTAATAAAATTGAATGAACTATAGCTCATGCATATTATTATTAATGTATTTAAAAAAGAATAAGTAATATTATATTATATTTAAGTCAGAATTTTTAATAACATGAAAGCTCTATATTTTAGCATCGTTTATTAAACTTTTAGATGTACATATGTACATATAGCGATATATGTACGTGATGATTCAGTCTCTTCTTCTTTTACCTCAATTTCTCTGCATTAAATTTGTTTTACATTTTTTTAAAGATATGATTACAACAACATATTTGCTGATGACATTAAACTTTTTAGTCCCGTCTCTCCGGGTACAAACAGTTTACAGGATGACCTAAACTCTATAAATAGATGGTGCCAAACATGGCTATTATCTTTAAAGATTAATAAGTGCTCTGTTTTACACCTAGGCCGATCAAACCCCCAAATCTGTTATCTAATTAATAATGTAAGTGTCCCAAAAGTTGCATCTCAAATGGACCTGGGTGTTGTTATCACTAAAGACCTTAAATGGTCTACTCATATAAACTCCTTGGTAAATAAGTGTTATTCTTTTATATATATTATCAAACGTGAATTTAAGACATTTAATATCCAGTTACTGTCAAAAATTTATAAATCGTATATTAGACCTAAACTAGAATTTGCTGTTAATGTTTGGAACCCTAACTTTAAAAAAGACATTGTATGTTTAGAAAGGGTTCAAAGAAGGATAACAAAAATGCCATCTGAACTTCGATCACTATCCTATAATGAAAGGTTGAAGAAAATGAGTCTCACGTCTTTGGAGACGAGAAGATTAAGAGGCGATCTAATAGAAGTCTACAAAATAATAAATAATAAATATAAACTCCCAATGCAAAACCTCCTTACTTTCAATAAAAACGCACATCTCAGAGGCCATACACGGAAATTACTAAAAGACAAATCGAACAAAATTGTCAGAGACTCATTTTTTTCAAATAGAGTGGTCGAAGTTTGGAACCGTCTACCAAATCAGTTAGTTACTTCCGAAAATACAAATCTAATTTAAAAATCATCTCGATAAGTTTTTGAACACAAATGGATTTTTGTAATCCTTCAAATATAAATAATTAAGAATTGTATAAATGTATAAATTATAAATGTATAAAATTATGTCAGACCCCTGGGCTCTATCGGCTATGCCGCCTGCCCATGTATTTTAAATAAATAAATAAATAAACATAGAAAATATAAGTTTATAATATATTTTTTAATATTCTTATTAAAATTTTCAACAAAAGCTTTTACAAATTGAAAAATTAAGCTTGCATGCGTCACTTTCTAATGTATAATATTACCGAAATTAATTCGCGAAATATGTTGTTGTTTAATTTATTTTATGTTTTCATCCTAAACGGATATACAAATTTTCCAAGAGCCTTATGAATAATTTTCACAGCACGTCGCCTTCGATTCGCGCGGCCACAGAACGCTTTTCACAAACGCGAAACAATTTTCCAAACAAGCGATCACATTAACACAATCAAAATTGAAGGGTACGTCGATGGGATTTTCCTCTCAAATTTTCCAAACACGTCGGGAAAATTATAACACGCCAGCAATTAGGCGATGATAAGCGACAACTTTAACAATCGCACTCGCCCATACAAATACCTTAGGACCATTGTCCCTCACTCAGAAGGGCCACAAAGCCGCAGTAATCTTCCACAAGTAGAGCCCTGAGGGTAAGTGTTTATTCTGAGTGCACACGGTGCAGAAATATGAGACACTCGTGCACTCGTCGCAAAATATAGGTATGTTAGTTCCATATGAGGCATATGACCAATGCGTAGTGCAAGTTATGACGCACGGATGTGAAACTTGGATGCTAATGCATGCATGAAAGTAAGCATGGTATAACAAGAAGAGATCGTAAGAGGAATACATGGGTAAGAAGTATGACCAAAGTGGCAGATATAGCATAACGTGTGAAAATGTTGAAGTGGACACAGCGACAAAAATGGATGGACGCGAGAAATACTCGAATGGTATCCGAGAGGATGTGAAAGAAAGCACGGTAGACCGAGTGGAAGATGGGCTGATAAATTAAGAAGAATGTGTGGAGTCAAGTGAAAGCAGATTGCTCAAGACAGACAGGAATGGAAGAGGATCGGAAAGACCTTCATCCAGCAGTGGATGGTGTAATTTTAATAGCAGAAGAAGAAATAAAACGATAAACGAAACTAGGATGGAGTGCTTTTGTAAGAATGAAAATAGTTTTTAAATCCAACATTCCGCTATGCTTAAAAAAGAAGGCATACAGCCAGTTTATGACGTTATGTATATTATGTAAGATCCAGTGCACACAGAGAAGCATGCAAGTATGCTTGGTATAACAAGAAGAGATCGTAAGAGGAATACATGGGTAAGAAGTATGACCAAAGTGGCAGATATAGCATAACGTGTGAAAATGTTGAAGTGGACACAGCGACAAAAATGGATGGACGCGAGAAATACTCGAATGGTATCCGAGAGGATGTGAAAGAAAGCAAGGTAGTCTAAGTGGAAGATGGGCTGATAAATTAAGAAGAATGTGTGGAGTCAAGTGGATGCAGATTGCTCAAGACAGACAGGAATTGAGGAGGATCGGAGAGGCCTTCATCCAGTAGTGGATGGTGTGCTTTTAATAGCAGAAGAAGAAATAAAACGATGAATGAAACTAGGATGGAGTGCTTTTGTTCGAATGAACATAGTTTTTAAATCCAACATTCCGCTATGCTTAAAAGAGAAGGCATATGACCAATAGGTACTGCCAGTTATGACGTATGGATGTGAAACGTGGATAGTAAATTCAAAAATGTTATGTAAGATCCAGTGCAAACAGAGAAGTATGCTTGGTATAACACGAAGAGATCGTAAGAGGAATACATGGGTAAGAAGTATGACCAATAGCGGAACGTGTGAAAAAATTGAAGTGGTCACATAGCGACACAAATGGATGGACGCGAGAAATACTCGAATGGTGTCTGAGAGGATGTGAAAGAAAGCACGGTAGACCGAGTGGAAGAGGGGCTGATAAATTAAGAAGAATGTATGGAGTCAAGTGGATGCATATTGCACAAGACAGAATGATGATGATGGTGATGAAGTTCCATATGAAGAAGGCGATTTTACCTAAAACAAACTATCACAGTTTACACACACTGGTCAAACGTTGTGCAAATTAAATAGTATTGTATCTAATTTTTAAATTTAATCAATCTAAGTGGATAGGGAGTTTTCCGCGTGGAAATAATCGCGTAAAGTAGTAGTCGCGCAATCGTGACTCGCTGAAATCGAATTATCTCAAACAGTCAGAAGTGGTTTCGGTATTGATCATTCTCATATATTATACATCACGTATTCTTCTTATAGTGAAACCCGGCAAACTTGCAGGAAACTCGATTTGGTAGCTAACTAATTAACTTGCTCTCTCTCTGTGTGTAAGGTTTCCCCGGCAGTTTGCCGGCTCTCGAAGCGTGTTTCCATTTGTCGAATGCGAATACAGCCTCTTTATTTTATTAAACAGGTACCCACTCCCCACTTGCTGCTCGAATTTATAGTCTAGTTGAAAGTTTCAGTCGTGAAAATGCATTTGATTAAAGCCCATTTATTGTAAACACAAATAGCGACAACGTTTAATTTATCAGAACGATCGTGTCGATTTGCCTCGTAATAATATAAATTTTTATATAAAAGCAAAATTAATTGAGTCATCTTTTATGATGAAATATCTAAAAGTTAAATAAAATAAACATGGTTGTATTTTAAATTGATCATTCGGCATACATATGTATGTAAGTTTGGTACAATCTTATGTATGCGGAATACCTACAGTTTTGGTTCAATTTTAATATTTAACTTTAGAGCTTTCTTCATCGTTGTTTTGATACGAAATTACTACGTATTTTTCTAATTGATTCATGTGAATAAATTAAAAATATAAATAAAGCTAATTTATGTACCAGGTTCAATATTTATTTTTATTAAATTTCAAACAAACTGTCGTAGTAGTGTTTTGATAAAGTTTCAGTAATTTCTATAATATGTAGATTTAAGTTTTAGGCTCATGTCTATTATATCAAAAAGTTTTTGATCATATTATTCAGGTTATAGTAGTTTTAATATCATCATTTTCAGTCGTTAACCATCCACTGTTGGATGAAGGCTCCTCCAATCCTATTCCGTTTATGTCTGTCTTGAACATTCTACTCAATTCATCAGCCCATCGTTCACTCAGCCTACCTTGCTTTCTTTCACATCCTCTCAGATACCATTCCATTATTTATCGCATCCACATTTTTTCACACGTTCCGCCATATCTGCCACCTTGGTCATACTTCTGACCCATGTATTCCTCTTACGATCTCTTCTCGTTTTTGATCATATTATTCAGTTTATAGTTTTAATATCATCATTTTCAATCGTTAACCATCTACTGCTGGGTGAAGGCCCCTCCTATTCTATTCTGTTTCTGTCTGTCTTGAGCAATCCATAATACATCCAATTTCACACATTCTTCTAAATTCATTAGCCCATCGTCTACTCAGTCTACCTTGCTTTCTTTCACATCCTCTCAGATATCATACTTTTTCACACGTTTCACTATGTCTGCCACCTTGGTCACGCTTCTTATCCATGTATTACTCTTACGATCTCTTCTCGTTATAATGTATATCTGTCTGTCTGTATATATTAATTTACGTGTGTGTCTGTATGTCTGTTTGTTTCTTATATGTTCCCACACCATTTGACTAATCATTCATCATTTTCAGCCGTTCAACATCCACTACTGGATGAAGGCCTCTCCAATCCTCTTCTATTCCTGTCTGTCTTGAGCAATCTGCATCCAGTTAACACCACACATTCGTCTCAATTCATCAGCCCATCTTCCACGCGGTCTACCTTGCTTTCTTTCACATCCTCTCGGATACCATTCCAGTATTTCTCGCGTTCATCTGCCATTCATTCGTCTCGCTATGTGTCCACTTCAACTTTTTCACACTTTCCGCTATGTCTGCCACCTTGATCACTCTTCTTACTCGTGTATTCCTCTTACGATCTCTTCTCGTTATACCGAGCATACATCTATGGATCTTGCGTATCATTCTTGAATTTAGCATCCACGTGTCACATCCATACGTCATAACTGGCAGTACGCATTGGTTGTATGCCTTCTTTTTCACTCCATTCTACATACATAGTTGTAATATAACAGCATAAAATACTTGAAAATTTGACTACTGCGCGTTACGTATGTAATAACGTCATAATAACATATACTGCCGTCCCAAGCCCACCTAACGTAACTGACAAAACAACAATATCGAGATAAATGGACTTGAAAGTTTTATTCTAAATTTGTGTTTTTCTTCATATATTACTGATTTATTTACACTTTTTTTTTAGTGCATGAGGTTATTTTCTATTGTGTTTTGATAATACTTTAGTAGTTACGTCACTTCATTATTCATTATTAATGTATACATATGTATGACTATTCCAAACTTCAACCATTCTATTTGAAAAGAATGAATCTCTAACAATCTTAATTGATTTTTCTTTTCCGAGTCTAAGAGTATGACCTCTTATGTACATACATAGATGAGGGTTCTCATTGAACATAATGAGGTTGGTCATTTCACATGAATAATGATTATTTATTATTTTGAATACTTCATTTAAATCACCTCTTAATCTCCTCGTCTCCAATGCGGAGAGATTCAGTCTTTTCAATCTTTCACGATAAGGTAGTGGACCGAAGTAAGTATTGGTGATACTATTTCTCTACGCATGCAGATACGTTAGATTTAATAGCTTAAAAAAGTCACTTTTGGATAAAGATACATTAATTTTGATATGAAAAATCGCAAGAGTACACTCCTCATATAACCCCTAAAACACATCTAACTCATTTTCGTAATTTTATCTCCACACTTATTTTACACAATGTAAATGAAGCGTTTAACCCAAATAAACTAATACACGAGTGCGAGTGAACATTTTTAGATTTATTTATAGATATAAACAAGCTTTATTACCCGGCTTTGCCCGGGGTGTAATTAATATAATGTAATATAGTGTTTGTTTGTTTAGTAAATTATTTCAGGGGCCCAAAAAAGGGGCCGGCATAGCTTTTAGGGAGTATAGTAACGCTATGACGTCACTATAGGATTTTTCGAGTTTTTTTTACCACCCCCAAACCCTCCTTCTTACCCCGGCGGCCTTTTTTTTTTGGACTCCCGAAAAGCCATTCCGGCCCTCAAACCACCCCCCAGACGTCCCTCAAGCCCCGGCGGCCCCCTTTTTGTACTCCCTCAAGCCATGCCGGCCCCCTACCATCCCCCAGACCCCCCTCAAACCCCGGCGGTCCCATTTCGGACTCCCGAAAAGCAATGCCGGCCCCTTACCACCCCACAAATCCCCCTCCTATCCCGGCGAGCCTTTTTTGAACTCTCGAAAAGCAATGCCGGCCCCTTACCAACCCCCAAACCCTCCTTCTTACCCCGGCGGCCTTTTTTTTTGGACCCCGAAAAGCCATTCCGGCCCTCAAACCCCCCCCCCAGACGTCCCTCAAGCCCCGGCGGCCCCTTTTGTACTCCCTCAAGCCATGCCGGCCCCTACCATCCCCAGGCCCCCCCCCTCAAACCCCGGCGGTCCCATTTCGGACTCCCGAAAAGCAATGCCGGCCCCTTACCACCCCACAAATCCCCCTCCTATCCCGGCGAGCCTTTTTTGAACTCCCGAAAAGCAATGCCGGCCCCTTACCAACCCCCAAACCCTCCTTCTTACCCCGGCGGCCTTTTTTTCGGACTCTCGAAAAGCAATGCCGGCCCTTTACTACCCCCCAGACCCCCCTCCTGCCCCGGCGGCCCCCTTTTGGGCTCCCGAAACACTATCTGCTTAAATCTACTTAAATCTGCCGAAAACATCTACTATCGTGTGTACTTCGTCGTTTCTATTAATTGCGCCAGAGCAACGCCTGGTAATTGACGAATGACCCATACGTACATACATACAAACTTAAGCGTTTTATATATTAGATATGAGTGGGCTAACAATAGCTAGCAAAAATAAGTGTATTAAGCATTTCGGACAAACTGACAGATACAGACAAGGCTTTTGTATACATATGTAGATTACATCATACTTGTAACTTTGCTACATACTGTTGGATTCTATTAATTGCGCCCGAGCAACGCCTGGTCATTGACGAATGACCCATACGTACATACAAACTTTAGCGTTTTATATATTAGATAAATTGAAGGATATTTCCTTGCAGAATTATCGCGATCTGGTACAACGCCAGCGACGCCTACAAACTGCTAGTAGGAAATGGCGAGGTTTGTTAAGTGCAAACACGGATATGGAGTACCTACTGCTGAAAAGAGGAGCTTTGGGTGAAGGGAGAGAGAAATGGGGTGGTTGAGGTGGTTGTATAGAGGTGGTTTCTACTGCACTACAACACCTACACACGATGGTTTGTTACCCCTGCTCCTAGAGGGGCCACTCGAAAAGTTATTAACAATCCATTGTGTGCGGTACAAAGCGCGCCATCGTGGAAGATGTTTCGTTTTGCTTTGGCCGTAAGTGAGGGGTTGGATTTTAAGGGTTGATGATAAACGGTACGGAAATTAATTGTGACTCGCGTATGAGGGACGATATTTAAACGGTCACAGTTATTTAATTAAACCCTATATCGCGGGGAAATTGTCTCGCGGTATAAGGATGGTTTTGCCTTTTCGTGGCGTTTGTACTATTTATTTTACGGCAATGTTATATTTTTTAATGGAAAATTTTCGATCGGAAACGATACGCTACATTGTGTACTTGTATAAAAAAATATCGACGATTTTGTATTTCAAATTGCGGTGAAGGAATTTTTGAATTTTTGACAACGTGTGAGTTAAACGCACGCGCGTACCATACTAAATATATCATCATTTTCAGCCGTTCACCATCCACCGCTGGATGAAGGCCTCTCCAATCCTCTTCCATTCCTGTCTGTCTTGAGCAATCTGCATCCACTTTGCCACTTCAACTTTTTCACCCGCACTGCTATATCTGCCACTTTGGTCATACTTCTTACCCATGTATTTATTTTGCGATCTCTTCTTGTTATGTGCACTGTGTGCACTGGATCTTTCGTAGCATTCTTGAATTTAGCGTCCAAGTTTCACATCCATACGTCATAACAGGCAGTACGCATTGGTCGTACGCCTTCTTTTTTAAGCATAGCGGAATGTTGGATTTAAAAACTATGTTCATTCTTCCGAAAGCACTCCACCCTAGTTTCATTATTCTTTACATCCAGTCATATTCACCAATTGTCGCAGGTATAAATAACTATCAACTATCTCTACAATATGATTATCTACTGTGACTACGTTTTGCGTGCAGAATTCATATATCATTTCCAAGTAGTGAATGAGTTCATTGATTACACTGAACGACAAAAAAAAAACACGTTTTTGAGTAACCAACGTGGAGACCTAAAAATTATAACTAATTCTAACTCACTGAATCCGAATATGATAATTGAAATTAGTTAGTTTATGGGATATGTGCGTTAAAAAAAAATGGACAATTTTTACATTTTTTTGACTTTTGCGATCTGTAACTCAAAATTTAGTACTTGTATGTTCAAAATGAGCATTGTAAGCAATAGTCAGATGTTTTTGCTATTAATTGTGCGTAGTCGTCTAAAAAATTTTAAAAGTCAAAATTATAAGGATTGGTTCTCTGACTTCGTCAATTGATTAGGCATTTTATATATTTATATGAAACAAATTAATTGGCTTAAAATTTTTTAATTGACTTGAATACTGAAGAATTTTAAAACTTTCAAATATCTCAATTAATAGCAAAAATATCTGACTATTGCTCATTTTGAACACAAAAGCACTAAATTTTGAATTACACACCGCAAAAGTAAATAAAATTGTGCATTTTTTGAAACGCTCATATCTCATAAACACGTGCTAACCAACCAATTTCATTATCATATTCTGATTCAGTGGGTCAAACTTAGTAAAAATTGACTAGTCTCCGCTCCGGTAGCTTTTTTTTGTTGCACAGTATAATTTAATCATATATTTTGTACGATTTTTTGTACAAAATGGCGTACTTTTAACGTTGATATTGTATCAAATTAGCGTTATTTTCTTGTATGCTCCTCTTTTTTTGTAATTTATTTTCTCATACACTGAAAATAACCACGCGTACACTATTTATATAAAGAGGATATTGAAAATTTATACGGGATTACCGAAACAATGATGGTATTTAGTTTTGAACCCATTGAGAGTCGAGCCCGCGAGCCACCACTTGACCATCTGTCGACCGTTCGTTCTTTCGGTTCTATGGCTCTCAAACGTTTTGGTATAATAAATTAAAACAAAAGCCACACACGCCCCCTTTAACCAATCGAAAAGCGATAATGTCAATTTGGGAATTTATTAAATTCGTCAATTCAACGAGGGGGTGAAATTAAATGAAACTAAAAAAAATTATGCATGTATTCGCCATTCTATTGAATGTTTATTATGTTCCCCTTTTGTGTTATCGAAACACAGTTGCGTTTGATGGAGTGTTAACCCTTGAGTGTACGGTCATATAAAATATTCACATTTAATAATGACTAGCCGAATTGCCCGGCGTTGCTCGGGCGGGCGAATTTTAAATTTAAAAATCAAAACAAACGAATAAACAATTATTCTCCAGTATGAACGGAGATTGATTAAAAATTGTCTCTGTCTCTGTACAAGTGCTAGTAGATAATAAGTTTAGTATTTAATTTTAGCTTTAAGTAATTTATGTCAAACAAAGCATTTTACGCAAAGTCTAATTGAATTTTGATGTCTGAATAATTTTTTAAGTCAAAAATTTGACAAGTTTTTTCTGAAGAACAATTTGAACCAGTAGTTTTCGCGGGAGTCTTTCTCAAATTTTATTTTTTCATACCTGCTATTTCAATTTATGAAGCGCGGAACATTTTGTACTTTGCCAATTTGGGCATTTCATAAAATTCCTACGCATTTTAAACAATACGGGAATTCACACAATATGTATTTTTGCGAAAAAGTTTACCATTTTATTTAATACTAGCTGACCCGGCACACGTTGCAATGCCCGATCCCGTTCCCGTTCCCGTTCCCGTACGTTTTCTGACGCTTGAGCAGGCCCGTTCCCGTTCCCGTTCCAGATCCCGTTCCAGTTTCCGTTCCCGTTCCCGTTCCAGTTCCCGTTCCCGTTCCCGTTCCTAGTACGTTATCCGATGCGTGAGCAGGCCCGTTCCCGTTCCCGTTTTTTTCACAGGAACCATCCTCAACATGATCACAATAAGTCCTGAAAGTTTTATCGCGATCGGTTAAGTGGTTTAGGAGCCTATAAGAGACAAACAGACAAACATTGATTTTTATATACATACATATATAGATTTACATACGAGAATCAATAGGTTTTTAAACAGTTCTGCTTTTAAATGTACATACGAGTACAATCGCACTATTACTATATGTATACTAGTGTAAGCCCGTTGAATATCAACGCCCGCTGAATTTTAAATATCGTAAAGCGTTTTTTTAATAGAGATCACCTATCGACGGTATCGAATCCCAAATCATAAAATTTTTTTTTTTACTTTACTATTTATATTATAATTATTAATTATTATATATATAATAATTATAATTTTGTAAAAATCAAAAAACAAAAAAAAATAATAGTTTTTATATCGCCATCTATGTATTATTAGCAGAGTGTTCATTTTATAGGTAAAGCAGAGCCACGATCCCTTGTATAGGTAATGTTTAAAAAAAAAAGGACCAAACCGACAACTGTTTTGGCAGATTAGTCTAAGAACGTTCTTCCCGAGCCTGGGGTCCTGGGTTCGATCCCCACTCGTTCTGGTGGTTTTTTTTTTAAATTATTTTTCCTCAGCAAGCGTTATCAGCAGACAGACAGACAGACAGACGGATTTCGGCTATTATATATGTATATACTAAAAAAATTCTTTCAAACATTTTCAAATTGTATTTGAAGATTATAAGTTTTGTTTTAAAAAAAATGTGAAATGAGTATGTTTTTTGTACAAACGTTTGAGAAACACTGGATCGTAAGATTCATCTAATGATTTTTCATCTTACACAATGCCAAGGATATGTGTATAGTTATTTTTCCTCGCACGATGGTTAAAATACATTTTTTTTTAAATTGACTTTCATCGTTTGGAAATTGAAACATGGTTATTAAATAGATTATCAATACCGATAATTTTCAAATTGTATCAATATAAATTAAATGTTTCGACACTAACGATTATGATTCACTTGCATTATGCTATGTATTTTTAACTAAATTAAACGCAGAATAATATAACATATCAAAAGCTTATTTAAATTGTGTAACTTGTTTTTTTTAAGCTGATGAAAAAAATTCAACGTTAAATTTAAGCATGGCGCCAGACAATATCCGCCAACCACCGGACAAATATACACAACTTTTTTTCTTCTCATTAAAAAGAAATACAAAAAGCAAGTAAAAATGAAACCGTCGTTTGCAAATAAACCGACTTCTTTACCTTTAGCGACCCGTATGCATACACTAGTGGCGAAACTCGCGTAAAAAACATAGAGTCGAGAACGGTTCCTGTGAAGAGGCAAAAAAAAAAAAAAAAACGGAACGAACGTTCGCTCGTATAAATATAAATAAATAAATACAGCGCCAGGAAGTGTCGTTTTATACAAATTTTACATCTTTTTTACGGTGTAGGCGCCGAAAAGGGGTCTCGAAAAACCCGAACAACTGTTCCGCTATAAACGGCACGCATGGTTACCCTCGTCGTGTATTCGCCAGAGTGTAATCGGTACGAAATGCACGCGCCAAAAAAAAAAAAAACTAACTAACTTTACCGGAAAAGGACCAAGACCATAACTAAATCGAATCTAGAACAAATTGAATACAATATTTAGATTCTTCATAACGTGCATACTATCTATATTTACATATGTATGTACACAACTGAGCTTTCATATCAAATAGTAAAAGCTGTGTACGGTTTCAGTCATACAAGTTTAATTAAACCTTATTTTATGAAACAAGTCAACTTTGTGATAAAAAATACTAGTTTTCGTTTTGAGATACACTTTCTGTATGCTTGAATACGGATTTTGTATTGAATTGTGATTGGTTTTCTCTATTGATCGTAAAATAAATATAGCTATATAAAAGATTCGTTAATATTGAATACTACATATGCACTATTTAGTGTATACATATGTACTATATGTTGAATATATGTATGTATGTACCATTATATTCAACAGCACCCCTGTACAAGATACTTCTCCTGGATCTACTTAATTTTAAATTCTATTAACTTATTCGTACCCCTAATATTATCACTATGTATATTTTTCCCTATTAATAAATATTTTGGTAATAAATTCTTATCTATGTAATTAAAAAATATAAACATACTAACTTGACACTTTTAAGGATTCATACAATTTAATAAATTCAACGTATGTATATCTTATACTAGTTAATCTAATGACATTTAAAATACTCTGCATAGCTCTATTTTGTAGTTTTTGCAACCTATAAAAGATTTATGAAAATAAGCCTTGGTTTTTACCTCCAGGTTTTTAGAACTTAGTCGTTAATAAAAATATTGACAATGTAGTATCAATGTGAATAAAAAATTTTACGTATTACAGGTCAAGTGTGAAATTCCGCACCGTATAAAATGTCAAAGCATTTTCATCTGCAAAATGACCCACACTTCATAGATTGAAGTAGAAATAGTTCAAGAAACACTGCATGAAAAAAACTGATTCAAATTGATCTTCAAAATCAAATATTCATCATCATTTTCAGCCGTTCACCACCCACTGCTGGATGAAGACCTCTCCAATCCTCTTCCATTCCTGTCTGTCTTGAGCAATCTGCATCCACTTGACTCGACACATTCTTCTCAATTCATCAGCCCATCTTCCACTCGGTCTACCTTGCTTTCTTTCACATCCTCTCGGATACCATTCCAGTATTTCTCGCGTCCATCTGCCATTCATTCTGTGTCCACTTAAACTTTTTCGCACGTTCCGCTATATCTGCCACTTTCTTGCCCATGTATTCCTCTTATGATCTCATCTTGTTATACCAAGCATATACATCTTTCCATGCTTCTCTGTGTGCACTAGATCTTACGTAGCATTCTTGAATTTAGCGTCCAAATTTCACATCCATACGTCATAACTGGCAGTACGCATTGGGTCGTATGCCTTCTTTTTTAAGCATAGCGGAATTTTGGATTTAAAAGTTATGTTCATTCTTCCAAAAGCACTCCATTCTTCTTCTTTACATCAAGTCATATTCACCAACTGCCCTATCAACTATCTCGACAATATGATTATCTACTGTGACTACGCTTTGCGTGCAAAATTCATTAAACATCATTTTAGTTTTATTAAAATTAATTTTTAAGCCTACTTTCATACTTACGTTGTTTAATTCTGTTAATCTATTTTGTAAAAAACTACTGAGTCACATGCAACTATAAAAATTGATTCGAACAATAAACTCCATTTACACATTTCATATGTACTTTTCCTAAATCGTTTAAAATTTGTATAAAATTACTAGTTGTTTCACTTTTGTTCAATAATTATTAAAATTTCGCCGTTAAAAAAATTACAAAAGCTTAAAAAAACATTCATCTCTAAAATGGACAAAAATTTGCCGAGTTAACCCTATAAATGCCACATAAAAAGCGTTAGCAATCAAACGCGACCGCCGACCGACCAGTCGAAGGGTCATTCGTGCGAGTTTATTCGCTTGTTCCGATTGCGGCAAATCAATTTTATTAGGTGGCCAGATGATGCGGAAAATCGAGGGTTTTCCACGTACGCTTTTCCACCATTTCGGCATTTTCCTTAGGTCAGTACGAAGCCCAGGACCGGATCGGAATCCATCCAAAGAATTTTAAACACGTCCCAGAGAGAGAGAGAGAGAGGGAGAACAACCCACGATTTATTCACGCTGGCTTAATAAGCCGTTATCGTAATAATTTAAACCAACAACGCGTACATTCTCTACTAAATGGAAAAGTATGGAGAAAAACCGCAACAGACTAGTTTCGAGCACACAAAGGAGTGTCTAATGAATCTTGAAAGTTTTCCCCGGCACGGTGGCTTCACATTATTCCCGCTCACCCCCTCGTCCAGACGTCGTGGGGGGGATATTTATCAAAAACCAGTCGAGTGTAAGTTTTCGAGTAGCTCAAAAACTAGTTTGTGTATGGTGCGGTAAAGTTTTCAACTTGGAGAGTTAAACAGTCCACCCGACGTAGTCCATTAACGAAATGAGGATGTGAAATGAACCGCAAGATTATTTTAAAATCTAATATATAAAACACTTAAGTTTGTATGTACGTATGGGTCATTCGTCAATTACCAGGCGTTGCTCGAGTGCGATTAATAGAAACGACGAAGTACACTCGATAGTAGATGTTTTCGGCAGATTTAAGTACGTACGTTCCCCCCCCAACCCCTAACCCCACCCCTCCACATGTGTGTCTGTCCCGTAACGCTATGACGTCACTATAGGATTTTTCGAGTTTTTTCTATCAATATAGATTTTTTTTTTTAAAAATTCGGTTTTTTTGGATTTTTTCAACTTTTTTTTTTGACATTTTTTGATACTTTTTTTGAATTTTTTCAACTTTTGATACCCCCTAAAGCCATTCCGGCTCTCAAACCACCCGCCAGACGTCCCTCAAGCCCCGGCGGCCCTTTTTATGGACTCCCTCAAGCCATGCCGGCCCCCAACCACCCCCCAGACCACCCTCCTACCCCGGCGGCCCCTTTTTGGAAAACTGCCGGCCCCTTACCAAAACTATGCCCCCGGGTCCCTTTTTTTGGACTGCCGAAAAGCTATGCCCCCCAGACCCGCCTCCTACCCCGGCGGCCCCTTTTTGGACTCCCGAAATAATTTACTAAACAAACACTATATTACATTATATTAATTACACCCCGGGCAAAGCCGGGTAGAAAAGCTAGTTAAACATATGTATGTGCATGTTGTGTCGTCGTGTGACTGATATGTGTCTCTCTTTGCGTTGACAGGTATCGGTCTCTATAATAAACCAGTCATACGCAATAGTCCTGGATCACAGCTGGAGCTCATTAGATTTGCACGTCATTACCATACAATATTGGCAACTGCGGGGGGTTGACGTGATGGACAGAATTTCATCCTGTTAGCGTACCCCTAAAAATAAAATAAAAAAAATCCAAACATTTTATAGCCAAAGATATTTGCTTCATATTCAATTTGACGCTCGGGAATATAGCGCAACGTTTAGTATACAAAAAATTGTGTTAAAGTATGAATTTTGTTGGTTTTGTATCGTTTTAGTAGAATAAATGATGGCAATCAATATTTAGGTTCACTTGTAAACGAAATCAACCCATCTTCCAATCGGTCTACCTTGCTTTCTTTCACATCCTCTCGCGGATACCATTTCAGTATTTCTCGCGTCCATCTGCCATACATTATTCTTGTTATACCAAGCATATGTACATCTTTCCCATGCTACTCTGTGTGCACTGAATCTTGCGTAGCATTCTTGAATTTAGCGTCACATTCGTACGTCATAACTGGCAGTACAGTGCATTGGTCGTATGCCTTATTTTTTATGCATAGCGGAATGTTGGATTTAAAAACAATGTTCATTCTTCCAAAAGCACTCCATCCTAGTTTCATTCTTCGTTTTATATCTTCTCTCCAATCTCCTTCTATTCCTGCCTGTCTTAAGCAATCAGCATTCAATTGACTCCACACATCTTAAACTCGGTCTACCTTGCTTTCTTTCACATCCTCTTGGATACCATTCCAGTATTTCTCCTAACGTGCCATCCATTCTTCTCGCTATGTATCCTCTTCAACTTTTTCACACGTTCCGCCATTGGTCATGCACCTCACCCATGTATTCCTCTTACGATCTCTTCTTATTAACACCGAGCATATGTACATCTTTCCATGTTTCTGTGTGTCTCTTATAGGCTCCTAAACCACTCAACCGATCGCGATGAAACTTTCAGGACTTATTGTGATCATGCCGGGGATGGTTCCTGTGAAAAGAAATCGGGATAAAACGGGAACGGGAACGGGAACGGGCCTGTTCATGCGTCAGATAACGTACTAGGAACGGGAACGGGATCGGGATCGGGAACGGGATCGGGAACGGGATCAGAAATCGGAAAAAAACGGGAACGGGAACAGGAACGGGCCTGCTCATGCGTCAGATAACGTACTAGGAACGGGAACGGGATCGGGAGCGGGAACGGGAACGGGAACGGGCCTGCTCACGCGTCAGATAACGTACTAGTATTTGATATATAAGTCATTTTAAAGAGAATGCATTCAAGCAATTGATTTTTTTCAACAGTCCGCGAGTATTAGGCGATGCGGATTTGAAATGTGTACTCGGCGAAACATTGATCAATTTGAGGAACGCTGATCTACGTACGTGAATTTTCGTACACGTACAGACAGTACCCTGTTCTGTTTACGAATGGTAATTTTAAGTGTTGAAAAAATGTTTACGCTCACAAAAAAAGTGTAAAATTGGAGTCGCGCCGGAAAGCCGACTTTATAAAAGTGCAGCTCGACAAGATTGGTTTTAAAAGAGAAAATACACAATGGATGGTTACCACAAAGGCCATGTCTAGGGGTGTGGGTTTTCCCCAACGCGGAATATAGCGACCCCTGTGGTAAAGCAATAAAAAATGGTGTTGAAAACGCGAACGGGGCGGCCGCTAATTTATGGTGGCCGGACTTTGCACGCTCAAAAAGGCGGCCCCATAATCTTTCTTTACAAAAACGGAAAAACGAATAAAGCTTTTTATCCGCCGCCTTAAATTTTCATTTAACGCGGTTTCGTTTTCCGCGAGAGCTTTTTTCCATACGTACCCGTGTACTCCATGTATATTTATTCCGCAAAAAACACGACGAATAAAAAAAACACGCTGCAGTCGCAGACCATTTCTGCGCGGAGATGTTTATCGCGAGCTTAAATTGAAATTTTCACGCGCTCGAGAAATGGTCGTGTGAGAAAATGGTTTTTCACACAAACACAAAAATACATCTGAGATCATAGATCATCACCTGGAGTTTGCTAGTACTATATGGAACCCGTTTTACCAAGATTCTATTACTAAATTGGAAAAAATAATAATAAGAAGTTCCATACATACTCCATTTCCAGGTTTCTTCTGCAAATTCTCGTGATTATGTACGTCCTTCTGCAATTCAGAAGGACGGTTTCGGATCTCTGCTTTGTATTTAAGCTTTTAAATAATTTATCAGACAGCTCTTACCTACTAAGCTTTAAAATAATTTATCAGATAGCTCTTACCTACTAAGTAGGATCTTTCTGCATTGTCCCCTAGATCTGTCAGAAATCCTCCATTGTTTCATTTGAATTTTTGTTCTACTAATGTAGTTATTGCAGAAGTTTGTGAGAAGTCATCTGGAATTTGCTAGTACTATGTACATATATGGAACCCGTTTTACCAAGATTCCATTACTAAACTGGAAAAAATATTTAAGAAGTTCCATGCGTAATCCATTTCCAGGTTTCGTCTTTTCACTTTTTCTTCCAATTCCCATGATTATGCCCTTCTGAAATCTAGTAGGACAGTCTCGGATCTCTGCTTTATATTTAAGCTTTTAAATGGGATCCTTCTGCATTGTCCCCATATATCTGTCAGAAATCCTCCATTGTTTAATTTGAATATTTTTTTCACGAATTATTCGCAAAACATCTTCATTTATAGATCCTGCTCGTCATTCAACGAAATTCCTGCACATATTGATATTCCTTGCCCTCCTTCAGATTATCTTTACTTAAATTCCTTTCCAGCCCTAACTCCTAAGTTCCTTTCTTGTTGTTTGTTTTAAACTATTTTGGCTGTAGTGTATTATGTGAAATTAATATTATTTTATATTTTATATTGTACTCTATGAGTTGTTTGTTACCTAATATTAAATAAATATTTTCAACGTGGATAATGCACGAATGGTTGTCACACAAAAAAAAAGTGGATATACTATATTGTATTTCTCCAGTCGGCCAGTTTTCAGATTTATTTAGCCACATCCGGTGCGCGTCCAAACCACCTCTAGTTTTCCATTGTTTTTTCATTGCGACGTAGAGACGATGTTCTTTTTTCATCGTTACAATAGTGACCGTGCCAAAAGTCTAGAATGCTAGCAAATATCTGCGAAATTTTCGTTGAAGTTTTATGGGTTTCGGTGAAATATGTTCCTTTAGAAACAACGCAACGTCGTTAATTCTATTCTATAATATTACCTTATACATATACATTTTTGACTTTCTATAGAACCCGAATTATACTAAAATACAATAACTCATTCGAAATTGATCAAAATAAGCGATTAATCGAGAACAACTTAAATTGAAATTTTTACTTTAAGGAAACTACATAATATGTACAAACATATATGTAGTTGATTTGAGTCGCCTAGTTCCAAATCCCGATAAGTCCACAATATATAAAAAACGAGGATAAAATATTTTCTGGTTCTAAGAATGTTTTCAAACGATGCCTTATACTTGAATTATTCCAAATACCGCCAAGTGCGCCGTAAAAAAATATTGAAAATCAGTGTTAGTTCCAAAAACTGACAATTGCACTATGATAAAAGCTGATAAAAGCCACATTTAGAAACAAACAACGATAAGTCCATGTTTCTAATCTCAATATTTTGTTTAATATCAACAAAATTAAGTTTAAATGAGTTTAAACGCCATCAAGCAAATATGTAAGTCTGTAGCAGAAAAACCGCGTTTGCGAACAAGTGAGTTTTATGGACTTATCGGAATTTGGAACTAGGCGACTCATTTATAGTTTTCTTGATACTTTTAATCTAAAGGTTCTAACGCAAATTATGAATAGTGTGATATATGTATGTATATATTATATCATGTGCTTACAAAAGAAGGCATACGACCAATGCGTACTGCCAGTTATGACGTATGGATGTGAAACTTGAACGTTAAATTCAAGAATGCTACGTAAGATCCAATGCACACACCGAAGCATGGAAAGATGTATGCATGGTATAACAGGAAGAGATCGTAAGAGGAATTCATGGGTAAGAAGTATGACCAAAGTGGCAGATATAGCAAAACGTGTGAAAAAGTCGAAGTGGATACATAACGAGAAGAATGGATGGCAGATGGGACGCGAGAAATACTGGAATGGTATACGCGAGAGGATGTGAAAGAAAGCAAGGTAGACCGAGTGGAAGATGGGTCGATAAATTGAGAAGAATGTGTGCAGTCAAGTGGATGCAGATTGGCATCTAGCAGTGGATTTATGCCCAGAAATAATCTTATTATTCTAATGTACAACATGAAATATAATCACGTAATATTTGTTTTAAAATAATTGAAATTGCATCCCAAAATGCATTACTGCAAAAATTTACAAAACTTTTTATTCTAATGTACATCGCGGTATACAAGTTTAATTTAATTTAATTTAAATACGATGTATCGACATTTCATTACTTGGAAGTTCGTTAGTGCAAAAATTTAACCACAGAATATGAACGCCATAATTTGATTTTTAAACAGGCGTTAAACGTAAATTATACCATTAGTTTTTAATAAAATATGAAATTTAATTCGGTTCATTTTATATAAAAAAAAAATAAAAATGTATTTGAGGATTAGCGTCACCCCATTCACATATCCGACAGTAGTTTTATAAGTATTCTATTAAAAATTAATAAAAAATTACTTCAATATCCGCTTCTACGTATTCACTAGTGTACATTTCCAACGTAATATAATATTGCAACAGTGAATATACCTTTTGTGAATATGATATTTGTATGCGGCGACCCCCCACCCCACACCGATAGGAACCATTGGAGCATAGTTCCCAGTATGCATATTGGCTGCACCCTTACAAAACCCACCCCTGACACGATATAGGGCTTCGAACAACCCCAGCACCCCGAAAAATAATAGCCATCGATAATTAAAATTGGAGTTTTCAATAACCGACCCAAAGCCAATTTCATTCTACCCAATCTAAAATTCAATTTTATTCAAGCACATACCTTTATTACCCACTCCTTGTATATTTTACACCCTGAAATTCTTCCAGACTTGCACAAAATAGTTTTAGACTGTAAAAGATTACATTGCAACGGTGTGTATATTCTATTTTGAATATTTCATGCGCTAACCGAATTTGCAGAGCGTTTCGCGAGGCGATGTAATCTATTTGTGCGCAAACAAACCGTTTACACTACTTCCTCTATACAACACACAATACACAATCCCCGTGCATTGCATGGGAGTTAGGGGGAAAGCAAATAGTTACCACTATCTTTGTGTCCGTATCACTTGAAATTGTTCAAATATAAATTTAATTAAACGAAAAGAAAATAGACTGTAGAGCGAGCACTCCTGCTTGCTGTCTTGCAGACTTTAGCGCGAAACGAACGAGCGCCACTTTAGACACTGGCAATGATACTGAAAAATTGATAATAAACCTTGATGTTCATTTGCAATGTCTTAAATGCATCATATTTTATAAGACATGCAAATAATAAACTGAATGTTATGCGTATAAATTAAAATATCGTGAAAATTCGATGATATCCTTTACTTGGCGTACTAGACGCTTACTGTATCATGCAAAATTTCAATCGTATTTTGCTTTTTAATACACTTTAATAAAATTAAGTTTTTAAACAATGCGCACCTCTCCAATTCTCTTCCATTCCTGTCTGTCTTGAATAATCTGCATCCACTTGACTCCGCACATTCTTCTTAATTTATCAGCCCATCTTCCACTTGGGCTACCTTGCTTTCTTTCACATCCTCTCGGATAACCATTCCAGTATTTCTCGCGTCCATCCATTTTTGTCGCTATGCGACGATCTCTTCTTGTTATATCAAGCATACTTTCATCTGTGTGCACTGGATTGTACATAAGATTTTTGAATTGACCATCCACATTTCACATCCATACGACATAACTGGCAGCATGCCTTCTTTTTTAAGCATAGCGGAATGTTGGATTTAAAAACTATGTTCATTCTTAGAAAAGCACTCCATCCTAGTTTCATTTATCGTTTTATTTCTTCTTCTGCTATCAAAAGCACACCATCCACTGCTGGATGAAGGTCTCTCCGATCCTCTTCCATTCCTGTCTGTCTTGAGCAATCTGCATCCACTCAACTCCACACATTCTTCTTAATTTATCAGCTCATCTTCCACTTGGGCTACCTTGCTTTCTTTCACATCCTCTCGGATACCATTCCAGTATTTCACATCAACTTTTTCATACTTCTTACCCATGTATTCCTCTTGCGATCTCATCTTGTTATACCGAGCATACATATTTCGATGCTTCTCTGTGTGTACTTGGATCTTGTGTAACATTCTTGAATTTAGCATCCACGTTTCACATCCATACGCCATAACTGGCAGTACGCATTGGTCGTATGCCTGCATTTTTAAGCATAGCAGAATGTTGGATTTAAAAACTATGTTCATTCTTCTAAAAGCACTCATTATTCTTTTTTTTTCACCGTTTGTCCTAGGTATAAAAAACTATCAACTATCTCTACAATATGATTATCTACTATGACTACGCTGTGCGTGCAATTTTTAAGCCTACTTTCATACTTTCGTTGCTTAATTCTGTTAATCTATTTTGTAAATCTAATGAGTCACACGTCTTATTATTAATTATGAGTAAAATTTTACAAATATTAAATATCATATCTAAACTTTAAGCTTATAGAACTCAACGTCAAAATTTTAATACGTTTCAAACAATGAATTGAAAAGTCAATCGATACCCATTCGCACGCTTATAAATTCGTAAAACTTTACAGCTTCAATGACGCGTGAAGTGTTTAAGTGCTTCAATGGCGTCTGTTTGAGTTTCAACATCTCAATCCACGCTACCAAAGTTTACACAGAAGACCCAAGTACATAGATAACCCATACAATTGATTATTCCACCGTAGTGAAGACAAACCCCTTCAACGCAACGCACTCGAGAACAAATAGGTATATTCTCGAACAATATCGAATTAATTTGAACGTTTCGGTTACGTCAAACACGCACTTCCGAACTGTGCATCCTCTCACGAGGACAGGTGTTTAGTAAAACGCCTCGTTATATCCGCGATGGATAGTACACATATGTAGGTATGTAAATTCCATCCCCTGAAGTCCTCGCTGTATCCAGTCTAACGCTCGAGCATAATGGCTCAGTTATAAACGTAATTAATTAAATCTCAACAAACACTCAGAGTGGTGAAAATACTCTGTTTGAGTGTACATACATACATATGTAGGTGTCGTTCTGATTCTCAAACTGTTGCAATTTTCGTTTTATTCAACGATCACTGTGAGGCTATTAATTTTGTATTTTTCTTATTATAGCTTACGTACTGATCGGTAGACCGTAGCTTCTGATATGGACTTAGACCTTTAATGTAACCTTAAGTTTTGACATTTATAAGGCCTTTATTATACTCTAGCAAGTCTTGCAATTTGGTATATGCGATGGAAAAAATGAACTTTTTTTACTATACCAACTCAAATTCTCTGTATGAGCCGTTATAAATTATTTATTACTAGCTGACCCGGAATGCGTTGCAATGCCCGATACCGTTCCTGTTCCAGATTCTGATCCCGTTGCCGATCCCGTTCCCGTTGCCGATCCCGTTCCCGTTCCCATTCCCGTTCCTAGTACGTTATCTGACGCTTGAGCAGGCCCGTTCCTGTTCCTGTTCTCATTTTTTCCCGATTCCAGATCCCGGTCCCGTTCCCGATACCGTTCCCGTTCCCGTTCCTAGTACGCTATCTGACGCGTGAGCAGGCCCGTTCCCGTTTTCTCCCGATTTTTTTTCACAGGAACCATCCCCGGCATGATCACAATAAGTCCTGAAAGTTTCATCGCGATCGGTTGAGTGGTTTAGGAGCCTATAAGAGACAGACATTGATTTATATATATATAGATTGTAAGAAGAGATCGTAAGAGGAATACATGGGTAAGAAGCATGACCAAGGTGGAAGATATAGCGGAACGTGTGAAAAAGTTGAAGTGAACACATAGCGAGAAGAATGGATGGCAGATGGACGCGAGAAATACTGGAATGGTATCCAAGAGGATGTGAAAGAAAGCAAGGTAGATGGAGTGGAAGATGGGCTAATGAATTGAGAAGAATGTGTGGAGTCGAGTTAGATCAGATTTTTCAAGACAGACAGGAATGGAAGAGGATTGGAGAAACCTTCATCCAGCAGTGGATAGGGAACGGCTGAAAATGATGAAATTGATCAGATATGTTTGTAGCCAACTCATTTTTTTTTCAAAATTGGACCACTTTCATTTTTAACGGCTCATATGTATAAAATTCTCGTGTGTATACTTGTTATCTTATAGATTCCCGTTTACATAGGTACTTCATATGATCTTATTTGTCTTGTGTGGTACTTGAGTGCAAGTTCAGTGTGGTTACTCAAAATATAACCAGAATTTACCATTGAATATGGTGTCAGAAGTGAGATGATATTATGAAAAAATTCAAAATAATTAATTCTGAGAAATCAGGGTTACATAAACTTAATTGTTAATTGCTTACCATAAGAGTACCATAACATTTGAGTATTGCAAGTTCAGAAAAATAGTATTCATTGTAATACAATCAGTTTCACGGACCGGGAAATGCCGCGTATAAAAATTAAATGTTTTATGTATTCATCGTGATTTTCAGCCGTTCACCATCCACTGTCTGTCTTGAGCAATCTGCATTCACTTGACTCGACACATTCTTCTCAATTCATCAGCCCATCGTCCACTCGGTCTACCTTGCTTTCTTTCACATCCTCTCGGATACCATTCCAGTATATCTCGCGTCCATCTATTCGTCTGTCCAGCCCATTGCCACTTCAACTTTTTCACTCGTTGTTTTATGTATTATGTATCTTTAATGTTATAATATAATTTTTTTCATTGACCGTCGTTATTGTGCACATTTTCACCGTGATGAAAATCACAGATTTTCTCACAACACAAATTTCATATTTTTCCCCCGGAAAAGCGTTAATGAGATAATTAAGAAGGCATTTATCAGGCGGTCGCCGAAAAAAAAAAAAAAAAACGACAGAAATGTCTGCGGCATTCATATCCATTCATTACCCCCTTCTTTCGCATTAATCTCGTCGGTAGTTAATGGTGAAAAAATTTTTGCAAAATATTTTTTTCCGGCCGAAATATTTTTATCGCGTACCTAAATGAAAAAAAAAAAAAAAAAAAACAAAAAAAAAAAAAAAATTGGGGCGGACCTCAAATAAATTAAGCCACGGTGAGCTTTTTTTTTTTTTTTTTTTTAAACGGCCGCGTTATTATTTAAGACCTGAAAACTACCTAAATAGAAAATACGCACGACTTTTTTTTCTGTTTTTGACGTCTGCGTAAATATAGATTATTTATTGGAAACGTCCCTGAAATATAATGAAGAGTACTTTCATTTGTTTACATATTGTCTATAAAATTCTTCAACTCACACCTAACAGGTAAAATTACAACGTTAAAAGTTTTTTACATAATTTTTTCATGAACAAAACAAAACAAAATCTTTCTCCTTGTTTAAATTTGTTAATTTATTACTAAATTTTTGTAAACTACTAAAATTGCTGATTTTATTGAAATATGCGAATTCTGTATATTGTAATTATTTTTTCTGAACAGATATTTTTATTTCAATTATATATTTTTAAATTAGATAAGAATTTATTACCAAAATATTTAATAAGTGGGTATAATATATGTACATAGTCATAATACTAGGGATAAGAATAAGTTAATAGTTAAGAATTTAAAATTAAGTAGATCCAGGAGAAGTATTCTTCTGTACAGGGGTGCTTTTGAATATAATGGTACATATATTCAACATAAAGTACATATAAACTAAATAGTCCATATGTACCTACTAATGATATGTACATAGTATTCAATATTAACGAATCTTTTATATACCTATATTTATTTTACGATCAATAGAGAAAACCAATCACAATTCTATACAAAACCCGTATTCAAGCATACAAAAAGTGTATCTCAAAACGAAAACTAGTATTGTTCTTCATTGCTCTGTCAAGTACATATGTATGTACATATGTATATGATGAGGAAAGAAAGTCAAATTATTTTCTGAAAAGCTCATATCAAACGATGAGTACGTTAAGGGGCCAATTGGCCATACATACATAGTTCATAGTCATTTAACATGCAAATATGTACAATTGTACATACACATAGTCATACCAAGTAGATGTTCAATTGAGATGTCTATAATAATATTATATAGGTATATACAATTTACATATATATGTACATATATAATATTATGTAAAGAAGAAGAAATAAAACGATGTATGAAACTAGGATGGAGTGCGTTTCGGAAGAATGAACATTGTTTTTAAATCTTAAGCTTAAAAAATAAGGTGTACGACCTTGGACGCTAAATTCAAGAATGCTACGAAAGATCCAGTGCACCCAGAGGAGCATCGAAAGATGTATGCTCGCTATAACAAGAAGAGATACATGGGTAAGAAGTATGAAAAAAGTGGCAATGGGCTGGACACTTAGCGAGAAGTATTATATTATTGTCATCATCATTTTCAGCCGTTCACCATCCACTGCTGGATGAAGGCCTCTCCAATCCTCTTCCATTCCTGTCTGTCTTGAGCAATCTGCATCGACTTGACTCTACACACTCTTCTCAATTCGTCAGCTTATGTATGTTCCAATCGGTCTACCTTGCTTTCTTTCACATCCTCTCGGATACCATTCTAGTATTTTTCGCGTCCATCTGCCATCCATTCTTATCGCTATGTGTCCAATTCAACTTTTTCTCTCTTGTTGTTATTGTTATCTTTTGATCTCTTCTTGTTATATCAAGCATACTGGATAGTACGTAACATTTTGGAATTTACCATCCACGTTTCACATCTATACGTCATAACTGGCAGTACGCATTGGTCGTACGCCTTCTTTTTTTTTTTAAGCATAGCCGAATGTTGTATTTAAAACTGTTCATTCTCCCAAAAGCACTCCATCCTAGTTTCATTCTTCGTTTTATTTCTTCTTCTTTACATCCAGTCATATTCACCAATTGTCCTATTGTATAGGTATAATAATATTCCTTTAATATTACATCACAAGTATAAGTATCATACATACATAGTCAAAGTGCATAGTGCAATGCCTCATATTAAACGCATGTGATGCCTTGAGATGCCGATCGGCGTCTTCCTAATTGCATTCCAGGCGTCACTTACGCTCATTACTCACTCAAACACACACACAAAATATACCTATATAATCAAATGCCTAGTATTAAATCTATTTAGATCGATATTACATACATATGTGCGTTCATTGAACAAAGGTTCGTTCACTTTCGTCGAACCGTTCTTAAATGAGACGAAATCGCGAATCGCGTGGGTCGCATTCGACCCACGACAACACCACAAACGTCGACACCGTAAATTTTGCAACGAAACGACCCAGACAAATTAAACGAGAACGTATGCATATACCAGACGTGGTCAAACTGCGGAACGTGAGCCGCATGAGGCTCTTTCGTACGTTGAATGCGATTGAAAAAAGAGTTTATTCGGTAAAGCTCTACTCACGCGGTGAAATCGTTTCGAAATTTTCAGCGCAAGTCGAGGAACTGTTAAATTCGATATATTTGATGCGTGAACTACAATATGTACATATGTACAAATGTATGCTGTCATTTTAGTGTTTTTGGTATTTTTATTATAAAGCGTGTATTTAAATTTCACGTGTGGTGGTGTTTGTGACCGTGTAACAATTTGACCTCGAAATTTTGACTGATTTGTATCAGGTATCATCCCCTGATTACGTTTTCATGATTTCTGGAAAATGTCTGTGTATGGCTGTGTGTCTTTTGTGTACTTTTTCTCCGAAACTGTCAAGTCGATCGAGCTGGAATTTTATGTCTATTATTTTCAAGTATCAGATATTATGATTTTGGTCAACTGGAAGTGTCAGTTTACTCTTGAACGAGATTTTTTTTCGACCTTTTAAACATTTGGTATCTTCATAATTAGAGACCGGTCAGACCTGGAAACGATTATAATTTGGACCGCGAAGAAAGTCGTAAAACTCGAAAAGGTGATTTGTTCGATGACATCAGCTTTTGCAAGCCGTTCCCGCTCCTTCATACTTCTCGCCTATATTTCAGCCTTGACGACAATTTCCAATACGGCCCTGCAAACCGGTTTCTGTACCTGCAGCCTACGTTCATGCCAATTCTGACCGGTCTCTATTCATAATATTGTAATATTATAATCCTTAAGCGGACCTTACACGTTCAATAATACTATCTTTAATTTGAAAGTCGATATTGATGGAATGACGGCAAGTAATGACGCGAATCCGGATATTTTGATATCGGAGCATCAGTATTAGCGAGTGGAGGGGATACTGTCATTAATGCCAGTAATGACAGTATTATTGAAAGGTCCACTTTAGGATAACATTTAGTTACAAAAAAACAACATTAAAATCAGTCAACCGGAAGTTGATTTTTTTTTTTCTTGTTTATATAATGAACAATGTCAAAATAGTTGACTGAGGCAACAAGCGTCAACATTTTACTTTATTTAAATGTTATTTCAATTTCTTCGCACACGTTGTCTCTATCTATTATATTTAAACTGCTAAAATCAAGAATGTTACCAAGATCCAGTGCACACAGAGAAGCACGGGAAGATGTTTGCTCGGTATAACGAGAAGGTATAACAGAACGTGTGAAAAGTTAAAGTTAAAGTGGACACATAGCGAGAAGAATGGATGGATGCGATAAATGCTGGAATGGTATCTGAGAGGATGTGAAAGAAAGCAAGGTAGATCGAGTGGACGATGGGACTAATGAATTAAAACGAATGTGTTGAGTTAAGATAAATAAGGCATACAACCAATGTGTACTGCCAGTTATGACGTATGGATGTGAAACGTGGATGGTAAATTCAAAAATGTTACGTAAGATCCAGTGCACATCGAGAAGCATGGAAAGGTGTATGCTTGATTTAACAAGAAGAGATCGTAAGAGGAATACATGGGTGAGAAGTATGACCAATAGCGGAACGTGTAACAAAAGTTGGAGTGGACACATATCGAGAAGAATGGATGGCAGATGGACGCGAAAAATACTGGAATGGTATCAGAGAGGATGTGAAAGAAAGCAAGGTACACCCAGTGGACCATGGGCTGATGAATTGAGCAGAATGTGTGGAGTCAAGTGGATGCAGATTGCTTGGAAACAAACAGGAATGGAAGAGGATTGGGTACGCCTTCATCCAGTAGTGGATGGTGATCAACTGTCTTATATTATTAACTAGATTTATTACCCGGCTTTGCCGGGATGTAATTAATATAATGTAATATAGTGTTTGTTTAGTAAATTATTTCGGGAGCCCAAAAAAGGGGCCGCCGGGGCAGGAGGGTCTGGGGGGGGGGTGGTAAGGGGCCGGCATAGCTTTTAGGGAGTATAGTAACACTATAGTAACGCTATGACGTCACTATAGGATTTTTCGAGTTTTTTTGATTTTTTCAACTTTTGATACCCCCTAAAGCCATTCCGGCCCTCAAACCACCCCCCAGACGTCCTTCAAGCCCCGGCGGTCCCCTTTTTGGACTCCCTCAAGCCATGCCGGCCCCTACCACCCCAGACCCCCCCTCAAGCCCCGGCGGTCCCTTTTTTGAACTCCTGAAAAGCAATGCCGACCCCTTACCAACCCCCAGACTCCCCTCCTATCCCGGCGACCCTTTTTTGGACTCCCGAAAAGCAATGCCGGCCCCTTACCATCCCCCAAACCCTCCTTCTTACCCCGGCGGCCCCTTTTTTGGACTCCCGAAAAGCAATGCTGGCCCCTTAGTACCGCCCAGACCCCCCTCCTGCCCCGGCGGCCCCTTTTTGGGCTCCCGAAACACTATCTGCTTAAATCTACTTAAATCTGCCGAAAACATCTACTATCGTGTGTACATACTTCGTCGTTTCTATTAATCGCACCCGAGCAACGCCTGGTAATTGACGAATGACCCATACGTACATACATACATACAAACTTAAGCGTTTTATATATTAGATATGAGTGGGCTAACAATAGCTAACAAAAAGAAGTGTATTAAGCATTTCGGACAAACTGACAGATACAGACAAGGCTTTTGTATTCATCGTGATTTTCAGCCGTTCACCATCCACTGTCTGTCTTGAGCAATCTGCATTCACTTGACTCGACACATTCTTCTCAATTCATCAGCCCATCGTCCACTCGGTCTACCTTGCTTTCTTTCACATCCTCTCGGATACCATTCCAGTATATCTCGCGTCCATCTATTCGTCTGTCCAGCCCATTGCCACTTCAACTTTTTCACTCGTTGTTTTATGTATTATGTATCTTTAATGTTATAATATAATTTTTTCATTGACCGTCGTTATTGTGCACATTTTCACCGTGATGAAAATCACAGATTTTCTCACAACACAAATTTCATATTTTTCCCCCGGAAAAGCGTTAATGAGATAATTAAGAAGGCATTTATCAGGCGGTCGCCGAAAAAAAAAAAAAAACGACAGAAATGTCTGCGGCATTCATATCCATTCATTACCCCCTTCTTTCGCATTAATCTCGTCGGTAGTTAATGGTGAAAAAATTTTTTGCAAAATATTTTTTTTCCGGCCGAAATATTTTATCGCGTACCTAAATGAAAAAAAAAAAAAAAAAAACAAAAAAAAAATTGGGGCGGACCTCAAATAAATTAAGCCACGGTGAGGCTTTTTTTTTTTTTTTAAACGGCCGCGTTATTATTTAAGACCTGAAAAACTACCTAAATAGAAAATACGCACGACTTTTTCTGTTTTTGACGTCTGCGTAAATATAGATTATTTATTGGAAACGTCCCTGAAATATAATGAAGAGTACTTTCATTTGTTTACATATTGTCTATAAAATTCTTCAACTCACACCTAACAGGTAAAATTACAACGTTAAAGTTTTTTACATAATTTTTCATGAACAAAACAAAACAAAATCTTTCTCCTTGTTTAAATTTGTTAATTTATTACTAAATTTTTGTAAACTACTAAAATTGCTGATTTTATTGAAATATGCGAATTCTGTATATTGTAATTATTTTTCTGAACAGATATTTTTATTTCAATTATATATTTTTAAATTAGATAAGAATTTATTACCAAAATATTTAATAAGTGGGTATAATATATGTACATAGTCATAATACTAGGGATAAGAATAAGTTAATAGTTAAAATTTAAAATTAAGTAGATCCAGGAGAAGTATTCTTCTGTACAGGGGGTGCTTTTGAATATAATGGTACATATATTCAACATAAAGTACATATAAACTAAATAGTCCATATGTACCTACTAATGATATGTACATAGTATTCAATATTAACGAATCTTTTATATACCTATATTTATTTTACGATCAATAGAGAAAACCAATCACAATTCTATACAAAACCCGTATTCAAGCATACAAAAAGTGTATCTCAAAACGAAAACTAGTATTGTTCTTCATTGCTCTGTCAAGTACATATGTATGTACATATGTATATGATGAGGAAAGAAAGTCAAATTATTTTCTGAAAAGCTCATATCAAACGATGAGTACGTTAAAGGGGCCAATTGGCCATACATATGTACATAGTTCATAGTCATTTAACATGCAAATATGTACAATTGTACATACACATAGTCATACCAAGTAGATGTTCAATTGAGATGTCTATAATAATATTATATAGGTATATACAATTTACATATATATGTACATATATAATATTATGTAAAGAAGAAGAAATAAAACGATGTATGAAACTAGGATGGAGTGCGTTTCGGAAGAATGAACATTGTTTTTTAAATCTTAAAAAAAAAATAAGGTGTACGACCTTGGACGCTAAATTCAAGAATGCTACGAAAGATCCAGTGCACCCAGAGGGCATCGAAAGATGTATGCTCGCTATAACAAGAAGAGATACATGGGTAAGAAGTATGAAAAAAAAAGTGGCAATGGGCTGGACACTTAGCGAGAAGTATTATATTATTGTCATCATCATTTTCAGCCGTTCACCATCCACTGCTGGATGAAGGCCTCTCCAATCCTCTTCCATTCCTGTCTGTCTTGAGCAATCTGCATCGACTTGACTCTACACACTCTTCTCAATTCGTCAGCTTATGTATGTTCCAATCGGTCTACCTTGCTTTCTTTCACATCCTCTCGGATACCATTCTAGTATTTTTCGCGTCCATCTGCCATCCATTCTTATCGCTATGTGTCCAATTCAACTTTTTCTCTCTTGTTGTTATTGTTATCTTTTGATCTCTTCTTGTTATATCAAGCATACTGGATAGTACGTAACATTTTGGAATTTACCATCCACGTTTCACATCTATACGTCATAACTGGCAGTACGCATTGGTCGTACGCCTTCTTTTTTAAGCATAGCCGAATGTTGTATTTAAAAACTGTTCATTCTCCCAAAAGCACTCCATCCTAGTTTCATTCTTCGTTTTATTTCTTCTTCTTTACATCCAGTCATATTCACCAATTGTCCTATTGTATAGGTATAATAATATTCCTTTAATATTACATCACAAGTATAAGTATCATACATACATAGTCAAAGTGCATAGTGCAATGCCTCATATTAAACGCATGTGATGCCTTGAGATGCCGATCGGCGTCTTCCTAATTGCATTCCAGGCGTCACTTACGCTCATTACTCACTCAAACACACACACAAAATATACCTATATAATCAAATGCCTAGTATTAAATCTATTTAGATCGATATTACATACATATGTGCGTTCATTGAACAAAGGTTCGTTCACTTTCGTCGAACCGTTCTTAAATGAGACGAAATCGCGAATCGCGTGGGTCGCATTCGACCCACGACAACACCACAAACGTCGACACCGTAAATTTTGCAACGAAACGACCCAGACAAATTAAACGAGAACGTATGCATATACCAGACGTGGTCAAACTGCGGAACGTGAGCCGCATGAGGCTCTTTCATTACGTTGAATGCGATTGAAAAAAAGAGTTTATTCGGTAAAGCTCTACTCACGCGGTGAAATCGTTTCGAAATTTTCAGCGCAAGTCGAGGAACTGTTAAATTCGATATATTTGATGCGTGAACTACAATATGTACATATGTACAAATGTATGCTGTCATTTTAGTGTTTTGGTATTTTTTATTATAAAGCGTGTATTTAAATTTCACGTGTGGTGGTGTTTGTGACCGTGTAACAATTTGACCTCGAAATTTTGACTGATTTGTATCAGGTATCATCCCTGATTACGTTTTCATGATTTCTGGAAAATGTCTGTGTATGGCTGTGTGTCTTTTGTGTACTTTTTTCTCCGAAACTGTCAAGTCGATCGAGCTGGAATTTTATGTCTATTATTTTCCAAGTATCAGATATTATGATTTTGGTCAACTGGAAGTGTCAGTTTACTCTTGAACGAGATTTTTTCGACCTTTTAAACATTTGGTATCTTCATAATTAGAGACCGGTCAGACCTGGAAACGATTATAATTTGGACCGCGAAGAAAGTCGTAAAACTCGAAAAGGTGATTTGTTCGATGACATCAGCTTTTGCAAGCCGTTCCCGCTCCTTCATACTTCTCGCCTATATTTCAGCCTTGACGACAATTTCCAATACGGCCCTGCAAACCGGTTTCTGTACCTGCAGCCTACGTTCATGCCAATTCTGACCGGTCTCTATTCATAATATTGTAATATTATAATCCTTAAGCGGACCTTACACGTTCAATAATACTATCTTTAATTTGAAAGTCGATATTGATGGAATGACGGCAAGTAATGACGCGAATCCGGATATTTTGATATCGGAGCATCAGTATTAGCGAGTGGAGGGGATACTGTCATTAATGCCAGTAATGACAGTATTATTGAAAGGTCCACTTTAGGATAACATTTAGTTACAAAAAAACAACATTAAAATCAGTCAACCGGAAGTTGGATTTTTTTCTTGTTTATATAATGAACAATGTCAAAAATAGTTGACTGAGGCAACAAGCGTCAACATTTTTACTTTATTTAAATGTTATTTCAATTTCTTCGCACACGTTGTCTCTATCTATTATATTTAAACTGCTAAAATCAAGAATGTTACCAAGATCCAGTGCACACAGAGAAGCACGGGAAGATGTTTGCTCGGTATAACGAGAAGGTATAACAGAACGTGTGAAAAGTTAAAGTTAAAGTGGACACATAGCGAGAAGAATGGATGGATGCGATAAATGCTGGAATGGTATCTGAGAGGATGTGAAAGAAAGCAAGGTAGATCGAGTGGACGATGGGACTAATGAATTAAAACGAATGTGTTGAGTTAAGATAAATAAGGCATACAACCAATGTGTACTGCCAGTTATGACGTATGGATGTGAAACGTGGATGGTAAATTCAAAAATGTTACGTAAGATCCAGTGCACATCGAGAAGCATGGAAAGGTGTATGCTTGATTTAACAAGAAGAGATCGTAAGAGGAATACATGGGTGAGAAGTATGACCAATAGCGGAACGTGTAACAAAAGTTGGAGTGGACACATATCGAGAAGAATGGATGGCAGATGGACGCGAAAAATACTGGAATGGTATCAGAGAGGATGTGAAAGAAAGCAAGGTACACCCAGTGGACCATGGGCTGATGAATTGAGCAGAATGTGTGGAGTCAAGTGGATGCAGATTGCTTGGAAACAAACAGGAATGGAAGAGGATTGGGTACGCCTTCATCCAGTAGTGGATGGTGATCAACTGTCTTATATTATTAACTAGATTTATTACCCGGCTTTGCCCGGGATGTAATTAATATAATGTAATATAGTGTTTGTTTAGTAAATTATTTCGGGGAGCCCAAAAGGGGCCGCCGGGGCAGGAGGGGGTCTGGGGGGGGTAAGGGGGCCGGCATAGCTTTTAGGGAGTATAGTAACACTATAGTAACGCTATGACGTCACTATAGGTTTTTTTTTTTGATTTTTTCAACTTTTTTTTAAAGCCATTCCGGCCCTCAAACCACCCCAGACGTCCTTCAAGCCCCGGCGGTCCCCTTTTGGACTCCCTCAAAGCCATGCCGGCCCCCTACCACCCCCAGACCCCCTCAAGCCCCGGCGGTCCCTTTTTGAACTCCTGAAAAGCAATGCCGACCCCTTACCAACCCCAGACTCCCCTCCTATCCCGCGACCCTTTTTGGACTCCCGAAAAGCAATGCCGGCCCCTTACCATCCCCCAAACCCTCCTTCTTACCCCGGCGGCCCCTTTTTTGGACTCCCGAAAAGCAATGCTGGCCCCTTAGTACCGCCCAGACCCCCCTCCTGCCCCGGCGGCCCCTTTTTGGGCTCCCGAAACACTATCTGCTTAAATCTACTTAAATCTGCCGAAAACATCTACTATCGTGTGTACATACTTCGTCGTTTCTATTAATCGCACCCGAGCAACGCCTGGTAATTGACGAATGACCCATACGTACATACATACATACAAACTTAAGCGTTTTATATATTAGATATGAGTGGGCTAACAATAGCTAACAAAAAGAAGTGTATTAAGCATTTCGGACAAACTGACAGATACAGACAAGGCTTTTGTATGCATACATAGATTACATCATACTTGTAACTTTGCTACATACTGTTGGATTGTACATAGCTTTCTAAACTGTTGTACTTCAGTACGGTTGACTACCTCTGGCTTACAAGTACATGTACATATGTATCTGCATCTGAACATATGTATATTCTCCAGATGTTCCCCACTAACTATTAACGTTTCGTCGACGTCAATTAACGCATTGCGGTATGCCAGAGCGGTTAACGTGAAGTTTGCCCGTTTGCTTTCGGGTAAATCCAGTACCCAACAGCTACATAGAGCACTCGGCGAAGTTTACCGTTCGTGATTTAAATTATTATCAACATTTAATATATTGAAAATGTATTGAGTGTGTTTGCGGGGCGCTTGCGCGCATTTCGCAGACGTTTCCGGAAGTGGGTCGGTATCCACTTCCGGTTCTTCGGCATACCCCGAGACCAGAAGGCTGTGCCGTGCCGGAAGTAGGCCATCATAATTCACATTTTACGCGTTCTTGCGGGAACTGGACTGATAAATTACAGTTGCTTCGGACCGGATGAGCAATGCGCTTGCTTACATTTTATACGTATCTTACTATACCCAAGTTCGTGTGTGTGGAAACGATTGTATTGTCTCGTCGAAAATGGTGCAAGTACCATGTTGAAAGTTAAAGTAAGGCTGCTTGCATATTTTTGTAATTTGGAATGTGATGAGAAAAGTATCAAATTTTTGCATAAATAGCATGTAAAAATGATACTAAGCCGTTCGACTTATAATACTTATGTTTTCATATAAAGTTCAGTTCTCTCCAATTCTCTTCCATTTCTGTCTGTCTTGAGCAATCTGCATCCACTTGACTCCACACACTCTTATCAATACATCAGCCCATCGTTCACTCGGTCTACCTTGCTTTCTTTCACAGCCTCTCGGATACCATTCCAGTATTTGTCGCGTCCAATTGCCATCCATTCGCTGTGTCCACTTTGGTCACGCTTCTCATTCTATGTGTGTGCACTGGATCTTGCGTAACATTCTTAAATTTAGCATGCACGCATTTTGTCGTATGCCTTATTTTTTAAACATAGCGAAATGTTGGATTTAAAAACAATGTTCATTCTTCCAAAAGCACTCCAACCTAGTTTCATTCTTCTTATTTATGTACATCCAGTCATATTCACCAATTGTCCTAGATCTCTATATCTCTACAATATGATTATTTACAGTGACTATGTTTTGCGTGCAAAATTCATTAAACATAATTTTAGTTTTATTAAAATTAATTTTTAACCCTACTTTCATACTTTCGTATGAAATTGTGTTAATCCTAAATTTATTGTATAGTAGTACGTTTTCTGACGCGTGAGCAGGCCCGTTCCCGTTTTTTCCCGATTTTTTTTCACAGGAACCATCCCCGGCATGATCACAATAAGTCCTGAAAGTTTCATCGCAATCGGTTGAGTGGTTTAGGAGCCTATAAGACAAACAAACAGACAGATATTGATTTTTATATACATACATACTAGCTGACCCGGCATGCGTTGCAATGCCCGATACCGTTCCCGTTCCTGTTCCCGTTCCGTTCCCGGTCCCGATCCCGTTCCCGTTCCTAGTACGTTATCTGACGCGTGAGTAGGCCCGTTCCTGTTCCCGTTCCTGTTTTTTCCCGATTCCAGATGCCGGTCCCGTTCCCGATCCCGTTCCCGTTCCCGTTCCTAGTACGTTATCTGACGCGTGAGCAGGCCCGTTCCCGTTTTTTCCCGATTTTTTTTCACAGGAACCATCCCCGGCATGATCACAATAAGTCCTGAAAGTTTCATCGCGATCGGTTGAGTGGTTTAGGAGCCTATAAGAGACAGACAAACAAACACACAGACATTGATTTTTATATACATACATACATATATATATATGAGTTAAAAATAATTAGATAACCATTCCAAGCATTGAGAACTAACACTGAAAAACGTCGAGTACTATAAACATACATATACTGAAAAAAATTAACAGTTACATACATCAAAATACATTAAAATTTCATACTCGACATTAAAAATTGTGAATTTTTCGCATACTTTATATAGTTCAATATTTTGTACAGAATGAAAAAAAAGTAAACGAGACGAAAATAATAAAAATGGCGTACGACACACGAACCACCGTCACTTTTATTTTATTTCGTAATTTCTATGCGAGACAAATACCATAACGAGAGTTAATAACGACCTTACGCGGTGTGAGCGGACGTTGTCTGTGTATAAAATGAAAATTAAACGAAATTCAAATAAGATCCACCCCGTATAAATACGCATTAAGTATTACTGAGAATAGGGGAGGGTGAGTGTGAGGGTGACTTTAGCTATGGCGAGAAACTTCCCCTTTCTTAATAAGGACAGTTTTCGCGTCGCAAAGTTACGAGTGTAGTGCTGCGCTTAGGAACACATATGTATATACACACACACACACACACACGTTGGAAAACTTTACTTCGAAATCCGGCTGTTTTTCCGCGAAAATCGCGCGTAAACTTCACCCTAGTCTCCCCGTCGCTTTGGCCTTGTAAACACGAAACGATGCAAAATTTTCCGAGCAGCGGGAAAATTCCATTTTCCCCCCCCGGCCCCTCCGGTCGAATCGAACGGGGAAAAGTTAAACGGCGTTAAGCCGTTAATGTGCCGAGGGCCACAACGGAAAACATGCGAAACTAACAAACCGTTAACAATTAATTCGCATCGGGGATAAGCCCGACGAAACAATGCCGAATTTTCCCAATGTGAATTTTCTTTATATTGCGTTTTGAATTTTCACGCTAATTTTGAATTAATTTTCCACGTACATACATATGTACATTCAATTCGATCCTGTTATTTTAACAAACGTCGATATTCACAGATGGGCCCCTCATGCTCTAAAAATGTTCCGATTCTAACACTCACTTCTTCGTTATTCGAGTCTCGCATTCTGTCCATTCATCGCTACTCTTGCGACGATTTTTGTCGACCGAAAAGTATGAAGGGGCATATACTGCCGTCTTAAGCCCACTTAACGTAACTGACTTAAGCAAATTTGTGTTTTTCATCATATATTACTGATTTATTTAAATTTTTATTTAGTGCATCAGGCTATTTTATATTGTGTTTTGATAATACTTTAGTAGTTACGTCACTTCATTATTCATCATTAATGTGTACATATGACTATTCCAAACTTCAATCACTCTATTAAATTTGAAAAGAATGAATCTCTAACAATCTTATTTGATTTTTCTTTTCAGAGTCTAAGAGTATGACCTCTTAGATGAGGGTTCTCATTGAACATAATGAGGTTGGTCATTTCACATGAATAATGATTATTTATTATTTTGAATACTTCAATTGAATCACCTCTAAATCTCCTCATCTCCAATGTGGAGAGATTCAGTCTTTTCAATCTTTCGTGATAAGATAGTGACCGAAGTAAATATTGGATACGTTATTTTCGCATTGTATTTTAAGTATTGGTGATACTATTTCTCTGCGCATGCAGATACGTTAGATTTAATAGCTTAAAAAAGTCACTTTTGGATGAAGATACATTAATTTAGTTTTGAAAAATCGCAAGAATACACCCCCATAACCCCTAAAACACATCTAACTCATTTTCGTAATTTTTGTCAGTTACGTTAAGTGGGCTTAGGACGGCAGTTCATATGTCGATATTATATTTGTAGTTTTGGTTCTCAAATGAAACAATGTCCAAAATCTACATTTTGAATGTTGCCATTTGAATAATTTTTGTCATTTCATTGAAGTTCGCTTTTTAAAGGAAATTGCAATATGAATGAAATAATTTTAACCGCTGAAAAAACAGGTGAAAAATTCATATCCTTAAAAATATGCAACTTACACCATCATCATCATCACCATCCACTGCTGGATGAAGAACTCTTCCATTCCTGTCCACACATTCTAATCAATTCATCAGCCAATCGTCCACTCGGTCTACCTAGCTTTCTTTCACATCCTCTCGGATACCATTCCAGTATTTATCGCGTCCATCTGCCATCCCATCTTCTCGTTATGTGTCCACTTCAACTTTTTCACACGTTCCGCTATTGGTCATGCTTCTCACCCATGTATTCCTCTTGCGATCTCTTCTCATTATAACTATCAATACATCTTGCGTAACATTCTTGAATTTAACATCCAAGTTTCACATCCATACGTCATAAGCAATTTACATAATGAATCAATATTAATTTATGTATGTACTACATATTATGCGATCTTTACATATATTACACTCATCGTAAAAATTAATCTGTGAGATCAATAGCTATTTTGTTGATTATTTTTCTTGACATTCAGATAAAAGGCTTTATTTACGACCGATTCTTAATGATTTCCACAAAGTCCAAACTATTTTCTAATAATAATTCACCGGTTAAATGTTACCACGCTGCGTCTGAAACGGGTCACGAAGTGTGTAATACTCGACTTTTAAATATCAACACTTGACATTTTCATATCCCACGAGCTTTCGGCTATTGTATCAATTTATTTGTAAGGCGACATCGATTTTTCGATTATCCGCGTCGTACGTATACGTACGTAAATATAATAAAAAATAAATAAATAAACAAGGCGAAAAAGCTTCCTTTTTATCTTTTTTCGCTCATCGTTGGTTCGTTCGTGCAAAACTTTTATAGCAATTTAAATTTCGCCTAGCTTAAACCGAGCGGCGGGCCTTTTTTTTTTGATCGTGAATAAGGGCGATAAAGTCGAGCCGTAAAAATAAAATAAAGTGAAAATAGGATTACACGCCGTTGAGAAGGGGTTAAATGTGTGTGTGTGTGCAAAAAAAGTGGGCGAGTGTTGAACGTTCAAAAACGGAGGTTTAATTTTTAAGTTATTATTTCCTGCAGTGGTGAAATCGCGCGGTTAAATTAAAAGCACAGTTACCGCCACACAATTAAAAAGGATTTTTTTTTGTTTCGAGTGCAAAATGCACTTATATACATACATATATATATATATTTTTTAATTTAAACGGTTTATCTCCTTTCGTATGGGAAATTGTGTGTGTGTGTATAAATATTATACAAATTCGGCGTGCCTATGAAATTTGCGTTACAAATTTCGACCGCAAGCTGTTCGGCGAACGAGAGAGGGAGATATCTCGCAGAGCGGAAGTGATGATTTGAAATTCAAATAAAAACGTAAATAGAAATGTAATCGCATTAAAAAAAACCTTTTCCCGGTGAGATAGTACCGCTTCAGTGCGAAAATATCGTCTGAATATTTATTTATTTTTCACAGCGGTATAAAATAAGCAAAAATAACCGAACGCGCGCGCGATTTTACTCATATATTATAATATACATGTCTACGTATGCGCGATATTTATTTTTATTATTTAGAACGAATTTCACATTCACCCATACGATTTCCACATTCGAAGGTATAAATAAATCATTTATGGTAACATATTATTTTTGAATACAATTTCGTACATTTATTTAAATATGTAGGTATTAACTGAAAAAAGTCATTTTTCAACTTATTTATGTGATTTAAACTGTGAATAAATAAAAATTTAGTATTTAATGTCACTGCGTCACTAGATATACATATATCATCATCATCACCATTCTAACTATTCACAAAACTCCATCATTTATAGATCCTGCTCGTCATTTAACGAAATCCCGGCAGTATTGATCCTTTTCTTTATTCTTTGCCCTCCTTTAGATTATCTTTCATGTTTTTTTCTGTTGTTCGTTTGTAACTTTTTTGGCTGTAGTGTATTGTGTGAAATTAATATTATTTTGTATTTATATTTTATATTGTATACATAAATACTTGTTTGTTACATAAATAAATAAATAAATCATCATTTTCAGCCGTTCACAATCCAATGCTGGATGTAGGCCTCTCCAATCCTCTTCCATTCCTGTCCGTCTTGAGCAATCTGCATCCATTTAACTCCACACATTCTTCTCAATTCTCTCAATGTTCTCCCACTTTGGTCATACTTCTTACCCATGTATTCCTCTTGCGATCTCTTCTTGTTATACTGAGCAAACATCTTTCCATGCTTCTCTGTGTGCACTGGATCTTACGTAACATTCTTGAATTTAGCATCCACGTTTCACATCCTATTTCATCTTCATCATCATTTTCAGCCGTTCACAAGCAATCTGCATCCAGTTGACTCCACACATTCTTCTCAATTAATCAGCTCATCTTCCACTCGGTCTACCTTGCTTTCTTTCACATCCTCTCGGATACCATTCCAATCCATTATTCTCCCTATGTATCTCGCTATGTATTCCTCTTATGATCTCTTCTTGTTATACCGAGCATACATCTTTTAATGCTTCTCTGTGTGTGATCTTATGTAGCATTCTTGAATTTAGCATCCAAGTTTCACATCCATACGTCATAGCTGGCGTATTCCTTATTTTTTAAGCATAGCGGAATGTTGGATTTAAAAACTATGTTCATTCTTCCAAAAGCACTCCATCCTAGTTTTATTCCTTCTTCTTTACAACCAGATATATTCACCAACTGCTCTAGGTATAAATAACTTTATATAGTTTTCTGGCAGGATGAAATATAAAGTTGGATCAATTAATAATAATTGGACAATTCTCGTAGCTCGAAGCTCGTATAATAATTCATTTTAAAACACGCTTGTGTTCCAAAAGTAAGGCTAATCAACAAGTTTTATTATCACATTCGTACACAGTGGGTCATAATAAAAATAATAATTTTTGAGTATACTCCGTTATTTTCAATTATTTAAAATTGAGTAGTTTATACATAGGTACATATGTAAATACTACAGCGTATGTCTTAAACAGGTAATCAAAATTTCGTACAAAGTCGCGTGGCGGCCACCCGCTTACGCCGCATCCAATTAAATCAATTGATCCTTTTGTGCACACGTCAAGTATTCCGTATAAATATTTGCATCTGCAATTCAGGGGTCGTCAAGCGTGTCGAGACCCACAGTGCGGGCGAATTAAAAAGGAATAAATAATAAAATAATAAAAAAAAATAGCTACCCTAACTAAACACACATACATATTATAGAGTAGGCCAAAAGCACAAAGCGTCCCTTTTATTTGCTCGCAGTGTTTAAATGAGACGGTTCGCAACCGGTTCGGTACCGGTTTTCGGCATGCGGGCCCCTGTATGCATTATATGATGTGTGTACAATATGTACATAATGTAACGCAATCGTACACGCGTATAACAACATTGTCAGCGACAGATTAAAATCTGTTAATGGCGTGCAATATTATCTCGATTACAAAAATATTGTATTGTAACAAAACTGTTTTCATTTGGGTAAATAATATACGATAGTACATATCTATTATACAGGTGGATAAAAAAAAAACTGTTGTTTAAAGATTTGCATCTCCGAAACAAATAAAGCTGCGAAGATTCCATTCCTGTCTGTCTCTTGAGCAATCTCGTTCCAGTTGACTCCACACATTCAATTCATCAGCCCATCGTCCACTCGGTCTACCTTACTTTCTTTCACATCCTCTCGGATACCATTCCTGTATTTCTCGCGTCTATCTGCCATCCATGTGTATGCGTGTCTAAATGTATATCTGCCACTTTGGTCATACTTCTTACCCATGTATTCGTCTTGCGATCTCTTCTTGTTATACTGAACATACATCTTTCCATGCTTCTCTGTGTGCACAGGATCTTACGTAACATTCTTGAATTTAGCATCCACGTTTCACATCCTATTTCATCTTCATCATCATTTTCAGCCTTTCACAAGCAATCTGCATCCAGTTGACTCCACACATTCTTGTCAATTCATCAGCCCATCGTCCACTCGGTTTACTTTGATTTCTTTCACATCCTCTCGGATACCATTCCAGTATTTCTCGCGTCTATCTGCCATCCACTTCAACTTTTTCACACGTTCCGCTATATCTGCCACTTTGGTCATACTTCTCACCCATGTATTCCTCTTGCGATCTCTTCTTGTTATACTGAGAATACATCCTTTGCATGCTTCTCTGTGTACACAGGATCTTACGTAACATTTTTGAACGTAGCATCCACGTTTCACATCCTATTTCATCTTCATCGTCATTTTCAGCCGTTCACAAGAAATCTGCATCCAGTTGACTCCACACATTCTTCTCAATTCATCAGCCATTCTTTTCGCTATGTGTCTAGCCCATTGTCACTTCATCTTAATTCCAATAAAAGTAGATTTGTTTCGTTGAATTTTTTTTAAAAAACAGGTATCGTTTTATTTATGTACACACATGTGTTTTAGCTTGTATGCTGAGTATAGGTGTCTTTGTTTCCCACGTACATATGTACATACATATGTATGTTTCAGGCAAATTGTGAAATCCTCGTATTGTATAAAATGTCTAGTATGTAATTATTATATGTACCTCGACGTTTTAGGAAAAGTGTGAAATAAATCACTTTTGCTGTTTGAATATTTTTTCATCCCACCAATACAATTATTTGAACCCATTTTTTTCATGTGGTATTTTTCAAACATTACTTTTTCATACGTGCTATTTCAATTTCAATTTACATATAATGTGTAGTGCATTTTGAACTATTACTGGTCGTGTTGTTTTGGCCGTTGTATAAAATGTCTCGGGATTTAATACAATGCGGAATTTCACACTTTGTCTGCGACATTTATATTTTTAAAATACAGCTCACACACTTTGCAAGATTTGCATGGAAATGCAGCAGAATTGAATCTCGTGCACCCGTAAAGGTTACACTCAATTGCATTTTGGCGCGTTTGGAGAATACAAGTGTTTTCATCTCTTGTAGCGTTGCATTCAATTTATTATTCAATAGTCTGGGCGCTTGGAAACTATCGTTGTCGTCTCGATTTCATATTTATCGTAAGATTAACATATATTTGTATATAAATATGTATATTGTAGATATAAATATTTAAAAGCAGAGTGATATTTCCATCTTGTTGAACTTTGAAACTTTAAGAAGACACCCCTCCCCCCATTTTTTATCTTAACGAGATAAACCTTAATAAAATGTTACCCTAGCTTAAAAATAACTTTTGGCGAAAAGTGCTAACTTGCTACTCGATCTGTTTATTACGAAATTTTTGAAATATTATGTACAAAATTGTATATACAAATATCCCATCTAGGTTTATATAAAAAGATAACATTTAAATCAACACTGAAAATATAATTGATTGGGGTCGAGTACACATTACATCGCAGTGATGAGTCAACAAAATAACTGCATTGTTCGAAATGCAAAAGCGCTTTTAACCGATTCACCAAATTAACCCTGTCTGATTTTGCACGGTGCAGGCTCGCAATATTTGAGCACCGTTGCTGTGCAAAATGTACGATTTTTTTTTAAATTTTCAGCCTCTAAAAAGTTCGACCGTATAAACAACATTCATGTCATATAAACTACGTATGCATGTCTGTATATCATACTATCCATCCATACATCTTTATGTTTGTGTCCAGCTATCCCAATTTTCTTTATGTACATACATATGTATACAATATATTCATATACATACATGTCTGTATTTCGATCTATTATCCATCTATTTATCTATATTTCTTACTTTCTATTGATATGTTTGTCTGTTTTTCTGTCTATCGGCTATTTCTCCGTATGTATCCCCTTTATATACGTATGTACATATGTATGTCTGTACCTGGTTATCTGTTTCAAATATTGTAAATGATAGTATAATGTCTTTCATCATCATCATCATCATTTTCAGCCGTTCACCATCCACTGCTGAATAAAGGCCTTTCTAATCCTCATCCATTCCTGTCTGTCTTGAGCAATCTGCATCCACTTGACTCCACACATTCTCCTCAATTCATCAGCACATCGTCCACTTGGTCTACCTTGTTTTCTTTCACATCCTCTCGGATACCGTTCCATGTATTAATCTATTTTGTAAATCTACTGAGTTACATGCAACTATGACTATGTACTTTCCGTGAATTTCGACTCTTGACGTGCCATTCCAGCGATCTAAATATGCCCTCAAGCACGGCATTGAATAATTTAGGAGAAATGGTGTCTCCTTGTCGAACGCCTTTCTCAATATCGCATTGCTCCGTGTCTTCATAGAGACGAAACGAGGCTGTTGCCTTTTTGCAGATGGCAGCTAGCAGACTGACGTACGGCTGCGCAACGCTTTGTTTCTGGAGGGCATCCAGTACCGCTGTTTGACTCACTGAGTCAAACAAACACCTTCTCGTAGTCGACGAAACTTAAACATAGTGGTTGACGATATTCACGAAGACATAAAATCCCTTGTCATACATATGTACATATTTGTTCGAACTGAGCTATTGTGATTTTGGTTTGATAAAAATGCCCCCCGAGTATCGCCGATTGATCCATTCAATATTATACGATACAGTAGGGATATTTTGAAACGATCGAGTAAATGAATTTCTGGATTTGAACTTGACGTAGATGGGGTGGGGGGGGGGGGGGGGGGGTGGAAAGTTGGTCCAAGAAAGCCAATCGGTTCGTACGTATCCCTGGGTAGAGGCAGTTGTGACTGAAACTGGCGGCTTTAAGAGGATTACCAAGGGAAAGTTGGCTTGCTGGACCCGTTATTTTGCTGACCGATATTAGTCGACTGTAAGAGGCTTTCGTCCACCGGATTTCCACCAAATGCTACTTTATTATCCGGGGACCCAATCCTACCCCTGCAACGCCACGTCCTTTACTAAACACTAAGCCGCCAGATATTTTGATGAATATTCAAAGTTTTGCCCTCAATATATTTATATATGTATGTATGTACATACTATGGGCATATCAACTATTTATACATCCATCGATATTTTAAACTTAGTATTGAAAAGTTCAACGTTTTGACACTTTTGTAGTGAATGAAAAATTTTAATTCACAGCCAAGTAGAGCTTTATTATAATAGTTCTATATTTGTTGTAGAAAGACTCTCGCCAAAGCTTTTTTTTGAGGCATGCAACTTAAGGCAACAAAATCTTTACTGACACAGACAGCCATTGCAGTACCAATTTCAATCAAAAATAGCAATAAAATTGCAAAACTTAGGACATTGTAATTAAGCACAGATAAATACCAGAATTATTTTGAAATATTAAAATTAACTTTTTTTTCATTGTTTTCTTGATGCGCAACCTTTCATAAATAAGTTAAGACTAAAGTAGTCTCAGTGCTAATACTATTCTAAAAAATTAGTCACCATACGAAAATAGAACACTGTAGCAATTATCTATATCTATATATATATAAAAATGAATGTCTGTTTGTCTGTCTGTCTCTTATAGGCTCCTAAACCACTCAACCGATCGCGATGAAACTTTCAGGACTTATTGTGATCATGCCGGGGATGGTTCTTGTGAAAAAAAAATCGGGATAAAACGGGAACGGGAACGGGCCTGCTCACGCATCAGATAACGTACTAGGAACGGGAACGGGAGCGGGATCGGGAACGGGATCAGGATCGGGAACAGGACCGGGATCTGGAATCGGAAAAAAACGGGAACGGGAACAGGAACGGGCCTGCTCACGCGTCAGATAACGTACTAGGAACGGGAACGGGAACGGCAACGGGATCAGGATCTGGAACGGGAACGGTATCGGGCATTGCAACGCATGCCGGGTCAGCTAGTACATATATATAAATCAATGTCTGTTTGTCTGTCTGTTTGTCTCTTATAGGCTCCTAAACCACTCAACCGATCACGATGAAACTTTCAGAACTTATTATGATCATGCCGGGGATGGTTCCTGTAAAAAAAAATCGGGGAAAAACAGGAACGGGCCTGCTCACGCGTCAGATAACGTACTAGGAACGGGAACGGGATCGGGAACGGGAGCGGGATCTGGAACGGGAACGGAATCTGGAACGGGAACGGGAATAGACCTGCTCACGCGTCAGATAACGTACTAGGAACGGGAGCAGGAACGGGATCAAGGGGTTGTTGTATTATAACGCGCCATCTATGGGAAAACTATACTCACCCACACAAACACTCACAGTACGGGTGATGAGAAACCGCTCCGTTGAAATTCAACGGGCTTTCACTAGTGTTTTTTAATAAAACAATACTCCGTGATTATAGTTTAAAATGGCAAGTGCTCTGCGCGTATAATTGCATCGTTCGCGTGGAACTACCCCTATTCATAGCCAACTGTGATACCGAGCACTATCGTTTGCTACTCTCATTGGTTATATTCTCATATGGTAAAAGCTCTGATTATACAGTGCGACATCGCGGAAAATGGAGAAAATTCAAAGCGTTTGAATTTTCCTTTACACTATGCAGCCGTCACAGGCAGAATCATTTTTCCGACAAATAAAACGCGCGCGCAAAGCTTTCCACGAATGACGCGTCGCACCACATCTCGTCTCCTTTTTCCCTCGATTTTTTTCTCTATTGCGAAAAATAATATCACGTTTTCTCGGCTGAGAAAAGGAGAAGAGGTGAGGGTATTTTCTCAGGTTGACAGGTGTCGCCGACAGATGGCGTCCGCGGAAAACTGCGAGCTTTTAAAATCTGATTTAACGCAGCGGCGAATTCGTCATTTATCATTTTTCACCGTGACCCATTTTCACTGTCGGAAAATTCAATTTTAACGCGGATCGCTTATTATTGCAATGCGAAGCGAATATTCTTTGAGATATCGCGCTTGCAACTGACAATAGCCAGATCGGTATACTTTATTTTATTTTATTTATTTGCGTAACAAACAGCTTATAGTGTACAATATAAAATATAAATACAAAATAATATTAATTTCACACAATACACTGCAGCCAAAATAGTTATAAACGAACAGCAGATAAAAACATGAAAGGAACTTATGTAGGAGTTAGGGCTGGAAAGGAGCTTAAGTAACGATAATCTGAAGGAGGGCAAGGAATATCAATATGTGCAGGAATTTCGTTGAATGATGAACAGGATCTATAAACGAAGAAGTTTTGTGAATAATTCGTGAAAAAAATATTCAAATTAAACAATGGAGGATTTCTGACAGATATAGGGGGACAATGCAGAAGGATCCCATTTAAAAGCTTAAATATAAAGCAGAGACCGAGTGGAACAAATCAGCTGTTATGACTCTCTTTTACTTAGTTTAAAAATGCATAAATTATCTGATAGAAGAGTTATTGAATGACTTGGTCTTTTTTTATAAAATTGTAAATTCTTTAATTGATTGTCCTACTCTTGTTGAGTCGATTTTACGATTAAAAGTTCCTGCACGTTTTACATGATCTCAATTTTTGTTTGTGGATGAAGGTAATTCGTGCACCAATTATTATATGCAATCTCCTATTCCTAGGTTAATTAGGACTGGCGATAAGTATGGGAATTTATTGGATTATTTCCGTATGAGCATTCATTTAGTAAAGCTCAAGCTGTTGCTTTCTTTAAGAAGTTCCTCTTCTTAGTTTAATAAATTTTACTGTTCTTATTGTCATTTTTTTTTTTTAATTTTGTTTCTATTTATACATATGTATATTACTCTTGTATTGTTATCTTCTCTGTTTTGTATTATTTCTTATAAAAGCCTTCTTAGGCGTGTAATCTAATACATAAAACACTTAAGTTTGTATGTACGTATGGGTCATTCGTCAATTACCAGGCGTTACTCGGGTGCGATTAATAGAAACGACGAAGTACACACGATAGTAGATGTTTTCGGCAGATTTAAGTACGTACGTCCCCCCCCCCTAACCCCACCCCTCCACATCCCCGCATCCCTCCTTTATTACCCGGCTTTGCCCGGGGTGTAATTAATATAATGTAATATAGTATTTGTTTAGTAAATTATTTCGGGAGCCCAAAAAAGGGGCCGCCGGGGCAGGAGGGGCGTCTGGGGGGTAATAAGGGGCCGGCATTGCTTTTCGGGAGTCCTAAAAAGGGGCCGCCGGGGTAAGAAGGAGGGTTTGGGGGTTGGTAAGGGGCTGGCATTGCTTTTGGGAGTCCAAAAAAGGGTCGCCGGGATAGGAGGGGTCTGGGGGGGGGGGGTGGTATGGGGCCGGCATTGCTTTTCGGGAGTCCAAAAAAGTGACGTCATAGCGTTACTATACTCCCTAAATGCTATGCCGGCCCCTTACCACCCCCCCCAGACCCCTCCTGCCCCGGCGACCCTTTTTTGGGCTCCCAAAATAATTTACTAAACAAACACTATATTACATTATATTAATTACACCCCGGGCAAAGCCGGGTAATAAAGCTAGTAAATAAATAAATATATATATGTACCCATAAATCAAAGGGAGCTTATATGAACATTTAAATACATACAGACTAGAATACGATTGAAAAACTTTGTTATTGACCACTTTTTGTGTCATTAGGTTATTTCGATAGTAAGATTAGGTTAGCAAATATGCCAATCATTTTTAGTACTGTTAGTTTTTGAACCACCTTGTGATTAAAGTCACGTTAATTCGGTAGTTAATATCAACGCTTTTTACCCCGCGATTTCATTCAATCAATCGAATTGAATCGAATTGAACTGTCAATTTCGCTTTATTGTCAAATATGACGTCATTGTGACGTCAACCAAAACTATTAATGACGTGATATGGCGGTCGTATCGAATATCTTCATTATTCGTGAAATACACATTTATATAGATTTGATTGACAACGCGCAAGATCGCTAGTTGAATGCAATTGAGTGTAATTTGAATACGGCCATTGTATGCCAATGAAAGTTGCCCTCATACATAATTATCATGGATTAAATCGATCGTTAACTTATTGTGCTCGAAGCAACAGTGAACCAAGTCTTATATATAAATATGTACATATAGTGGCTATTCAAAATATGTAGTCGTACTGGAAATTTTAATTATTCATTGGTATAGTTGGGATTTTTCTCAAATGTACTATTTTTTTCGGTTTTTTTTTTAATATCAAAGGCTTTCACTCCACTTTTAAAGCTGTATGTTTGAACTAGAACGATCTACTTCTACACTGGATATTTATTTTGTATTGAAAATTTCAAAGATAAAGTTCAACTACCATACGAGAATAACGAGTTGAGGCAAAAGTTTATTAACTGCACTTTCGACAAAACTGTCTATAAGCGAAGGAAATATGCACATTATGAATTTCAATTTTATGGAGATCTAAAGATGTGCATAATGGTTATTAAATAATATCTACATAAGGATACATAAATAAGAAAAACTTTTTTATTGATTTCGTATTAGGTGGCTATAGATTAACTGTTTGACATATTGAACTCACATATGTATGTATGTTTATCACTTTCAGTAGTTCAAATATTGAATTACACTCTTCTCTTCTATGCTAATTAATCCAATTGATATCATCATCATTTTCAGCCGTTCAACGTCCACTACTGGATGTAGGCCTGTCCAATCCTCTTCCATTCCTGTCTGTCTTGAGCAATCTGCATCCACTTGACTCTTCTCAATTCATCAGCCCATCTTCCACTCGGTCTACCTTGCTTTCTTTCACATCCTCTCGCATACCATTCCAGTATTTCTCGCGTCCATCTGTCATCCATTGTTCTCGCTTTGTGTCCCATCCACGTTTTTCACACATGTATTCCTTTTACGATCTCTTCTTGTTATACCAAGCATACATCTTTCCATGCTTCTCTGTGTGCACTGGATCTTACGTAGCATTCTTGAATTTAGCATCCAAGTTTTACATACATGCGTCATAACTGGCAGTACGCATTGGTCGTATGCCTTATTTTTTAAACATAGGGGAATGTTGGATTTAAAAACTATTTTCCAAAACCACTCCATCCTAGTTTTATTTCTTCTTCTTTACATCCAGTCATATTCACCAATTGTCCTAGGTATAAATAACTATCAACTATCTCTACAATATGATTATCTTCTGTGACTACGTTTTGCGTGCAAAATTCATTAAACATAATTATAGTTTTATTAAAATTAATTTTTAAGCCTACTTTCATACTTTCGTTGCTTAATTATATTTTGTAAAACTACTGAGTCACATGCAACTATAACTATGTCGTCATCGAATCTTAGATGGGTCAAATGTCTTGACCCCTGTTTTGTGCCTATTTGATATAATATTATTCATAATCATTGAAGATAATCCGAGCTTTACTGCTAATTCAAAGCACAAAATTCCAATTGTCAAAACGGACGAAGAAGACATGGACGATTGATTACGAATCCGCTTTGGATCATCACGACAATGAAGATAGACACTCGGATATTGATAATATGCTCTAATTGAACAAAGAAAATTTACCTAGGTTCCTTGTGAAACTCACGCTTTGATCGTAATTACTTTAGGTACATACATATATTTGTACATTGTTGAAACGTTAGCTTTTGTGGAATGTTTCAGGATGGATGTTGAATTTTTCTTATTATTATGTGTTGAAACTTTTTGATTATAAAGCCACACCGATCCCGATGGATTCGCTTTGTTTTGATTTGTTGGCGTGGATAAAATTATATATGATGAAATATCGATTGAACAAATCGACTAGTGACACAATAATACGAATGCGCTATAAAATTATGTTTAAAGTACAAATGATCGAATTTCGGTGAGATTTGCGTATAAAAAATGCGTTAAAATTAAATTTTATGTACCTATCTGCAATGAACGATTGAATAATGAATACTGACGATTTAGTGCTAAATCTGTACGTTTGTGAATTTCCGGATTAAATTTTTCTATCTACTAAGTACCTATCTAAATATAATGTTGGTACATTAGGTAGGTATATGTGTGTATGTTATAAAATTAAACAAGAAATTGTTAAATTTTTTTCAATTATTTATTTCGTATAAACTCGTAGTGATTCAAATTCCAAATAAAACAACAATTAATTACATTCATGTTAATTTTAAGATATTACATAGATACAAATTGGTCATGATCGTTAAGGTTAATTCAAATAACTGAATTATATGGTATTAAAAATGACATTGCTCCATTTCTGCCCTCGTTAAGGCTTTTTAAGGAATTCCATCGTCTGTTTTGTACATCATATTCCAAAACATCGCTGAGTGCATTTTTTCCATCAAATCCACCTAAAAAATTTAATGTTAAAATATAGTTAATTTAGTGGAAGCTCGACCAATTCTAATTTATCTACATATATGTATATAATAATACTGTGCAATAAAAACTAGTCAATCTTTACTAAGTTTAGTGCTTTTGTGTTTAAAATGAGTATTGGTAGCAATAATCAGATGTTTTTGTTATTAATGGTGATATTTAAAAGCTTTGAAATACTTAAATAAATAAAATAGATGGATTACGTATTACAAATATCACAATTAATAGCAAAAACATCTGATTATTGCTTTCAATACTCATTTTGAAGACAAAAGTACTAAATTTTGAGTTACAGACGGCAAAGGTCAAAAAAATGTAAAAATTGTCCATTTTTTTAAACGCTCATATCTCATAAACGAGAGCTAACCAATAAATTTCACTATCATATTTGGATTCAGTGGATCAATTTTTGGATCTCCGCTTCGGAGTGATTTTTTTGTTGCTTAGTGTAATTCATTGATTACTCACCTATGAAGAGAAATTTGTTTTCGAAAAGCGTAAGACCAACTCCTGATCGAGGACTGGGTAGATAACAAAATGGAGTCCATGAGTTCAATTTGGGATCGTACGATTCAACACTGTCCATATAAGAAAATGAAGAATAAGGATTATTTATACCACCAACTACATACAGCTTTCCATTAATTGCAGAACTCTGAAAACAAAAAAATACGATGCTTTAGGGAAAGTTACTAATAAAAATACCTGATGCAAATTGGTATTCACCAGAAATCCATATCTTTTTTTAATCATTGGTGCACGATACGACCACGTGTTGGTTGTTGGTGAATACATTTGTACTTCTCTGACAGCATCGAATTTTTTTTTGGCATATGTACTTCCACCTGTTACATATATATTACCATCGATGACAGAAGCACTGTGGTCTGACAAAGCCAACAGCATCGGAGCAACGTTAGTTTCCCACGTTTTTCTACTGCTGTTCCATCTATTCGAAATCAGTTTAACGATTAAATTCATTTCATTATTCATTTTTTCAGCCGTTCACTGCTGGAAAGCCTTTCCAATCCTTTTCCATTCCTGTCTGTCTTCCACACATTCTTCTCAATTCATCAGCCCATCTTCCACTCGGTTTACCTTGGATTGTTTCACATCCTCTCGGATACCATTCCAGTATTTCTCGCGTCCATCTGCCATCTATTCTTCTCGCTATGTGTCCACTTCAACTTTTTCACACGTTCTGCTATATCTGCCACTTCTAATATCTTCTACATCTTTCCATGCTTCTCTGTACTGCAGTACAGAGAACATTTCTTACATACATTTACATACATTTTCATTTACATTTCTACTTCTACTGTACTGCACTGGATCTTGCGTTACATTCATGAATTTAGCATCCACGTTTCACATCCCATACGTCATAACTGGCAGTACGCATTGGTCGTATGCCTTATTTTTTAAGCATAGCGGAATGTTGGATTTAAAAACAACGTTCATTCTTCAAAAAGCACTCCATCCTAGAGTTTCATTCTTTGTTTTTGATATGTTCCATTCATTTTACATTAAATATTAGATATTTTTGTTTCGGAATTACCTTTCCACTGAATTAATCGGTTTCCTCGATCTATCATTACCACCGATTGCGTACACATCACTGGTCGAATCTCGATTTAATGTCACTGCAGCGAGACTAACACGTGCCTGATTTAATCCTCTCAATCCATACTTCAGACCATCTTTCAAATCAATGTAGTCAACCTGAAAATAATTAAATTTAGTATATTGATACTAAAATACAGACACATTTCACAATTACAAAAATACTACGTTACAGTGTTCACAGGTGAATAATTTATTTCACCGCCGATGATCAAAATCCAATTGTTCACAAGAACCGATGCGAATTTGCTTCGGCCGAATCCCAAATCGTTAGATAACTTCCAAGTGTTTTGTCTTGCATCATAAACATCGATGGTATTTTGTGGCTGAAGATATTACAATGTGTTACAATATAATAATACAATTTACGTTTAAATGGAATACTTGTGTAATTAAACTTATGTACATCACCCCACAAACCAACGAGTGCCAATTTTACTTCTACACTCTGGGGAATTATACTGGGAGTTTTTGGAACTGATTGCTGGATTGATTGTATTGCTTGGTTAACTATGGCTGTGCATTTTGGAGAAGAGTTGGTATACGGCAATACCTCGTTAGTGAGAACCTGGAAATGGAATTTCGTATGAAATGTTAGATAGACAACCAATCCTTATAAATGCATAAAAATAAAAAAAAATTACCCAATCTAAAGTATCAAAAAAAAAAAATATTTTCGACTTTTAAAATTTGCTAGACGATTACGTATAAGTATTTTAAAACTTTAAAATATCACAATTAATAGCAAAAACATCTGACTATTGCTTCCAATACTTATTTGAACATAAAAGTACTAAATTGTGAGTTACAGACTGCAAAAGTCAAAAAAATGTTCACTTTTTTAAACGATCATATCTCTAACGAAAGTTAAACAACAAATTTCATTATCATATTTGGAGTCAGTGGGTCAGAATTAATAATAATTTTTGATTCTCCTTTCCGGTAACTCAAAAACGTGTTTTTTTGACTATTTATTCATACATACATATATGTACATAAATACATATTTTATTTTATTATACATATCTCTAAATACCTCTAATGGTAGCTGATTTAATCGCACGCTACTCAACAACTCGAACAAGTGATCTCTCCGTTTTGCATTGTCAAAGTCCACCCACAATTTTACAGCTTTAAAGACATCATCTTCGGAAGACTTCATTAAGTTGTCCGATTTGATGATGTCAGCAACGGTGGAAGCTACCAGACTAAGAAAACCGGGAGTTTGATACAACTGAAACATAAAAGAGTATGTATTAAGTCAATGTGCAACAGTTGAACTTTTTGAATAATCAAAACTCACAGTGGTAAAGTTTGCGACGGTCAAATCCATTGCACTTTTTTTCGATGTTGGATCATTTGAGTTCTTCAATACGTCTAAGCTATTGGAAACGTCGATCGTTTGCGTTGGGGTGTATTTTTGAGTGTCGTTAATTTTGATTTGTAGCATGTTAGAAAGCTCTATGAATTTTTCATAGCGTGTCTCGTCGATATCTAAAATTATACATAATACACAATGAATTCATAATTTGTATGGTGGAGATAAAGTGGCAGGTATAGCGAAACGTGTGAAAAAGATGAAGTGTGAAGAATGAAACTAGGATGGAGTGCTTTTCGAAGAATATTTAGTCCAACATTCCGCTATGCATTCAACCAATGTGAAATGTGGATGGTAAATTCAAAAATTTTACGTAATTTCTAGTGAACACAGAGAATCATGGAAAGATGTATGCTTGGTATAACAAGAAGAGATCGTAAAAGGAATAGGTACATGGACTGGACAATGGAGAAGAATGAGGGGAGATGAACGCGAAAAATACTGGAATGGTATCCGAGAGGTTGTGAAAGAAAGTAAGGTAGACCGAATGGAAGATAAGCCGACGAATTGAGAAGAATGTGTAGAGTCAAGTGGATGCAGATTGCTCAACACAGACAGGAATGGAACAAGATCGGAGAGAAGGCATAAAAACGAAGAATGAAAATAGGATGGAGTGCTTTTGGAAGAATGAACATAGTTTTTAAGTCCAACATTCCGCTATGCTTAAAAAAGAAGGCATACAACCAATGTGTACTGCCAGTTATGACGTATGGATGTGAAACGTGGATGGTAAATTAAAAAATGTTACGTAAGATCCAGTGCACACCGAGAAGGAAGGAAAGATGAATGCTTGATTTAACAAGAAGAGATCGTAAGAGGAATAGATGGGTGAGAAACATGATCAATAGAGGAATGTGTGCAAAAACCTGAAGTGGCAATGGATTGGACACAGCGATAAGAATGGATGGCATATGGACGCGAGAAATACTGGAATGGTATCCGAAAGGATGTGAAAGAAAGCAAGGTAGACCGAGTGGGACCATGGGCTGATGAATTGAGCAGGATGTGTAAAGTCAAGTGGATACAGATTGCTCAAGACAGACAGGAGTATGAGAGGATTGGACAGGCCTCGATCAAGCAGTGGATGATGAATGGCTGAAAATGATGATGATGTTGGATATAAATTCTTACAAATTTCTCCAGTATAGCAGTACTTCAAAATAGCATCGATGACCGTGTCGTCGAAAGCAGTAAATATGTCACAAAACTGAAGTTGATTTTCTCTGAAGAATTCACTGGAGGCGGATAACACAATCATATGAGCAAAGATACTACAATTGTAAAAAATCAATTATTAATTCCAATATAAACTGAAGTATTAAAATTGAATTAGATTATATGTACCTCTTGTCGCGCACAGAGAAAATCACATCACAGTCTTTTTGTTGTTTCATACAATTGTACATATGTTCACTTAGAGAATTCAAAAACTCTGGCTTCGCTTTTACTGCAATCATCTTAACTTGCAAAGTTGAGTTTTCTCCTGGAGATATAGTGTAGATAAAAAGATATAGTGTACTCCTTTAAATAATTAATTTACGCAGTAGGACTTACGTACTTAATGGGTAAACTTCAAGATATGAATGAATTTTGACACGATTATCCTTTACTATTTATGCTGCTCAGTATAATTGATAGGTAACGGAAAAGTTTGTGGTTTTCAACGTATTCCTCACATATGTTTATTGTTTACCCGTAAGGATGTGGTTATTATTATCACACTAAAAATAAAGTAATGTGACGTATTAATACCGCAAAAAAGTATGTTTTCATTACTAACATCGAATAACTGAGGTTTCCACATAATATTGATAACCTTGAAATCTCTCAAAATTATTCCATAAATCAAAAAATTTCAAAAACCATTAATAGTTTGGCAAAATACTACAGATAACATTGAACGATGCAATACTTTTACCCATAAAGATTATTCAATGAAGTAAAATATCAACACATTTTTTACATGGATAGTGCGTATCAGAAACTAATGGGATTCAGCCGTTAACCATCCACTGCTGGATGAAGGCCTTTCCAATCCTCTTCCATTCCTGTTTGTATTAAGCAATCTGCATCCACTTGACTCCACACATTATTCTCAATTCATCAGCCCATCGTCCAATCGGTCTACCTTGCTTTCTTTCACATCCTCTCGGATACCATACCAGTATTTTTTGGGTCCATCTGCCATCCATTCTTCTCGCTATGTATCCACTTCAACTTTTTCACACGTTCTGCTATATCTGCCATTTTGGTCATACTTCTTACCCATGTATTCCTATAACGATCTCTTCTCGTTATACCGAGCATATGTATATCTTTCCATGCTACTTTGTGTTCACTGGATCTTGCGTAACATTCTTGAATTTAGCATCCATACGTCACAACTGTCATTACGCATTGGTCGTATGCCATTGGATGAAATCTTTGATTTCAAAACAATGTTCGTTATTCTAAAAGCACTCCATCCTAGTTTCATTCTTCGTTTAATTTCTTCTTCTTTACAACCAGTCATATTCACCAATTGTCCTAGGTATAAATAACTATCAATAATGGGATTATTAACTATTGATAATAATGGGAATAACAACGCTTAGGCATTGTATAAAACGACTCACACTTTACCCGCAACAGGTACAACATATGTACGAGCGATGAAACGAATCAAAAAATAAATAAAAATCTTAAACATATGTACAGATAATCGAATGAGACTTTCACATTCGTGTATATTATATCGTCACGTGTATTTATAATATCTTTATAAGGCCGTGTGAGTAAACAAGTTAGTTTTATGTGTCGGTGTCGGCGCTATATTGAAACTCGAGAGATTCGATCTGTTGTTTCACGGGTATAATAATCATTGGTCCACTTTGTTTGTTTATATTATGTCTGGGGGGGTCTGTGGGGACCTTAACGATAGGGACACCTTCACATCACCCACAGACGACACTTGTAAAAAATGTTATTGTGTCGAAAAAAAAAAAAATGCTATATGCCTCCTCCCACGCACTTGCTACACCCCCCATTCAAAACCTGATATTTTTGATTGAATTAAAAAATAAAAAAATACACGAAAAATGCACAGAGACGTATCGAAGACACGACCTTTCGACGATGTTGAAATTAATATAAAGTTTTTCATAGTTTACAATATTAATTCACGCATTCTAGGCGACGACACTAATCATTTATTATTGAGTAAGTGTGTACGTCTTGATAAATCGATGCATAGTTTAGTGAATTGTATACAAAAAAAAACAATAAAAATCAAACATCGGCTTAGAATACTTTATACGTGAAAGTATTTTATAAGAAAGTGTATAGTCTGTTGTTTAAAAAATATATTATTTAGCGGTCGTATGAATTGTTATAAAATTGTTGACGATTTTTAATCATGTAAATAGTTATCGCACGCACGCGGTTTATAATCAGTTTACATGTGACACTTTTTAGTATATCAGTGGATTTAAAAATATAATATTTAAGTGTAGTAAACCCAAGACAATTGGTGAATAAGACTATGAAAATGAAACTAGGATGGAGTGCTTTTGGAAGAATGAACGTTGTTTTTAAATCCAAAATTCTGCCATACTTAAAAAAGAAGGCATAAGACCAATGCCAATACCAATGCCAGTTATGATGGGCTGATGAATTGAGAAGAACGTGTCAAATCAACTGGAATGGATGAGGATTGGAAAGGCCTTCATCCAGCAATGCATGTTTATATTGACGCGCTCAAAATTAAAATGTTTTTAATATTTAAAATTCACTACTGACTGCACGATCAATTTCAAATATTTAAAAGATATTAAATATCACAATTACATACTAGGAAAAAGATATAATTCTAATTTTGAACACAGTAGTACTAGATTTTAACTTGCAATTTAACTTTAACCAGAGCAAGCCCACTAATTTCATCATCAGATTCGTACCCAGCGGGTCAGAATTAACAGTGATTTTTCGATCTCCATTCCGGTAATGAAAAAATGTGAATTTTTTTACAGTGTAAATTAATTAAATAAAAATTCGCATAAAATGATATGCTGCGTACACACCGATGAACCGAACAGCGAACGACGAATTGTTATCGAGTGGACCGCTCCACACAATAATGTCTAATGATTTATGAACGTCCACACAATAGCAACCCTTACGCTGATATTACACTTAGCAACCACACCAACAACCAGATTTTTTTTGAACCTCGACAACCAGATAGATATACAGGTTTAGATGGTACGTATTAGATTGTGCGATTCTCTGTTGCATAAAAATTTCTTGAAAGTCAATGGTTCGATGAAAAAAACCTTCACCAAAACCCTTTTCTGACCTTTTTTGCATCGTCGTACTCAATTGTCAACGCAATTGTTTCGAAAACAATGACATTCAGAAAGAAATATGAGAGGTTGAATTTTATATATTTTCTACGTCTACATACTACTACATAGAGTAACTAATTTTCGTATAGCTTCCTAGACCTATTTTTTTTGTATGAAGATTATGAGATGAGCAGGTAGCTGGTTGAAGTAAAAGTGGTGCAATGTTATAAGATGCTCGCCACCGTCAAAAAAAATCTGGTTGTTGGTGAAGTGGCCAAGTGTAATATCGCTCTTAGTCGTTCGCTGTTCGGTGCGCCGGTGTGTACGCAGCATTACATAGATTGCGGAGTTTCTAAACCTCATACACACACACACACACACAGTGAAGAGTGCGATCTATTTGTAAACATACACATGTACATGTATAGATGAGACTTGCTCAGAATTTAGTGCACGCAATATCGAGGAGGAGTTTATCCTACGGCAATATCCAATTTCGAAAATTAATATTGAATTTCATTATTAACGAACAATATTTACGGTCGCGTAGCAAAACCCCTACTGCAGCAATATATTCACAATTTCTTTTACATATTATTTAAATTTCCAAACCACCAACAACCTGCCCGTTCATAATCGATAAACACAAAGCTTGCACATCAAGTCTCATAATTACATACTTTACACACGTCGGTTTCGAAACAAAGCTCGTCGCATCGAAAGCTTGCATCATCATCGTCATCGGCGTTGACGACGATGCGTTCGTCAGATAATGCATTTTTTTTTTTTTTTTTTACTCTCCCTCGAAGACAAACAACGACAAATAATAATAAACAAGCATCGGCGATTGTTTATGAGTGATAGATCGTGCCTCGATGGGGTACTCGATGTCAAATTACACGTTACAGTGGTCTGCGCATCGGTCCTGTGTAATTATATTCGCGGCAAAGCCTCACTCAACACCCACGCTTTTAAAGTACCGCGGGTTTTATTACAAAACCTTATCGAGACACACTCCATACTATATACTACGGCAGGGATGGCTAGCCTAGGGCACGCGTGCCAGAGATGGCACGTATGAAAATGTAGCTGGCACGTGAACGATTTAAAAATTCAATTTTTAAAAAAAAAAAATATAACTCATCAGCAAAAAATAGATATAAAGTCTACTGATTTAATTTCTCTTTGCCTTGCTGAGAGCACTGACATAAATGTATCAGGTCGTTTAGAAATTTTGTTCGTTACTGTAATGGAAATAATATCGAAGAAGAATTGATCAGTTTAACATCATTAGCAACAACAACAAAAGGAATAGATATTTGCAATGCAGTTGTAAATGCACTCGATGAAAGAAAAATAGATCTTTCCAAAATTGTGTCAGTAACTACTGATGGCGCTCGCAGTATGACTGGAGAGGAAAATGGTTTTATCAATTTATTTACCGAACGTATTGGACATCCAGTTTTGGGCTTTCATTGCATTATACATCAGCAGGTTTTATGCGCAAAGTACGGTTTCAAGTCACTGGAAGATGTTATAAACCTTGTTACAAAATTTTAGTTATTAAATGAGGTAAACTCGGTGTACAATGGTTTATTTATGTACAACAACGTGCGATGGCTAAGTCGTGGAAAAGTTCTCGAAAGATTTGTTGAGTGTATAGATGAAGTGAAGCTTTTTTTAAATAATGAGAAAGTCACTGAAAAATATAATCAGTTAATGGACGTCGAATGGCTTTCAAAATTAATGTTTTTCACTGATTTGTGCTTACATTAAAATGAATTAAATAAAGTAAACTGCAAGGTTTTAACAAAACATTAATTGTAATGTTTGATTTGATCAAAGCATTTGAAGCAAATTTAAACATATTCGATCGTGACGTAGTATCCAACAGCTTCAAATATTTTCCGAATACAAAAAAAATTTTCGCAGACGAAAACCCAGATAAAATTAAATTAACACAGGAATTTTCTGCAGTTACTCAATCAATAAAGAACGATTTTCTTCAAGATTCAAACAATTCAAGAGATTTGAAGAGACATCAAAGTTTATTCTATGTATGTCCAGACGTTGTGTCGGCAGATACTTAGTCTCAATTTAGAGATTTTAAAGTGGCTGAATTTGGAAGATATAGAAATGCAATTAATCGAATTCCAATCCAGTTCTATACGGAAACAAAAGTTTGTCGATTTGAGAAATGACTTGGAAAAAATTGAAAATGATCGATTATCGAATATAATTAAAAAGAATGCAGAAGAAGAAATAATGAAAACTTGGAACGCCATTCCAGAAATGTTTTGCTGTTTAAAGAAACTAGCGACGGTGATATTAACAATTTTTTCTTCTACATATGCTTGTGAGTCATTTTATTTTCCGAAATAAATTTTATAAAATGTAGTTTAAGAAATAGATTGACTGATGAATCCAGTTGGGCTTGTATATTAATTGAAAGTGACGAAATATAAACCTGATATAAAGCATTTGGCATCGAATGTACAACAGCAAAAATCTCATTGATAAATAGCTGATAATGGATTTTTATTGGTTATAATTTCATTTTCACGAAACTATTGTAATTTTTAAAGTTTTTCAATAAAATTCTAAAAAACTTTCTTTTTTTTCCATTATAAAACTGCTCGGCACGTCAGACAATTGATGAATAATATTTGGGAATTTTTGGCACGCGAACGTAAAAAGGTTCGCCATCCCTGTACTACGGTATGGTGTAGTCTAATATATATGTGGGTACACGTATGTATGTACTCGTGTGTGAGTTAAGATTTCCAAAGCAAACATTAATTATATTCCCCGTCATTAAGTTTGTTAAAGACTCTCATCTAACTACGCAGGCGATTCTCAGTGTGTAAGCTCGTACTCGTATCCGGCTATTTACGATCGGATATAAATATATAAAGCTTATACCAATACAATATTTTGATTTTTATGCTTCAAATATATCAAATATGATTTTAAAAAGTATCGTAGGTACCTCTGAATAAATTATCATCATCCTAAATATAGGATGTAAAGAAAAAGTAATAAAACGAACAATGAAACTAGGATGCTTAAAAAATAAGGCATACAACCAATGTGTACTGCCAGTTATGACGTATGGATGTGAATCGTGGATGCTAAATTCGAGTGTGCTACGTAAGATCCAGTGCACACATTGAAGCATGAAAAGATGTACATATGTATAATATATGTAACAAGAAGATATCGTAATAGGAATACGTGGGTAAGCAGCATGACCAAAGTGTTATGTACATAGATGAAGTGTGAAAAAGTTGAAGTGGACACATAGCGAGAAGAATGGATGGTAGATGGACGCGAGAAATACTAGAATGCTATCCGAGAGGATGTGAAAGAAAGCAAGGTAAACCGTGTGAGAAAAATTGAGAAGAATGTGTGGAGTCAACTGGATGCAGATTGACTTCATCCAGCAGTGGATGGTGAACGGCTGAAAATGACGATGACGTAAGATCCAGTGCACACAGAGAAGCATGAAAAGATGTATGCTCTGTATAACAAGAAGAGATCGTAAAAGGAATACATGGGTGAGAAGCATGACCAATAGCGGAATGTATGAAAAAGTTGAAGTGGAAACATAGCGAAAAGAATGGATGGCAGATGGACACAAGAAAAACTTGAATGGTATCCGAGAGCGTGAAAGAAAGCAAGGTCCAACATTCCGCTATGCTTAAAAAAGAAGGCATACGACCAATGCGTACTGCCAGTTATGCCGTATGGATGTGAAAAATGGATGCTAAATTCAAGAATGTTACGCAAGATCCAGTGCATACAGATAAACATGGAAAGATGTATGCTCGGTATAACGAGAAGAGATCTTAAGAGGAGTACATGGGTAAGAAGTATGACCAAAGTGGCAGATATAGCAGAACGTGTGAAAAAGTTGAAGTGGACACATAGCGAGAAGAATGGATGGCAGATGGACGCGAGAAATACTGGAATGGTATCCGAGAGGATGTGAAAGAAAGCAAGGTAGACCGAGTGCACGATGGGCTGATGAATTGAGAAAAATGTGTGGATTTAACTGGGTGCAAATTGCTCAATACAGACAGGAATGGAATAGGACTGGAGAGGCCTTCATCTAGCAGTGGATGGTGAATGGTTGAAAATGATGATGTTACTATAATTTTACCGGTTTGATGAAATAGTTCACATAAGTTGAAATTGATTCGTAAAGTTAAAACATACATACACACATACATAGTCTCTTGCAAAAAATAGTTCAATCTTGTTTTCACTGTATTTTTAATATTAAAATTTTTTTTATAAATAAAAGCTTTTCAATTAAGACACTTTAAATGTTCAAGTCGTTGATATTCAGTATACATAGCACCTCATACACATTGTTATCTTTTCAGTATGTATGTATGTACATATAGTAACTTTCACACGAGTGATTCAATGCTATAAAAAACCACATGCTTAGTCGGTAAATTTTCGAATTCCAAAGTATCATTCCGAAATTCACAAATGGATATAAAAAAAGGTCGAAATTTTTGACATGAAAATAAAAACGAAAATCAATCCCTTAGTGGGGTCGCGAGCTGCGGACAAAGGTTAAGATATTCGACGCAATATAAAACACGTACATACAAAAGCCCGTGAACCTTTTTGTTTTAACAAACGTGCCGTGTCAAATATTCAACTATTACAATCGATCAAATATTATCTCCAATCGAAGAACGCATACGTACAAAACCTTTTCGCCCACGACCGTTCTATCTATAAATATACCAAGTCTTTGAACATTTAAACATCAAAATATACCGAAAAAAAAAAAAAAAAAAACAACTTATCTTCGACAACACGTTATAATGTACACGTTGAAAATATAGGTGCGTGTAAATAAATAACAATGGCACTAAACGTCATGTAATCGTGCACCGAATTTCTATTGGTTTTTAATGTAATCGTTACTCACGGAGCGTATGATACGTTTTATTGAATGCGGCCCACATGTTTATTATGCGGATGAAAATTTATTTTACACGTTAGTTCGGACGTATTCCGTATTACTTTATGGTTTATGACGGTTGTTCGATCTACTGAGGTTGCTCGAGCTGTGTGAACAACACGCGACTTTCTCAATATATATATTTTTAATTCGATCAATAAGTTGTAGGAAGACCGTCACGAAAGGTTATTCTTAAAGTGTATCGCACATCATATATGTAATAGCCCTATTCCGTATGTCTGTATGTGTGTGTGTGTGTGTGTGTGTGTGTGTGTCTGCTGATAACGCTCGCCGAGGTAAATGATTAAAAAACCAGAACGTCGCGCTAGTGGGATTTGAAACCGAGATCACCGATTCGGGACAGTGAACGCTTACGCTATGATCCAAACGGAGGTGATGACGAGCCTGCTCCGATTTGACAATATTAATTGTCAATAGGCTCGCGACTTTGCTAAATTGTTACGTTGTTGTTATTATAACGCGCCAACTATGCAAAACTATAAAAATTGTCAAATTTAATATTATTTTTCAGTACGGATGATGAGAACGCTCCGTTGATATTCAATGCTTACACTAGTTGGTATATAACTGTCTACCAATTTCAATCACCAATATCTTTCAAACTAAAAAGGTTAGGACAATGTAATAAAAACAGCTAAATACTGAATACTCTTGGGATAATTGAAATAAATCAAAATATTCAAAAAAGTTGTTCTTCAAAGTAAATGTAGAAAATACTTTTCACAAAGACTGACAGTACTCTCAGTGTTACTAATCTGAAATAAATTTATCAGCCATATGAAAATATAACCCAGTACAATGGTGAATATGAAAAAGAAGAAATAAGACGAAGAATGAAACTAGGAAACTAGGAAACTTAAAAAAGAAGACATACGACCAATGCGTACTGCCAGTTATGACGTATGGATGTGAAACGTGGATGCTAAATTCAAGAATGTTACGCAAGATCCAGTGCACACAGAGTGGCATTGAAAGATGTATGCTCGGTATAACAAGAAGAGATCGTAAGAGGAATACATGGGTAAAAAGTATGACCAAAGTGCCATACACATAGCGAGAAGAATGAATGGCAGATGGACGCGAGAAATACTGGAATGGAATCCGAGAGGATGTGAAACAAAGCATGGTAGACTGAGTGGGGAAGATGGGCTGATGAATTGAGAAGAATGTGTAGAGTCATGTGGATGTAGATTGCTCAAGACAGACTGGAATACATCCAGCAGTGGATTACACTCCATTATAATACATCAAATAAAGTAAATTCGCCTCCTACGCGTGGTACTGCCCGCACCGTTCACGTTTATAGGATAATAATAAATTATTTCAGCTAGCTAAAGTTTTTTTTTTCGTTCGAAATTCAATGAAATACGTGATCCGTGTAAATTTTCACATTCCGCGTTGAATTTTCACGTGGAATGAAGTCACGTGTAGTGCAGCGGATCTAAAACGTCAAAGAAGTTTTCCGCTCGATCGCTTCTGCGATATGCACAAATCTCGGAATAGTCGGAATGTGCTCCTTTCGAGAATCCCCAAACGGCCAATATTCTCGAGAAAGAGACGTCTCCGAGAAAATCTCCATTATCGTACTGCCACGTACTTTTCGCGAATAAAAATTACCGTCAAACGATTTATCTTCGAGTGAAACGTTCACGTTTAACTGACCAACCGTTGCTTGACCGTAAAATGGACCAATGAGACAACGGTTAACTTAGATTTAGTGCTTCATTGTGTACGTGTTGAAGTAACTTTAATTGAACTGAAATGATCACCAACGTTTGACTTGAGTCAAACTATTCAAATGAACGCAATTAAAACCCATAGCATTGCTTGACAACGAAAATGGTTCGATGATAAGATATAATTAGTATTATACATACTTTATTTATTTATTTAATCATGCAACAAACAGCTTATAGTATATGTACAATAAAATATAAATACAAAATAATATTAATATCACACAATACACTACAGCCAAAATATACAAACGAACAACAGATCAGAATAAGAAAGGAACTTGGGAGTTAGGACTGGAAAGGAACTTAATCAAAGATAATTTAAAGGAGGGCAAAGAATAGAGAAAAGGATCAATATGTGCCGGGATTTCGTTAAATGACGAGCAGGATCTATAAACGAAGGAGTTAAGTGAATAATTTGTGAAACAAAGATTCAAATGAAACAAATGCCGAGTGAATACGAATATTTATTTATTTTTTTATACAGCACAAGTAATATACACAATATAAAATAAAATTAATACCACATAATACGATACAGTCAAAATAGCAAGAAAAGAACTTTAGGAGTTAGGGCTGGAAAGAAACTTGAGTAATGGAAATCTATAGGAGGGCAAGGAATAGCGAAAAGGATAAATATGTGCAGGAATTTCATTGAATGACGTGCAGGATCTATGAATGAAGGAGTTTTGCTATCAATTAGTAGAATAAAGATTCAAATGAAACAATGGAGGATTTCTAACTGATCTAGGGGAACAATGGAGAAGGATCCTACTTAGCAAGTAAAGGCTATCTGATACATTATCTAATAGCTTAAATACAAAGCAGAGATCCGAGACTGTCCTCCTAGAACGCACAGGAATTGGACTAAGAAGAAGAAAGACGAAACCTGGAAATGGAGTACGCATGGAACTTCTTATTAATTTTTTCCAGTTTAGTAATGGAATCTTGGTAAAACATGTTCCATATATGTAGTAGGTACTAGAAAATTCCAGGTGACTTTTTGCAAATATGCTGAATAGTTGTAGTGTCATTTTAAAATGATCGATTTCTCAAAATGTATTATTTCTATGCTCAAAAGTAATCGTCAGGTATTTTATCTTTCAATGTCAATATTTACGAGTAATGGTCCACTTTTCATTTGAGATATATTTACAGTGTTATTATTGTTTTTTTTAAAGCCATATGACTTGTTTCTTATTGCAACACGTTCACTATTTTTACTTTATTTTGCTCTATGCTCATTTTGCAATTACCTATAGAATGGAATACAATAAATTGGAAGAGTTCGCTCTGGCTGAATCTATTGTGAAAAGTAATGATATCAGAACGATTTTCTTAGAACTTTTTTTAATTTCCAATATATTTTTAATACAATATACGAGATTTATAGAGTTACTAGAGTACAACGTATCAAATAATTAGCGTTGATAGTGACCGATGATAGTTACACACTCCCGGGAGGGTAATCCGTTTTACCGGAGCAGATTTTAACCCCTTCAAAAACGACATTGCAACATTTATAAACTGTTCAACGTCTGTGTAGGTGTTCTGTTATACTTTCTAGGGAAATTTCCAAATGAGATTTAACGCGACTGTGACACAGAATCAACGTGTATGTGTATGTGAAGTACTTTACAAAGTGCCGGATCCATTACGTCGCACAAAACATACGACAAAAGCTCGTGACAAAGCCGCAAACCCTTCGGTGTGAAATATTACGTAACGGAAAACTCTCATATTTTCTACGGAGATTTTTTTTTTTGAATCTATGCCACACTGGCCCGGTCTTCAGAGTTTTCTTTCGTTGAAAAAGTCTCTGAATAAAGAAAAAAGCTCGTAATAACGAGCGACAATTTCTTTTGAATGTACTGTAAGGACAGCCTACAGTGCTGGTCAAAAAACTCTTTGAGACTTGTATCAAATATCATATATCATCAATTTAATATATATACTAGAACGGCATTTATTGAGTTTATTTAATTTGGCATAGTTCCAAAAAGGCTAATGTCAAATTTTGCAAAATAAATTTCACGTAAACGAGTCTTAAAAAGGTAAGCTGACCAAAAAATTCTGATTTTCCAGCCAGAGCCTCTTAAGAAATTTTTCTATTCAATCTAGTTTTATTTTAAGACAGTTTAGTCTAGTCAGTTTGGCTTCTGAAAGGCTGATTTTCAATTTTCGTCTAATGAAATTTATTTTCATACAATATCAATTTATATATACATATATATATATGTACAATGTACATAGATAGGTAAGTAACAAAATTAAGAAAAAAATTGACCCCATTTTCGTACAGAGTTACTTTTAGAGTCAATACACAGTTGTAATAGACTTCATTGAGAGTTTTTCTTACGAAAGATGCTTCAAACGAAATATAAACATATATATGTATGTATGTACATATGTATACGTGTATATACATACATATATTTTTAGCCGTTCACCATCCACTGCTGGATTAAGGCCTCTCCAATCCTCTTCCATTCCTATCTGTCTTGAGAAATCTGCATCCAGTTAATTCCACACATTCTTCTCAATTCATCAGCCCATCGTCTACTCGGTCTACCTTGCTTTCTTTCACATCCTCTCGGATACCATTCCAGTATTTGTCGCGTCCATCTGCCATTCATTCTTCTAGCTATGTACATACATACATATGTATGTATGTGTCTACTCCAACTTGGTCATGCTTCTCACCCATGTATTCCTCTTACGATCTCTTCTCTTTATACCGAGCATACATCTTTTCACGCTTCTCTGTGTGCATTGGATCTTGCGTAACATTCTTGAATTTAGCATCCACGTTTCACATCCATACGTCATAACTGGCAGTACGCATTGGATATATTTATCTAATATATAAAACGCTTAAGTTTGTATGTATGTATGTACGTATGGGTCATTCGTCAATTACCAGGCGTTGCTCGGGGGGCACGATTAATAGAAACGACGTACACACGATAATAGATGTTTTCGGCAGATTTCCACCCCCCAGACCCCCCTCCTGCCCCGGCGGCCCCTTTTTTGGGCTCCCGAAATAATTTACTAAACAAACACTACAATATTACATTATATTAATTACACCCCGGGCAAATCCGGGTAATAAAGCTAGTGTATATATAAAGTAGTAAAATTCAACCTGAGTAACCTTTTGCAGTTTGACTGTAGCCCGATGTAAGAAAATGCAATTTTCCGATAATTGCTCGTTCCTTTTCCAATAACGCTGCAGATGAAGTTCACTTCTATTCATCAAACTATGCGCGCCTTATCTCACAGTTGCAAAGGCCTCGTCTGGCCAGATTAACTACACTTTCATTAAGTACACGTCATAATCCAAAGTAAATAAAAGGCACACGAGAATGTTCAAATTCGACCTCTAACAATGTACATATAATATCAGCTAATTGAATCTGCGCCGTAAATATTGTTTGCGGTCGGTCATACAAACATACACTATATGTATATGAAGTTATTCATTTCGGGGACGAAAATTCAGGAAGTGGTGTAAATTGAAAATATAAGCATTTCCCGATAAGCGAAATCCGATATTGGCGCGCGAGCTTTTGAGCGAACAATTTAAGCGATGCTGAAATATCGCTCATTGAAAGCGTCCGTAGAGGAAATTAAGCTTCCGCTATGCAAAACGTTAAAGTCAATGTAGTGAAATTTATTATCTAATCTTGTGACTACATAAATTGTGAAATTATACGATGTGATGCGCGCTCTTGTGCGCCCGTTACGTTGATTCTATTATGTATTTGCGGCGATGTCGATTTCCCCGCCAAAAGTATCGCATCGTATAATTTCTGATTGAAATGGTTGAGAATCACCGACTGAAAAGGTTTATTTTAATAGTTATTATAATTTTAGGGCCGATATGGTAACATACATGTCGATTTATAAAGCCACAAGTGAATTGTGGTGTCTCAAAATATATTTATTTATATAATATAGTAGCTTAAGCTAATTAATTATAATCCTTAGGGTGATATTACACTTAGCAACCACACCAACAACCAGATTTTTTTTGAACCTCGACAACCAGATATGGATATACAGGTTTAGATGGTATGTATTAGATTGTGCGATTCTCTGTTGCATAAAAATTTCTTGGAAGTCAATGGTTCGATGTAAAAAACCTTCACCAAAACCCTTTTCTGACCTTTTTTTTGCATCGTCGTACTCAATTGTCAACGCAACGCAACGTCAAATATGAGAGGTTGAATTTTATATATTTTCTACGTCTACATACTACTACATAGAGTACCTAGTTTTCGTATAGCTTCCTAGACCTATTTTTTTTTGTATGAAGATTATGAGATGAGCAGGTAGCTGGTGAAGTAAAAGTGGTGCAATGTAATAAGATGCTCGCCACCGTCAAAAAAAAAATTCGGGTGTGGCCAACCCATGACTTTATCCATATATTTGAGGAATACAAAGAGTAACGAAATTAATTTTTTAAGTACGTAAGTTAATAAAACGCATGCATACCACCACACTAACCAACATACATACATACATATGTACATATCATAGAATCACTGTGTTGAGTGCGCGCGCGTATGTAAAATACGATCTTCGGCATATATTCAAATAGGAAAAACTGCCACTTTCGGTCATCAGAAGTTGACTAAAATTACAGTATCTCTTACAAATAACGTGAAAACTATAGATATGAAATTTCGACGAAATCGCCGATGCAGTTTCGGAAATATTCTGCGGTAAACTTTTCGACAAAAAAAAAAAAAAAACCTACTTCCGGTTGACTAGTTTTATTAATTTTTTTTTTTTTTAAATATCAATTTCTCTCAAAATTACAACATTACAATATTGTGACGATACCACATATTTAAAAGGTCGAAAAAAATAAAAAACAAAAAATCGTTCAAGAGTAAACTGCCATTTCCGGTAGTCAGAAGTTGACTAAAATCACAGTATCTCTTAAGGCTAATGTGAAAACTATAGATATGAAATTTGGAGAAAATTCCCGGTGCAGTTTCGGAAATATGATTTTTTATCGGATTTTTGAATTTTCTGCACGAAAAAAACCCTATTTCCGGTTGACTGATGTTGACCAAATTCCTTATGGCTTTTAAACTTTACGTGAAAATAATAGATATGAAATTTCAGCTTGATAGACTTGATAGTTTCGGAGAAAACACACAGCACACACACACATAGTACACAGACATACAGACATTTTCCAGAAATCATGAAAACGTGATCAGGGGATGATACTTGATCCAAATCAGTCAAAATCTCGAAGTCGAATTTTCGCACGATCACAATACTTTATCCGATTAGGATAAAGTAAAAAAATGGGTGTTGGTGAAGTGGCCAAGTGTAATATCGCTCTAACTAAGCATCTGTACAGAGATGTTTTTTTTAAGACTGCCAGGAATTTTTCAATAGTTTTGGAACTTCTAATTCCATCCGGCAGTCTATTATACTCTCTGTACAAGATGCTTCTCCTATTTCTATTTTTTTTATAATTAAATTATTTTTATTCCTTAAATTATATTCACATACATCCATTCCTCTCACAATAAATTTAATAAAATATTATGGTAACATATTATTATCTAACTTAAATATAAATATGAACATACAAATTCTCAAAGTATCATTCACATTCAACCAATCTAATTCAATCGTCATCTTTTTTTATACTAGCATACCATAGCATAGAGAATGTTTGACATTCTCTTTATTTTATAAAGCCTCTAAAATATTCCTGATGCAATTTTTCATCTGCAAATTTCATCAAAAGTGAAAATATATCATTTGAAAAAAGTTTTGGAACCACTGGAAAAAAAATGAGAATGGCTGGTTATTTTGGCAACAGTTTGGGGAAGATTTTTCATTGAGAAAATATTGAGAAAAATTGAGAAAATAATATTTTTGTCGAACATTTTAAAATTTTATGAAGAAAGGTAATCATGATTTTTAAATCAAGTTTTAACCATGTTTAGATTTTGTCTCGTAAAGCTGCTTACCCTGGTCGAAAGGTTTAAATCCTCAAATAATTTATTCAAGAAACAAATTTAAAAAAAAATCAAAATCCCCGAAATTATGGTATTTTCAAGTTGGTAAAGATGAAATGGATATGTTTCTGTGATGATGATTCATCTAATGGTTTTTCATCTTATACAATGCTGAGGATATGTGTTTCATGAATTTATAGTTATTTTTTGTCCCAAAAGGTTAAAAATATTTTATTTTTGTAATTGACTTTCATCGTTTGGAAATCGAAAAATGTCAAAATTAATTCCGAGTTCAAAAAGTTTTAACATATTGAGTATTTCCAGTTCAGAAAAGCGCAATGTACATATGTATAAAAATACTTACATAAACACATTTCAAGTTATAATCCAGCTCCTTCACGCCGGTCGATGCTTGGCCTTTGCGATTGACATCCGCTATACTTGCCCAAGTTCGACGATTAACAAGAGGAACTTTCACCGCCTTTTTCTTCGTAGTTTGGCGACATCGTAAAGTTTTCCGATCCGTCCCACTCATCATACACTCACGAAAAAAAAAAAAAAAGTGAGATCGACTATAAAAATTTTCCGATAATGAGCTCTTCTTCTCTTGGCCGAAGACGGCGCCAGTCATAAAACAACCTTATAACTTCCTTTTCAGAACCCCATCCTTCTTGTCTCTCCCCTTTTGCAGTTTTTATCTTGGAGTGCAGCCTCCACTATTAGTGGATAATCTTGGGCTCCAAACTAGTTCATTGTGTGCTAGGGCTTAATTGCGAGAGCCCTAGAGTCGCTTACGGCTCTCCAGGTACATTATATAGCCACCCGGGCGAAAATTGAATTCTTGATTGCTTCTGACGGAATAGAAGCGCACGTACGGATTACCGATAAAAGGGAGTAGTGATCCCGGTCAATTTGCCGCAATGCGCTCTGCTTCTTCGTACAGGTCTTTTCTACTGGTTTTTTTTTTTTTTTTTACTTTTTTTGCTTCGTTGTTGGGATTTTTATTAGCCGATGTCGTATCGGCGGTAAGGATTTCACTCCCAAACCACACAAAGTGAACCAAGCCTTCGTTAAATAGAAAAAGAGCCTATAAAAAACAGAGGATCCAAACTCTCGTGCTCAGTTAGAATTTACATACGCATGTACATTCTAACAAATAAAAGTATTTATTTATTAATTTAAAATACATGGACATCATTTATGTATGTTCAAAAACTTATCGAGGTGATTTTTAAAAGAGATTTGTATTTTCAGAAGTTACTAGCTGATTTGGTAGGCGGTTCCAAACTTCAACCACTCTATTTGAAAAGGACGAATCTTTGAAAATTTTGTTCCATTTATTATTATGACCTCTAATGCTGCGTAAACACCGACGAACCGAACAGTGGAAGTGTGTACGCAGCATGAGATGTGCGTATTTATTGAACGTGACGAGATTTTTTATTGGGCATTTATTTATTTTATACACTTCTATTAGATCGCCTCTTAATCATCTCGTCTCCAAAGATGTGAGACTCATTTTCTTCAACCTTTCATTATAGGGATCGAAGTTCAGATGGCATTTTTGTAATCCATCTTTGGACCCTTTCTAAACTTACAAGGTATTATTTGAAGTTAGGGCTCCAAACATTTACATCAAATTCTAATTTAGGTCTAATATATGATTTATACATTTTTGACAACAACTGGATACTAAATTTCGTAAATACACATTCGTTTTTCTGAAATGGTAATACATAATATGTTTCGACTGGTAAAACCTTGTCTATCATTAGTTGGAGTAAACCACAATGAAAAATATTCTATTGCACTCAAGTATTACGTAAGACCCGCAGGATCCCAGTAAAGTTTAATAGAATGTATGTATAACATACAGACAGACAAAATCCCAAATTTTTTATACCCTATTTCTCGAAAATGGATGCATATTTTGAATTTTTAGATAACGGAGCTCACTTCTGACATAATTTTATATCCTATCACACTCAAATATCTCATATGAATCGCAAGATACGTACGATTGCAAAGTCTGCAATATAAAAGTAACAAATATACATACATATGTACAGACAAGACTTCAATATAGATTTATTAATTTCTAAATTGAGAATTAGTTAAATTCCCATAAATGTATAAAAATTTGCTTTGTATGAATTCTACTTGAATCGTTTCAATTTAAATTGAACTTGAACCAAAATAGACATTTTCGCCGTCTCGTCAATTAGGTGCGCGACTTCAGAGCGGCTCAACTCAACATGTTTCCAATTAGAGAAAATGTGATGTTTCTTCTATTTCTGTGTGAAGTCCGTCACGGACGAAGGAGACGAGACGTCCTACAATTGTTTCCCTGGTGCTTTTCGTTAAAAGAAAGCTCTCGAGTCACTTCCAAAAACGAAGATAAATTCCAGATGTGTCGTGGATAGTTCTAAAATTGGACAAAAGTTTCGTCGTTTTGTTGGGGACGCGTCAACGCACTGAGACGTGTCACTTTTCGACGACAACAAATAAATATTTTGGCATATTTTATTTACGATTCCTGTACCCAAACTATCACTGAGTAAAAGTGGATGTTTAAAAATCAATATCTATGGGTTAAATAAATTATTAAAAATTAGTCAAAAATGATGTACATATTATATTCACAGTTATTATAAACGAGTACGAATTTCCACCGTAAATTTAATCAACAAGCTTTTCAAATATTCTACAATAGATCAAAATCAAAGTAAAAGTAGCTATTGATGAAAAGCAAATTTCAAAAAGTGTGTATATGTAAATTGTGTTACATACATGCATACATATCTATATAAATTTGGCTAAAAGCATTTATTATATCAATCAGTTGCTTAAAATGAGCCTATTCATCAATGAAATATTAATAATGGCTCATTATAGGCTAAACCAAGAATTTAAATTCGGCATATAACTCATATGAATATAATAATCTTTTTTAATTAAATTGTCCCTTTAAATCAAATTGTCAATATAATATAACTCAATATTACAAAAACTGATTGAAAACAGGTAAGGTAGACGATACCGATATATTTTATATACAATATATTTTATTATTTACAACTCTCTTCCATTCAGTAAATAGAGAGATGGAATATTTTAAATGAAAAAAAAGTCTATTGAAACGTTGCTCATTCAGAGAAAAAAAATCGCACTGGCAATTTCAATGAAAATCTCAAAAATCTCAATGAAAACGCACAATTCAACGAGAAGAGGCAAACGAACGTGATTGAATTCAAATGAAAGCGATAAAATGAAAGCAAACAACACTTTTCAGCGAAATGTCACTCGCAGAGATATTGTCTTTTTTTTTTTTTATTATATATTATTCAGCCATCTCTTGTGAGCGAAAAATTTTTAGCGAGCGCGACAAAATACATTAAATAAGTAAACAATTTGATTTATCAACATCACTAAAAACCAAAACCCAAATCCAGAATCACTGGCTGGACGGACAAAGAGTAGAAAATAAAAAGGGGAACGAAGAAGTATCCCTCGCGCCATTGTTCGGTTATTTTTAATTTTTATTCGTAAATGTGAGAATACTGTGCAGAAAAACTGGGGTAGGACAAAATGACAGAAACGAAAAATTTCCCCCTCTATTTTTTGCAACTACCCTTCGCTCCTTTGTGGGGTATATATATATATATATATATATATATGTATATATATATGTGTGTTTTCACCAAAGGCACCCCGTCGTGTAGAAACAATGACAGAGAACAAATTAATGGCTATCCCGCAGAATACCTAACAATAAACGAATTATACTTAAACCGCGACCATTCTTCCATTTCGAGCGAACCTATAGTACCTAGGTATAATATTATGTATTTGAAAAATAAAACTATTGTTCTCCAAAGTATAAAAAAAATATTAAGCATTCGATTTTTGAAATGTAAACGACGATTGCGCATTACAATGGTTCAAAGCGAAATTTTTCTTTTTGTTCCTGAAATAAATATAATAGAACGAGACCGTTATTATCGATACCATATATGTATGTATGTATGTACATACATTTACAATGGACAGTAACGATACACGATTAATTAATTTAACACTATTTCATTTAAGATACGAAAATAATAGCTGATTTTCAAAAAAATGGTAAAATACTAACTAATCTAAAGCTCAGGCTGCTGTATCCAATATATTCAATATTCAATATATTAAGCACATTATTCTGTAATTGAGAATTTGATCCTTGTCTATGAGCTTTTTTCCAAATATTTCGATTAGTGGCCTTTCTTTCCATGACCTCATATCATATCATTTTCAGCCATTCACCATCCACTGTTGGATGAAGGTCTTTCCTATCCTCTTCCATTACTGTATATCTTGAGCAATCTACATTCAGCTGACTCCACATATTCTTCTCAATTCATCAGCCCATCTTCAGATCGGTCTACTTTGCTTTCTTTCACATCCTCTCGGATACCATTCCAGTATTTCTCGCGTCCATCTGCCATCCATTATTCTCGCTGTGTGTCCATTTTAAATTTTTCACACGTTCAGCTATATCTGCACTTTTTACCCATGTATTCCTCTTACGATATTTCCTTATCACACCAAGCATGCTTCTCTGTATGCACTGGATCATACGTAGCATTCTTGAATTTAGCACACTAGTTTCACATCCATACGTCATAACGGACAGTATGCCTTCTTTTTTAAGCATAGCCGAATGTTAGATTTAAAAGCTATGTTAATTTTTTCTGTATAATATAATATGTAAAGCTTGACTTCCACTAAGCTTTTACGTACTGTCGATCGGTGCTTATCAAAGTAAATACGCCATTATAACCAAGTGATAAAGTTTTCATCAATTTTTAATAAAAATTATATTCGAATGTATGCATGACCACATGGTTCATTCAGAGCAAATGAAAAAAAAAATTCGGGTGTGGCCAACCCATGACTTTATCCATATAATTGAAGAATACAAAGAGTAACGAAATTATTTTTTTAAGTACGTAAGTAAATAAAACGCATGCACACCACCACACCAACCAACGGTCGTCAACGGTCGTCAACGTCCGGTCGTCAAATGTTGACCAAAATCACAGTATCTCTTACGGCTAACGTGAAAACTATAAATATGAAATTTCGACGAAATCGCCGGTGCAGTTTTGGAAATATTCTGCGGTAACAGAATTTTTGAATTTTCTACACGAAAAAAACCCTACTTCCGGTTGACTGATGTTGACCAAATTCCTTATGGCTTTCACACCTTACGTGAAAATAATAGATATGAAATTTCAGCTTAATAGACTTGATAGTTTAGGAGAAAACACACATACAGACACACACACACACAGTACAAATTTTCCAAAAATCATGAAAACGTGATCAGGGGATGATACCTGATACAAATCAGTCAAAATTTCGAGGTCGAATTTCGGCACGATCACAATACTTTATCCGATTAGGATAAAGTAAAAAAAAAAGGTATGCGCATCGTTTTGTACTGGTTTGAACGACGCGTGAAATTTTCAATCGTTTTAATCCGCACTCGATGTTCGATGTACGCCAGTGTAAATACACCACTAGACTGCTGTATATTTTACGCCACACTAAAAACTGATTATATTGTAACGTCGAACGCACGCATGCGTGATAAATTTCAATTGGCGCGATACACGTTCGAGTGAGCTGATCTAATTTCCTACACATTTATTCATGGAATCGTCAGCTTCATTATTGTTACCCTTCAGCGGGTCGTACGCCACAACAACCCCATGAAAATACCCACAGAAGGGGTCAAACCCACCAACGACAAAGGTATCGGGGTAATCGAACTCACTATGTGTGTATATACGTGTGTGTGGTTCTTTGTCAAAAGAAGAAAAGATGTTCAGCGTAGCGTGTACGAGCAGATAAAGAATCTTGACACGTGAAGCGAACCTGTGACGATGAAAACGCAAAATGCGATTAGTTTTTCGCCAAAAGCGTGGTGTTTACAAGCTTCGCGTCGAAATGACTGAAGAGGGTCGCGAATTGCGAAGTGAGATTGTCAAGCCGTGTTTGCATAACGAAAATGAGGTATGTCCATAAATCAACAGGGGTAGAAAGCCTCTCTCCCTGGCACTTAACACGCCTCCAGACGTAGACATACACAAGTTGCAATGCATTTCCAATCGGCGAGGAATGAAGCTCGCTCGTTTTCGCGAAAAGCTCAGGTAGCCGAAGCTTTTCCCACTCAGGACGACTTAGGAATCTCGAGGGAAACTCACCCCTCTTGGAAGCGTGCCGTTGTTGGAATGTCCGCTATTTTCAATTGTGACATTTGAGAAGCGTTCATTCAATGGGGTTCGATTTTAAAACGTTCTATATTGGTCAATGTACAACTAGTGTAGTGTAGGTCTCCGTATCTGTCTCGTTGCACACACAGAAGTATGACCAAAGTGGCTGATATAGCAGAACGTGTGAACAAGTTGAAGTGGACGCATAGTGAGAAGAATGGATGACATGGACGCGAGAAATACTGGAATGGTATCCGAGAGGATGTGAAAGAAAGCAAGGTAGACCGAGTGGTAAGATGGGGTGATGAATTGAGATGAATGTGTGGTGTTTAACAGGATGCAGATTGCTCAAGACAGACAGGAATGGAAGAGGATCGGAGATGCCTCCAATCCAGCAGTGGATCACACTCCATTATAATACATCGAATAAAGTAAATTCGCCTCATTCGCGTGGTACTGCTGTGGTGTTTACATATGTACCTACATACGTATGTATGTATAAACTACTCAATAATTGAAAATGACGGAGTATACTCAAAAAATTATTTCTTATTATGACCCACTGGGTACGAATGTGATAATAAAGCTTGTGATAAAAAATGAATTATTATAAGAGCTTCTTGTGTAATAAGTTATCCAATAGAAAATATGTAAGTCATGTATCAAAATATCAATGTATCAAAAAAAAAAAAGGATTTTTTATAGCATTTAAATCGTTCTATTGAATTGTCCATTTTTTATTGATTGATCCAACTTTATATTTCATCCTGCCAGAAAACTATATAAAATTATTTATACTTAAGGCAGTTGGTGAATATGTCTGGTTGTAAAGAAGAAGGAATAAAACTAGGATGGAGTGCTTTTGTGTGAAGTGAAGGAATACGTCAGCTATGACGTATGGATATGAAACTTGGATGCTAAATTCAAGAATGCTACGTAAGATCCAGTGCACACAGAGAAGCATGAAAAGATGTATGCTCGGTATAACAAGAAGAGATCATAGGAGGAATACATAGTTAGATACATAGGGTGAAGAATGGATGGAATGGTATCCGAGAGGATGTGAAAGAAAGCAAGGAAGATGGGGTGATGAATTGAGAAGAATGTGTGGTGTTAACAGGATGCAGATTGCTCAAGACAGACAGGAATGGATGTGGATTGGAGAGGCCTTCATCCAACAGTGGATGGTAAAAGGCTGAAAATGATGATGCTGATGACATAGTATTGCCAGTTGACGATTGACTAACAAAAGCGTTCAAATTTTCAATGAAAACAATAGACGTGTACCGAGCCTTTCTGATAGATAGACAGTGTTAAGCTATATTCTTCTGAAGGTGTGCATACTTGATATGAAGCTCTTCACTATTTTTTGACAAACATTTTACCGTCTGCCACAGTGAAGTATCAAGGGAAAGATACTCTCCAGTGGTGAGACCATTGTCATGTGGAGGGGAGGTAGAGGAGACTTTTTTTGGTGATGCCAATTATGTGGATCCAACTTAAAACAAAGTTAGACAAATTGGAAAACTCTAACAGAAGATTGCCGATATGGAAGGTATGGTTGAAAGTCTTTCGAAGTACGGGGAACAAACCCCGGATCTTGGCTCGAGAGCCCAATGCTCTAACCACTGGCTTAAGGTATTTAGGTATATAGGCAATATGAGACAGATCATCATCATTTTCAGCCGTTCACCGTCCACTTCTTACCCATGTATTCCACTTACGATCTCTTCTTGTTATACCAAGCATACATCATTCTATACTTCTCTGTGTGCACTGGATCTTGCGCAGCATTCATACCATGTTTATTATAATAATAATTTTGATCGTATCATACCGAATTCACAGTTGAAAATTATGGTAAATCATTACCTATGTTTTAACTTATTTGATTATAAATTAGTATATTTTAGAACGTAATATAAACGGTTTTAAATAAAGTCGATAGTAATTTAATAACATGTTTTTGTTTATAAAAAGAATTATAATAATAATACAAAAATACACGACATTATTGAAGGAAAATGTCTGTTTTATGTATATGTATTTATCAATAAATAAACACGTACCGTTTGGGAGCGTATTGGTTTTCACTTTAGAAACTAAGACAGTTGCATCATGGTAATGTCAGAAAATACCAGAAGTGCAAGGGGGTGATAATCCCCCAAACTGTTGAGACACTTCTAAAGGGAAAGCATCCCTTTATCACCACGTAAGACATAAGAAGGGTGAGAGAGAATGGTGGGGAGGAGAGCTTTTCGTCGAATTTTCGTAAAATTGCAAGAGCGGAAAAATACATAGGCACGTTACATTGTGTACGGCATTAAATTAATTAAAAACAACATCGCAATGGAGCGCTTTATATACGATATGTATTTCATTAGTATTAATGGATTTTAATGGAAAAATTTTGCGGATTTGTCGGTGTCGTTTTTCGCATTCTTACTCGGGTTTTTGTCGAGAACAAAAAAAAAATATCGTCTTACAGATAGGAAGACTTTCGTCACACGGAGGCAAAAAATATGCTTGGGAGAAATCTCCGACATGATTAATGGATCTTTTGTGATAAATATATTATGAGCTTCACATCTCAGATATTATTTACGCTCCTATTCCCTTCCGAAGGAGACGCCTTACATACAGAAACGTCTCTTATATAACACACCTACATACATATGTATGCACATACATATAAAATCGCACATTGGTATAAAAACGCAAGCCTAAAAGTACGCATGTAAACGTTTCTTGAATATCATCATAATCTATAATTTTAAACAAATAAAATATAATTATTAACTGTTTGTTTATTCCTTGCGGGATACACCTTTTGACGAAATTGGATCAAACTTCAATCCTGCAGATCTTATATAGTACTTGAAAGCAATAAAAATTGTTTCTTTTTAACTATAGTTACAAACTAACCTACAATGTTGTATTGCAAAGAATCCAGCTACACAATAAAAGATGCAGTCAAAACTGTTCACACAATATCACGAAAATCTAACTGTTTCCGTTGTAGTTTCATTCGAGACAAATAAAACTTGGCAAGTTCAGCAAAATATTTATACATTTTATTTATTTTAGGTAACATAAAAAGCTAATTACAAACAAACATTACTTAAAGCTAAGATTACAAAACTTATTATCTCTACTAGCACTTGTACAGAGGTGCTGTTTTTTAAGGGTGCCAGTTTTAAGGCAACAATTTTATTTATATTTTTGAGCCATTATATTCAATAACCCCCCCTGTACAAGATACTTCTCTTAATTGTAAATTCTTAACAATTAAATTATTCTTACCCCTAGTATTATGACTATGTATATTATACCATCTTATTAAATATTTTGGTAATACATTCTTATCTAATTTAAAAATATAAATAAACATGCACACTTTTAAGGTTTCATTTACATTCATCAAATTCAGTTAATTCAACATACATATATCTAATACTAGTTAATCTATTGATATTTAAAATACTCCGCATCTTTAATTACCCTATTTACTAAATTTAAAAATTAACCATAATATATAAAATGATGACAAACAACTGCATTATAAACTAATACTATTGTATTTCTAGATAGTACATATCTTAATCTACACAATAATCCAACTTTCTTCGGCATGTCATGTCATGCAGGGCGATTATGTTTGTATGTAAATAAATAAATGAATAAAAATTCTTCACCGCAGCATTTTCTCAATATTACATATAGAATTTATATATTTAGGCAAAATTTAATCTAAAGAAAATCAAAGCCCAACGAAAAAAACTAATACATGCGTTTGGAGTTTTACAAAGATTAGCTGGCAGGCCATTCATTATAGATACTTCTCCTGGATGTACTTAATTATAAATTCTTAACTATTAACTTATTCTTACCCCTAGTATTAAGACTATGTATGTATACATTACCCATGACATTTGACTTATCAGATAAAAACAGGTTATTTCTATGATCCTGCAAGTCTAACAATTTTCTGTTTTATACAAATTTTTCTTACACTAATGATAAGTGTAAGCAGGGCAACTTTAATTACTTAAAAATATGCTATTGTATTTTCCAAATCGAAATTAGTGTCAATATTATCATCGGCTAGTATTTTACGTGAAATTATCTCGATGCATTTTAAAGTTGAGCACATTATTTGCGGGTCGCTGAATACCGTCATGTTCCAATATACATACATACACACCGCAAAGCTCAAAGGACAAAGCGACCTCAAATAATTAACGCATCGAGTTGATTTATTAGCGACGATATTAATTTATAATAATGGAACGGGGATCGAGTGGACCGGACAGTGTTAACTCGACCCTGGAAGCGTGTGCAATTTCAATATTGGCGAAAGCTCGTTTTAATTATCTCCCCCGTTTTGATTGCGTCACTGCTGCAATGATTCGTGTGAACAATTTGACACTTGTAATATCTTAACTATACTCTAGAGGGCAGCTCCAGCGGGATACACGCAATATTTGAAGACAATCGTTACCAAATTCGGTCAAAATCAATCAACCCGCTTGCACGAGTACCTTTATACATACATACATATTACATAGTCTTTTTCGTCATAGTCATAGTCGTATAATTTATTGATACAATAGTATATTGACATCACCGTTACACTCGTAGGTATAGTTTTTATTTTTTAAATAAATAAAAAAAACCGTTATAGGAAAGTACCGCTATACATTTCAAGAGTGAATAAGTAATGCGGGAGCAGTTGCACCTGTCGACATTACAGGCTTAAAAGCAATTCCTTTTTAGACAGACTAAGGATAGTTTTTAGTGAGTTGTAAATTTTTAATATTGACAATAAAACCTTGTCGAGTTGATATTTGTCGACAGTTGAATGTCAATTGTAGCGTGAAATGTTTAATTAATTAATTATACGATGAGTATATGGCGTACGTTAAACTGTTTCAATATTGTTTTAGATCAATTTTAACCGACTATTATTTTAAATGTGTGTTCAATTAATTGCTGGGGGATTTATATATAAATATTTGACTTTATATCGGTTCTCGATGTAATATCGTGTAATTTGACAATAACTACTCTGTATGTACATATGTATGTATGTATGTGTTCTATGTAGGTGTGCTTTAAAGCTTTTATTCTACATACATACATATACAACATAAAACTAAAATTATGTTGAATGAATTGGTGAATATGTCTGGATGTAAAGAAGAATAAATAAAACAAGGATGGAGTGATTTGGGAAGAATGAACGTTGTTTTTAAATCCAACATTCCGCTATGCTAAAAAAAGAAGGCATACGACCAATGCGTACTGCCAGTTATGATGTATGGATGTGAAACTTGCATGCTAAATTCAAGAATGTTACACAAGATCCAGTGCACACAGAGACGCATGAAAAGATGTATGCTTGGTATAAACGAGAAGAGATCATAAGAGGAAAACATGGGGAAGAAGTATGACCAAAGTGGCAGATATAGCTGAACGTGTGAAAAAGTTGAAGTGAAAATGGACTGGATACATAGCGAGAAGAATGAATGGCAGATGGATGCGAGAAATACTGGAATGGTATCCGAGAGGATATGAAAGAAAGCAAGGTGCCAGTAGACTGAATGTGTCGTTTTCTTATGTCCACCGTGTACATACATACATACATATGTATATACCTACAAGTGTAACTTTGGCTCCTCATACGTGTGTAGTTCTGTATATTTTTTTGTTATTGAACAAAGCTTAGGTTTCCGGAATGAAATGAGTGTGTGGGTGTGCTTTACATTCGACGGAATTACACAGTGCGTGTACCTACATAAAAAGTACAGTCATAAATTACGCAAAGGGTATTGAAAAATGGAATAAAAAGAACGGCGAAATTTTTCCAGAAGAAAAATATTCGCGTATGTATGCCTTGAAAAACGCTAAATAAAATTTTTCCCCGACAAAAACGGAATATTTCATCGCTTTTATTGACTTTTTTATTCCCCCGCGATATATTACCCAATACAACATATAATTTAATAGAAACGGATTTGTTTTCGCCGATAAAAATAATTGTATTTCATTTTGTATACATGTTTTTTTTACACGCAAGTGAATAATTTTCAGTTGATCGGTACCTGCATAAAATTTTTGATTTGTGAACGTGTCGGTTCATTGTCGCGTTTAACGAAAATTGATGACGTCGTTGAAACGTGTCTGATGTTGTTGTAATTAATCCATCAATCCCGAGCTTAGACACTGTAAATATAATGAAATTGACATCTATTATTTGCCTATCGAGAATGTCAACCGACGACCTCAATTGGACTAATTCTGATTAATGAATTCTATGTTGAAATATAAATTAATTTAAAATACATTACCGAGACGCGCGAAACGCGAGTATTAATCCAAATTCAATAAGCTTATCGTGTGACTATTTTTTTCCTATTCAAACGTTTAACTGATAAATTGCATACTTTATTTTGTATTGATATTTCAGAATGAGTTGATTTGTTAACTTTATTTATATACTAGTGTAAGCCCGTTGAATACACTGAGCAACAAAAAAAATATCCAGAGCGGAGATTAATCAATCTTTACTAAGTTTGACCCACTGAATTCGAATCCGATAATGATTTCGTTTATGAGATATTTGCGATTTAAAAAATATATATTTTAGCTTTTGCAGTCTATAACTCAAAATATAGTATCGCTGTGCTCAAAGTGAGTATTGAAATCAATAATGAGATATTTTTCCTATTGATTGTGATTTTTTATTGCTTTAAAATACTTACAATTAATTGTCTAGCGAATTTTGAAAGTCAAAAATATATATTTTTTTACACATTTTTTTCCCGTGTTATGTGGCTTTTATTTGGCGAGTTTTTTATTTCACCATGTTTATAAAGATTGGTTTTCTATTTCGATTTTTTTAATTTTATCCTAACGTACTCATTCGAGCGGCAAATGATTTTTGTTGATATGCTCTCGTTTATGAGATATTTGCAATTTATAAAAATGTAAAAAATATCCATTTTTTTGGCTTTTGCGGTCTATAACTCAAAATATAGTATCGCTGTGCTCAAAGCAAGTATTGAAATTAATAGTCAGATATTTTACCTTTTGATTGTGATTTTTTATTGCTTTGAAATACTTATAATTAATTATCTAGCCAATTTTGAAAGTCAAAAATATATATTTTTTTACACATTTTTTTCCCCATGCTATTTGACGTTTATTTGGTGAGTTGTTTTATTTCACCACGTTTATAAGGATTGGTTTTCTATCTCAATATTTTTTTTATTTTATCTAAACGTACTAATTAGAGCGGATATGAAAGAAAGCAGGGTAGACTGAGTGGACGGTGGGCTGATTAATTGAGAAGAATGTGTGGAGTCAAGTGGATGCAAATTGCTCAAGACAAACAGGAATGGAAGAGGATTGAAGAGGCCTTCATCCAGCAGTGGACGTTGAACGGCTGAAAATGATGATGTTATATAAATACCAGTGGTTACCTTTACCTTTCTAGGAGTTAAACTCTCAAAATATGCTCTCGCATAAAATAATAGGCCGTATCGTTTTACCTAAGTTTAAGTTATGCATATATAAAATAACTTTGATACATGCAGGAAAAAATTCAAATATGACAATGTTAAAACCACTACTTCCTTTCGATTTATTTACGAAAAATATTATTGTTGTTAATATTTATATAATGACTGTTGTTTATTTTTGATTTAGATTCATCGGAACTCTTTACCGCAACATATTTGGAACTTTATTACTTTTCTGATCAAATAAAAATATTGCCCAACAAACGCACGGGTCTAATAACCCAATTATGCAACTTGGCTTGTTTACTTAACATATTATATAACAATAATTTTCCTTTGCGTGTTTATTTGTCGCATGGTTAATGCACATATATATTAGGCTAGTCTACAAAAAAAAAGCACACACACACACATTCATTAAAATTCGAAACATTCATTCACAAACAATCGAGATGAAAGTTCTGCGTTTTTTTTATAATATCGGGGCGAAACAATGCGCGAAAAAATTCGGCGAAAAGCGCGCGAAGAATTTTTCGCAACTTTAAAAGCTTTCGTTTAAATAACACAACGGTTCATTAAGCTCGCACACGTACCTACGTATAAATGTACAATAAACCGACGTCAACGGCGAACCACCGAAGCCCGCATAAAAGTTTCCACGCAACTTTTTATTCGCCATATAATAAATTCCTTTGAGGCGAAGCTCTAAAATTCGAAATTTGCAGAAAATATTATATGTACGTTTTATTTGATCGCTCCGTTTCTTTGTACTCGTACACAAACATACGCGAATGAATAAATATTTAAGTATAATGCGGTAAATCGATGGCGCGACGAATTGTGTCGCGTCGAATTTACTTAAATTTTTAAACCAATTCACCATCCACTGCTGGATGAAGGCCTCTCCAATCCACTTGCACTCCACTGTCTGTCTTGAGCAATCTGCATCCGATTGTCTCCACACATTCTTCTCAATTCATCAGCCCATCTTCCACTCGGTCTACCCTGCTTTCTTTCACATCCTCTCGGATAGCATTCCAGTATTTGCCATTCTTCTCGCTATGTGTATGCGTGTCTAAATGAATATCTGCCACTTTGGTCATACTTCTTACCCATGTATTCCTCTTACGATCTCTTCTTGTTACAACGAGCATACATATTTCCATGCTTCTCTGTATGCACTGGATTTTAACGTAGCATTCTTGAATTTGATAAGTAGCATCACCAATAGCGGAAAGTAGCGAGTAAAATTGATGAACGCGTGAAATACTAGAATGGTGTCCGAGAGGATGTGAAAGAAAGCAAGGTAGACCGAGTGGTAGATGGGCTGATGAATTGAGGTGAATGTGTTGAGTCAACTGGATGCAGATTACTCAAGACAGACAGGAATGGATGCGAATTGGAAAGGCCTTCATCCAGCAGTGAATAATGATGAAAAGCGTACATACAGTGAGGTTTAATTCCTTAACGCGAGGCTTTGCCCTATTGAAGATGCACTTAGCACTTTATTTGCAGTCAGAACTCTCACATGAGGCCATCATCCCCCCAATTGAGTATATTTTATATAATTTTAAATCAATTAATAATGAAACAGTTAGTATATTTTACACAATAGTTAGTAATGTTATGTTTGTGTAAGTTTTGTCGAAATATCAATGAAAACAGTACCTACATATGTATGTATCATCATAATCATCATTTTCAGCCGTTCACCATCCACTGCTGGATGAAGGCCTCTTCTCAATTCATCAGCCCATCTTCCATTCGGTCTACCTTGCTTTCTTTCACATCCTCTCGGATACCATTCCAGGTATTTCCAGTGTCCCAGCCACGTTTTTCATACATGTATTCCTCTTACGATCTCTTCTTGTTATACCAAGCATATACATCTTTCCATACTTCTCTGTGTGCACTGGATATTTTCGTAGCATTTTTTAATTTAGCGTCCAAGTTTCACATCCATACGTCATAACTGGCAGTACGCATTGGTCGTACGCCTTCTTTTTTAAGCATAGCGTAATGTCGGATTTGAAAACTATGTTCATTCTTCCAAAAGCACTCCATCCCAGTTTCATTCTTCTTCTTCACATCCAGTCATATTCACCAATTGTCCTAGGTATAAATAACTATCAACTATCTCTACAATATGATTATCTACTGTGACTATGTTTTGCGTGCACACAATTCATTAAACATAATTTTAATTTTATTAAATATGTACATACATAAAACGTGAAAATGGAAAATTCTTAGACCGCTTTCTTCATAATTCCAGCTGCCACTTTTCATTCTTCTTCAGAGACCAAACAGCTTCCTCTGTACGCATCATTTGAAATTAATACGAAAGTGTGCGCGTAATTTATGCGAGGTGTTTTCACGCGCCGAGTGAAAACTTTCACCACTTTCATTACGCTCATAAATCATAAAGTTTCAAACGTTCACGGGGAAATCTTACGCGAATACCCCATATATATATATTACTAGCGCACATTTTCAAATGGATAAATCACAACAGTATCAAACTCGGGGGACTCCATTGGAACAAATCGCCAATTTGGAAATGTAGGTCAACATTTATGTACGTACATACATACATACGTATACATTTGTGTCCCCGAAAATTAGATTGAAGCACGCGAGCATGTATCAATTGAGATATTAGCTACTAACTAGGAACTATAGCGGTCTCAGAATGTGGCCGGATTAGTCTCTCAGTATCCATAGTAACCACGTGAGGGGTGACTTTCTTTTCATCCCCAGTTGAAATGCGACCCCCGCGTACATTTCTTAGCTTTCCGTTAAGTAAAACGTCTGCGAAATGAGGGGTTGGGTATCTCGCATTCAACTGTCTAGCCAACGATGTGGGGAAAGGACATGTTAAAGACCAATATGTAACATTGTTGTCTAGCTTCCCCTGTTCAGCCCCTATGTTACGAATTTTCCGATTTCTAATAAAATCATTATTTGCACGCATAAATGTGCGCGCTGTCGTTTCGCATGTACATTCTTAAGCAGGTAGACTGTGTGGCTAGACGGAAAAATGATGTACCTATAATAACAACAGTCATATTAAATTATGCAATAAGTGATATGCATATGGGATAGGGATTGAATCATACCCTTGTATTTAAAACTTGACTGTAGGTAAGGAATTTTCGAGAAAATTCTCTTAAGTATTACTGATGCAAAGAAAGTTTAAATGTCACCATTTAAACTTAATTTTGATTGATCGACGTAAAGTTCATAGACATTGACAGTAATGGCTAGAAATATTTTATAATATTAAAAAAAGTACTGAACTGCACAATACTTTTAATATATTAAATGGTATTTTAATACTCATTTGAGTTTAAAATGTATTCCAAATATTGTACTGTGCTAAAAATAAATTATTTGGACTGTAAATGTAAAGCATTTTAATATAATCTAACCAAAGTTCAATTGTTTACGTGACATTTTTCTGAAATTAATACAATGGAATGAGACATAATAATACAAAGCTTTTTAAGCTTTGATAGAATTGAAAAGAAAACAAGAATGATCCAGAAATTCAAAATTAAAAATATATGTATGTATGTATACCTAGAAGAAACTAAAGTGGTAATAAATGAGTATTGTGTATTATTAAGCACATTATTCTGTTATTAAGAATTTGATCCTTGTATTTCTCTCCATGACGTCATAGTTTGTAGAATCATCATCATCATCATCATAATTTTCAGCCGTTCACCGTCCACTGCTGGATGAAGGCCTCTCCAATGCTCTTCCATTCTTGTCTGTCTTGACCAATTTGCATCCATTTGACTCCACACATTCTTATTAATTCATCAGACCATCGTCCACTCGGTCTTCCTTGCTTTCTTTCACATCCTCACGGATACCATTCCAGTACTTCTCGCGTCCATCTGCCATCCATTCTTCTCGCTATGTGTCCAGCCCATTTCCACTTCAACTTTTTCACCCGCACTGCTATATCTGCCACTTTGGTCATACTTCTTACCCGTGTATTTCTTTTGCAATCTCTTCTTGTTATGCCAAGCATACATCTTTCCATGCTTCTCAGTGTGCATTGGATCTTTCGTAGCATTCTTGAATTTGGCGTCCAAGTTTCACATCCATACGTCATAACTGGCAGTACGCATTGGTCCGTACGTCTTCTTTTTTAAGCATAGCGGAATGTTGGATTTAAAAACTGTGTTCATTCTTCCAAAAGCAATCCACCCTAGTTTCATTCTTCGTTTTGTTTCTTCTTCTTTACATCCAGTCATATTCACCAATTGTCCTAGGTATAAATAACTATCAACTATCTCTACAATATGATTATCTACTGTGACTACGTTTTGCGTGCACAATTCATTAAACTTTATTTTCTTTGCTTAATTATGTTAATCTATTTTTTTTTTTTTTAAAGTTATCAACTATAACTATGTACATATGTATGTCGTCAGCGAACCTTAGATGGTTCAAATGTCTTCCGTACATACATACATACATATGTACGTAGTATAAATGATTGTTTTTTTTTTGCGTTCGGATATCGACGTACATCTTTCACGTGGAGAGGTTAACATCAATCAATGGGCCAAAATGGCGACGGAGGGCTTCCAGGCCGTTTATTGTAAAGTTTGTTCTCGGTTTCAGTGGGAGAGGAAGGATCGGCGACTTTTATAAAAAGAGGTCGGTCGGATGGGCCTTCATCGATGCGAGATAATTTATGATTGATGATGATGGGATACCCGTTCGAAGCGTCCCTTTGTTCTGAGGGCGCGAAAGGGTTGAGAGGGCTTTCCCTCCTCTTCCCCTTTCGAACGATTTATTCTGGCGCGCGGCTTACACGCGCAAACTATGTAAAACAAAAGCTGTTACACGAGCAGAATTATAAATCAAAAATGAACTATGGCGTCGAAGACACTTAACCCTTTCCCGGCCTACGCCTACACTACGCGTAGATTCGGGACAATTAATGCTGATTTTGTTTTGCGTGTAGATATACCATTGTGTGTTTGTTTTATTAATGCGAGAAAATTTATGATTATAGACATGATTAGTCAGATAATCATGTAGTTGATAGTTATTTATACCTAGGACAATTGGTGAAAAATGAAACTATGATTAATTAAGCAACATTCCGCTATGCTAAAAATAAGGCACACGACTACATACAGAGAAGCGTGGAAAGATGTATGCTCGGTATAGCGAGTAGAGATCGTAAAAATGAATAAATTATCTGATAGAAGAGTTGTGAACGACTTGGTCTTTTTTTTATAAAATTGTAAACTCTTTAATTGATTGTCCTACTCTTGTTAAGTCGATTTTACGATTAAAAGTTCCTGCACGTTTTACACGATCTCAATTTTTGTTTGTGGATGAAGGTAATTCGTGCACCGATTATTATATGCAATCTCCTATTCCTAGGTTAATTGGGACTGGCAATAAGTATGGGAATTTATTGGATTATTTCTGTATGAGCATTCATTTAGTAAAGCTCAAGCTGTTGCTTTCTTTAAGAAGTTCCTCTTCTTAGTTTAAAAATTTTACTGTTCTTATTGTCATTTTTTTATATTTTGTTTCTATTTATACATATGTATTGTTATTGTTATCTTTTCTGTTTGTATTATTTCTTGTAAAAGCCTTTTTAGGCGTGTAATAAATAAATAAATAAATAAATAAACATGGGTAAGTAGCATGACCAAAGTGGCAGATACAGCGGAATGTGTTAATAACGTGGCTTAGACACGTAGCGTGAAAAATTGATGGCAGGTGGACGCGATAAATACTGGAATGGTATCCGAGAGGATGTGAAAGAAAGCAAGGAAGACCGAGTAGACGATGGTCTGATGAATTAATAAGAATGTGTGGAGTCAATTGGATGCAGATTGCTCGAGACAGACAGGAATGGAATAGGATTTGAGAGGCCTTCATCCAGCAGTGGATGGTGAACGGCTGAAAATGATGATGATGATGTATGTGTGTATGTATGTATGTACATATGTATATAAGAAGCATGCTTGGTATAACAAGAAGGGATCGTAAGAGGAATACATGGGTAAGAAGTATGACTGAATCCGAGTCCGAATCTGATAATGAAATTTGTAGGCTTGCTGTCGTTTATGAAAAAATGGGCAATTTTCCTTTTTTTTTTGCTTTCTGCGGTCTGTAAGTCAAAATATAGTACTACTGTGTTAAAAATGATTGTGATATTTAAACAGTAGATAACCATATTGTAGATAGTTATTTATACCTAGGACAATAGGTGAACATGACTGGATGTAAAGAAAAAGAGATTAAACGAAGAATGAAACTAGGATGGAGTGCTTTTCGAAGAATGATCATAGCTTTTAAATCCAACATTCCCTATGCTTAAAAATTAAGGCGCTCACACACCTTAGCGAAATCGCTGCGTCAAACTGACGCCCTCTATCGTTGTTGATTCGCACCAATGTGTATTATATCGGTGCGAATGGAACGAAGATAAAGGCGACAGTTTGATGCAGCGATTTTGCTATGGTGTGTGAGCGCCTTAATGCGTTCTGCCAGTTGTGACATATGGTGGTGAAACGTGGATGCTAAATTCAAGGATGCTACGTAAGATCCAGTGCACACAGAGAAGCATGGAAAGATGTATGCTCGGTATAACAAGAAGAGATCGTAACGATGGTCCACATTGGCGAACCGAACAGCGAACGACGAAAGGCGAAGGCGAATTGTTATTGTGTGGACGTTCATAAATCATCACACATTATTGTGTGGAGCGGTCTACACAATAACAATTTGCTCGTTTGCAATTGAGTCGTTCGCTGTTCGGTTCGCCAATGTGGACGCACCTTAAGAGGAACACGTGGGTAAGAAGTATGACCAAAGTGGCAGATATAGAGCGGATGTGTGAAAAAGTTGAAGTGGAAATGGGCTGGACGTATAGCGAGAAATACTAGAATGGCATCCGGAGGATGTGAAAGAAAGCAAGGTAGACGGAGTGGACGACGGGCCGATGAATTGAGCAGAATGTATGGAGTCAAATGGATGCAGATTGCTCAAGACAGACGAGAATGGAAGAGAATTGGAGAGACCTTCATTCAGCAGTGGATGGTGATATTTTATATTTTATATTATACAATGCGAGTATTTCACACTGTTTGTAAAACATGTACGAGTATATTTGATACAAATCACTTTAACTGCTGCTGATAGGGTTTATTTTATTACATTATTATTTTTTTTTTGTAGAAACAAATGGGATAAAACATTTGCGAAAACGAGCGATTAAAATCATCCTAGCGTAATTTCGGGAAATTAATTTTTATTTTTACTGCCGTTTTTTTATTACTTTATTGTGTTTTTTGTGTGTGTGGCGTTCGGTCCGGATCTGTAACAGTTATGGCGCGTACTTTATAGCGTTCAATTTATACCGAATATTCTAGATTCTCTGCGTAATCTGGTCGATTTGAACATTATTTTTACGTTAATTTTCCATTTCCTTAGTCCGGAAAATAATAAAAATACCAATGAACCAGATATTTTATACTATTGCGTCAACATGTTGTAGCTTGTACGCAGTGGGCCAAAATAATCACCTCACGTCAAATATCTACAATTTGTTTAACTTTCGTTATTTTTTAATTGAATTCAAAATAAAATGTTCAGTAAGAAGCAGACTCAAATTGTTACAATTTAGTAAAGAAAAAATCGGTAATTACATTGGCGCTATCACAAACTAACTTTCGAACGTAATTACACAAATTTTTATTTTATTTATTTATTCATTTAAGATAACTTAAAAAGCTAATTACAAAAAAAAAACATTACTTTAAGCTAAAATTATAAAATAAACTTATTATCTACTAGCACTTATACAGAGGTGCTGTTTTAAGGCTGTCAGGAATCTATCAATTTTATTTATATTTCTGAGAACTTCTGGCAGGTCATATATATATTCAACATCACCACTGTACAAGATACTAACTTTTAAATTCTTAACTATTAAATTATTCGTACCCCTAGTATTATGACTATGTATAGTATACGCTCTTATTAAACATTTATCAAAATATTTTGGTAATAAATTCTCATGCACACATTTCAATTGTCATTTACATTTACATTTACATTTGCAACCTATCTTTAATTGCCCTATTTACTAAATTTAAAAATGAACCACAATATTATAAAATGAGGACGAACGATTGCATTATAAACTAATACTTTTGTATTTCTAGATGGTATATTTCTTAATCTACACAATAATCCAACTTTCTTCGCTACTTTATTAATAATCATCTCACCATGTAATTTAAAATCAAACTTATTATCAAGTATGTATTACTCCTAAATATTTAAAACTATTTCTAATGTTCTATCGTGTATTTTTATATTTAAATTAGCATTATTAAAGTCGTCTTTCTATAATAATTTAATTTTAATTTATAATTACCCAACCAAGTTTAATGTCTCAATTACTATTTACATCTATATTTTTATCTACTATACATACATATATATTAAAGTATCATCTGCAAACAAATATTTGGTATAATATGTTTTTATGTACATAAATGTTAAAATGCAACTTAAATTTTACATTTGTATTGAATAATTAAGAATCTATAAATAAATAAAGCAAGGTGATTTAATTTGGTCGATGCGTATGTATGTTGATGCTTTATAATACTAGCACACGTATTCGCTTTACATCCACAGTTGAATTGAAATAAAATCATATTTTACTTTATACACGATATTTATGCGATTCCATCTGTGCGTATGGATTATGTCAGATTTTTATTTTCGATACGAGACCCAAAAAATAACGCACATACACATGTATGTATATTTATACAATATGAAAGGGTATCGACGAACGAATATAAAAATCGAGTATTTTCTCTGGAAATACTACCGCAGCAGCAGCGACGACGATATGAACATATTCAATCTTTTTAATGCTCCCTCCTTTTTGCAAAGAGCTATATTAAAATTCGTAATCCGGATTTCGGGGATAAGCCTTCTAGCGCACGTTCAATTTTACGGCGAGCGAAACCTTAATATCGTGTATAAACTTTCGTTTACATTTTTCCATATTCTGTGCCACACAACGCATACCAAGCACTCTTCCAAATACTAGCAGGTTATATCATCATACACATACAGCTGTCATTTTTATATTATTTTTTTACAATATTGCATTATACGTTGTCATCCTTGGCAAGAGGATCAACGAATGTGTTCGAGCTTGTCTCCAACTTAAAATCCCTTCTGTCCCCACTTCTGGTTAGCCAAAGTCTCGAAAAGGTCCTTCTCAGACGCGCCTCGAATACCAAAAAATGTTGAGGACGAGACGAAAGTCCTTTCAGGATTATGCCTATAATGAAATTCAATCTTTTATATCTGCAATAAGTTGTTTGTTCGCAGTTGTTAGTTTCGTAATTTATATCCCAGTATACTATTTTGAAATTCTTTTGAAACAAAACTATACATACATAGAACGTTTTTATCGACGCTGAAAATACCCACTGGGGTTCAGAACACATTTTTGAATAGTAAAACTAAATTATAGCTTTATAGTTTAGCTATTCAATTTAATCATATGTGAGCTGTATCGAGTAAGTAAGTTCAATTGTAAAATCGATGACATTATTATAGTCAATCATCACCATCCACTGCTGGATGAAGGCCTCTCCAATTGTTCTCCATTCAATCTGCATTCACTTGACATATCATTCCAGTATTTTTCGGGTCCATCTGCTATTCATTCTTCTCACTGTGTCTAGTCCATTACCAATTCAGCTTTTTCTCACATTCCACTATTGGTCATGCTTATCACCTATGTATTCCTCTTACGATCTCTTCTTGTTCAAGCATTCATCTTTCCATGCTACTGTGTGTGCAGTGGATCTTACGTAGCATTCAAGTTTCACATGCATACGTCATAACTGGCAGTACGCATTGGTCGTGTGCCTTATTTTTTAAGCATAGCGGAATGTTGGATTTCAAAACTATGTTCATTCTTCCGAAAGCACTTCATTCTTTGTACAGTTAATATGTCATCAATAAAAGTTTTTTTTCCAAAATTAACACGACTCTAAGCTTTGGCTTACTTTAAGCATAAAACACACTAATTTCTAAAGCCCTTCAGAATCTTTGATTACAAGTACAAGTCATGAATGTATAATAACAACTTTGCAAAGCTCTCTATTAAGTTGAAATTTTCACTGAAATAAAAGCCAAAACGTTTTGGCGAACGTCCACGCACACGCTCGAACAACTTCATACACGTTTTTAATTTATTTAGCATACACTATTGTAATTTCAAAAGCACCGTAAATCAAAGTCTTGTTTGACTTGTCGAGAATTTATCGGAGATTACCGCATGTAAAACAAGCGCTAATTTCACAACGATAAATAAATTTTTCACTCAAACACGAAGAAGTAGCATACATCATAAATAAAATACGTACTGTTTGCGTTTAAAATATTGCAATATAACCTATACGTGTGTACAATATAGGGAAGTTCCACATTACATACGAAACTTTGACACTTTGTTGTGAATAAAAATTAAGGGGATAACTTTTATTATAAACACTTAAAACAGGTCTACATATATAATAGGTATATGAAAGATTATTTTGAAAGCATGAAGCTTAAGAAAATAAAATGGTCACTGTCGCATTAGAAGTTGTGCGCTTTAGTATTAATTTCAATCACAAAAATCTTTCAAATTGTAAAGCTTAGGATATTGCAGTGACAGTTAAATACAAAATTTCTTTTCGGGTAATTGAAATAAATCTAAATAAAAATATTTCCCTATGTTCAAAGTAAATGCAGAATATTTTCGTTCACACTCAACTTTCAAATACTCAAAAAAACTGACAATACTCTTAAGATATGGATGTAGAATACTGTAGCAATATTTCTATAAAATCATAGTCATTTTCAGCCGTTCACCATCTATTGCTGGATGAACGCCTCTCCAATCCTTTTCCATCCCTGTCTTGAGCAATCTGCATCCACACTTGACTCCATACATTATTTTCAATTCATCAGCCCATCATCCACTCGGTCTATCTTGCTTTCTTTCAAATCCTCTCGGATACCATTCCAGTATTTCTCGCGTCCATCTGCCATCCATTATTCTCGCTATGTGTCCAGTCCATTACCGCTTCACCATTTCACACATTCCGCTATTGGTCATGCTTCTCACCCATGTATTCCTATTACGATATCTTCTTGTTGTACCGAGCATACATCTTCCCATCCTTCTCTGTGTGCCCTGAACCTTAGGTAACATTCTTGAATTTAGCATCCACGTTTCACATCCTATTTCACCTTCATCATCATTTTCAACCGTTCACCATCAACTGCTGGATCAGCTGCTCACCATCAGCCTATCATCCACTCGGTCTACCTTGCTTTCTTTAAAATCCTCTTGGATACCATTCTAGTATTTCTCGCGTCCATCTGCCATCCATTCTTCTCATGTGTCCAATCCATTTCCACTTCAACTTTTTTGTTTCAATATAATAAAACTCCATAATAACACATTAAATAGCAATTTCAATGCAAAAGAACTATCTTACGTGCGTTAAATCGCCAACTTCACGTGGAACTTCCCAGTGATAAAACTGGATCATTTCCAAGCAAACGAGAGGTGTTTGGCCCGACTTGTCGACCACATAGTTGTTGCAAAATATAAAAATAAACACGACTTTAGTATCGCGTGGGACGCACAATGGTCACTCGGTGTGGTCTCACTGTGGGCTATTTCGAAATCGCATTGCAATGTTTAAATTTTTCGATAATGCAAAAAGTGCATTATTCAGAGTGCAGCGGGGAGATTTTCACCGTTACGACAATAAAATATGATATGAATCGGGTCGCGCATAATAATTTTATACACACGTATTTATTTAACAATGCCCGACTGAAATAAATTACGTATGCGTCGTGCATTCGCAAAGTGTTAATAAATATGTTTCGTTGAACTTATTCAGGTATTTTGACTGTACGGATATGGTTTTTTTTTTTTGTTTTTGTTTCTGTGATTGACTGTTTCCGTTTGACCCGATTTTTCCGACGCGGGAAAATTTGGAAGTGTGTGTGTGAACCCAGCTTTATGAAAAACGAAGCCAATTTCATGCTCATCATAAACACAAGGCTTAGCTGTCACAACAGGGTAATGCTCGTTTCGAATCAATTTTACGCCTGCAACCTTAAAAGAGTTGTCTCGTGCCGTTTTATTTTACTTTTTTGCACGTTCTCTTTCGATTTAATTTAATTTGACACAAAGAAAAAATTTCTTGTTTGTTTTCGTATTCGAGAAATCCCACGTAGAAAATTTTCTGCTTAGTTAACTTCTTATTATATCCATACGAGAAATTATCATAATATGATTGAATCAAACGTTGTTATTCTTTGTATGCAGTATTTTTGTCGACAATATAATGAAACTTTGGATTTTACGATAGAAAATGAAGTTAAAATACGTGTCAAATGTTTTTTGCCACACAAGCAGTAACTTCATTTCATACTTTGCATAAACCATTAGCCATTGTATGTATAAGCCGTTCACCATCCACTGTTAGATGAAGGCCTCTCCAATTCTGTTCCAATTCCATTCCTGTCTGTCTTGAGCAATCTGCATCCACTTGACTCTACACATTCTTTTCAATTCATCATCCCATCTTCCACTGGGTCTTTCTTTCAAATACTCTCGCATACCATTCCAATATTTATAGTCATACGTTCTGCTATAATGCCACTCTTGTCATTCTTCTTATCCATGTATTCCTTTTACGATCTCTTCTCGTTATACCGAGCATACATCTTTCCATGCTTCTCTGTGAGCACTGGATCTTACGTAGCATTCTTGAATTCAGCGTCCAAGTTTCACATCCATACGTCATAACTGGCAGTACGCATTGGTCGTATGCCTTATTTTTTAAGCATAGCGGAATGTTGGATTTAAAAACTATGTTCATTCTTCCAAAAGCACTCCATCCTAGTTTCATTCTTCGTTTTATTTCTTCTTCTTTACATCCAGTCATATTCACTAATTGTCCTAGGTATAAATAACTATCAACTATCTCTACAATATGATTATCTACTGTGACTACGTTTTGCGTGCAAAATTCATTAAACATAATTTTTAAGCATAGCGGAATGTTGGATTTAAAAAATATGTTCTTTACATCCAGTCATATTCATCAATTTTTCTCATTGTATTCAAAATTATTCTCGTCATTGTATAGAATACTATAATTTCGAACATTTCGAAGTGTTAACCGTATATGATAACAAAAAAATTTTTGATACTATGAAATTGAAGTATACATACAATAGTGAGAAAATAAGTAAAAAAAAAATTCACCGTTTTAAACATTGGTGATTAATTCTAATCGTAAGATAAATATGATATGTTTTAATCCAACTGTAACAGTTTACATTATAGATTACTTGCAGTGCATCCCATTCCATTTTAAGTCTTAATTTTGTTTCTTAATGAGCAGTGTTACACATAAAGCAATAGTTATTTCACAGTTGTGCGATTCTCAGACACTTGTGTTCGACAAACGTACATATGCTATAATTTATAATACGTATGAGAGACAACACATTTGGCACATTAACAGATAAAGTGCTCGCTTAAACGCCAAACATCGTAACGACCGAACATGTTTAACTTTCTCGTCCAAGTTATAATCACTTCTATCGTCAGCTCTAAACTTGCTATGTATCTTCCACCTTTAATCCGCTCAAACAACGGATAACAGTTTCCTTATTCAAAGACATAACACGCACATACCTATGTGAGTATCGCACGGATACGTACGACGATAAATATTTCATACACAATATAAGTGGACTGATATGGATTCAATCCATTATTGATATCGTCAGAGCGGGGTGGGTTCTTCGAACTCCGCAAGACCGGCTGCAAACTCTCCCGTATTATTTATTTAAAATTAAAAGCTTTCAAAGTGTATCGCGTGTCGCTCGACGTGTCGACGCTTATGATTAAAGAGAAAAGCTCCTCTTTTTCTTATTAAAAATTTGTTGAATAAAAACCGGGGAAAACACGCTTACTGTACCACTCAATAATTCACAAATACTTGACGTATTGCTGTACTGTTACTGCAATAGTTACATAAGTTGCACGCGAAAGAGGTGTTCATTAAAAATGCTCTTTATACATACATATGTTATCAATGAGTATTGTTTTATTATATTATTTCTAGAGTGTTCCATTTTCATATGGTTACTATTTATTTTTAGATTAATAGCGCGTATTTAGTGAGCTTTATATTATGTAAGCGTTAATTACCTATATTAATTCAAACGTATTTCTTGCAGTACGTATTTTGTTCTAGAAATTAAATCTTCAAGAAAGATTGATCCAGTGAAACATTAACGCAAACGTGACAATTTGTATTTTAGGCGTTTGGACAAATGCATCGTTTGATTTGACTCATTTGTCCGACAGCTGCGAAGTGCATTTAAATTATTGAGACGCGTTGCATATGTCGTTGCAGTGCATTCTCTCTCTCCTGTGTTTGCACTTTTCGAAAGCTAATCGCTTTTGCAACGAGTGCAATTTTAATTGGGCAATGCAAAAAGATGCATCGAGTTAATAGCACAGATCGTTCAAAGTTCAAACTGTACGAGAGCTTGATCCTCATTTCATTCAAGTGCACATTTTTAGAGGAGAAACACATCAGTTAATTTTCAATGATTATGATCTTTAGTGTGTACAATACCTATTTATATAACATTTGCTTTCACTACATTATATAAACTGTTCAAAATATTATTAAATACAAACTACATATTCAATACAGAAACAGAAACACACATTCTCAAAATGGAATCAAAATTAATCTCAAATGCATATTTATGTCACCGTGCCAAACATAATGTGTTCAGCATTGATACTCCTGAAACAATTCCAATACAATTCCTGACGCATAGACAGACTGAGAACAGACCAATTTTTATGTATAGTAGTGATATACATACATATGTATATGTATGTAGATATATTTGCCTTGCATGACGGTCTGGTTGAAAAATTTACTTAAAGCTAAAATTACAAAAATAAAATTTTATTTATATTTCTGAGAACTGGCAGGCCATTATATTCAACAACAATTACATATATTCTGTACAAGATACTTCTTCTGGATCTACTTACTTTTAAATTTTTAACTATTAACTTATTCTTACCCCCAGTATTGTCACTATGTATATACCCTCTCGTTAAATATTTTGGAAATAAGTTCTTATCTAATTTAAAAATTCGGGTGTGGCCAGCCCATGACTTTATCCATATATTTGAGGAATACAAAGAGAAACGAAATTATCTTTTTAAGTACGTAAGTAAATAGAACGCATGCACACCACCACACCAACCAACATATGTACTTATTATGAAATCACTGAGTTGAGTGCGTCTGCGGATTTTGATCAAAACCTTCTCAACTCTTAAATTTTATATAAAAATTATAAATATAAAGTATGTACATAGTTTCAGAAATATTTCGTGGTAACAAGATTTTTGACTTTTCTACAAGAAAAAAACACAACTTCCGGTTGACTGATGTTGACCAAATTCATCATGTCTCGTACACCTTACGTGAAAATAATAAATATGAAATTTCAGCTGGATTGATTTGATAGTTTCGGAGAAAACACACATACAGACACACAGACCTACAGACATTTTCCAGAAATCATAAAAACGTGATCAAGGGATGATACCTGATACAAATCAGTCAAAATATCGAGGTCAAATTTTTGCAAGATCACAATACTTTATCCGATTAGGATAAAGTAAAAACTCATACATACATGCGTTTGGAGTTTTACAAAGATTCACGCAATACTCGAAAGCTTTAGCTATAATCGCTTCAGACACACAAACAAACAATACATACTTAAATTTCGAAAATACTCGTACCTATGTACATACATACGTACGAATTAATTTATAGCTGCCAGCGAGCAACGAACGGTTTTTCGTCCGGCGCTAAGCTAAATCTTTGTCGCGAATTCGGCGTCCTTTTGTCATGTCGTGCCGAGCTTTCGTTCGTCCGTCTGTCTGTCCGCAGACATTCACTTTCTCAATGTCAAACTGTGGCACGCGATAAGTCAGAGACGCGCCTCGTAAATACCGACACCGTTTAAAAGCACCGGTGCGGAATGCAATTCCGTTGCACACGTACAATTTAATGCGCAACCGTGTACATACCTACCATGAGAGATGAACCGGAAACGGATCCAACAGGAAATACACACATCATCATCATTTTCAGCCGTTCGCCATCCACCGCTGGATGAACGCCTCTTACAATCCTCATCCATTACTGTCTGTCTTGAGCAATCTGCATCCACTTGACTCCACACATTCTCAATTCATCAGCCCATCATCCACTCGGTCTGCCTTGCTTTCTTTCACATCCTCTCGCATACCATTCCAGTATTTCACACGTCCATCTGCCATACATTCTTCTCGTTATATCTGTCACTTTGATCATACATCTCTTCTCGTTATATCGAGCATATGCACATACATCATTCCATGCTTCTCTGTGTGCACTGTATCTTACGTAGCATTTTTGAATTTAGCATCCACGTTTCACATCCATACGTCATAACTGGCAGTACGCATTGATCGTATGCCTTCTTTTTTAAGCATAGTGGAATGTTGGATTTGTATTTATATATATTTAATAGCCCAAGTCTGTATGTCTGTCTGTCCGTCTGCTGATAACGCTCGCCTCGGTAAATAATTGAAAAAATATGAACGTCGCGAGTGGGATTTAAACCCGTGATCACCAGATACGGGTGAGTTAGCGCTAACGCGTTCACCCAACACCGGTGATGGGAAGCCTCCTATAATTTGAAAATATTAAACCTAAGTAGGTTCGCGACTTTGCTAAATTGTTACGTATTAAATTACGTCAAACACGTCCGTTGATATTCAACGGGCTTTCACTAACTAGCATATAAATAAAGGTAACAAATCAACTCATTCTGAAATATCAATCTATATATATAAAAATCAATGTCTGTCTGTTTGTCTCTTATAGGCTCCTAAACCACTTAACCGATCGCGATGAAACTTTCAGGACCTATTGTGATCATGCCGGGGATGGTTCCTGTGAAAAAAAATCGGAAAAAAACGGGAACGGGCCTGCTCACGCGTCAGATAACGTACTAGGAACGGGAACGGGGTCAGGATCGGGAACGGGACCGGGATCTGGAATCGGGAAAAAACGGGAACGGGAACAGGAACGGGCCTGCTCACGCGTTAGATAACGTATTAGAAACGGGAACGGGAACGGGATCGGGACCAGGAACGGGAACGGCAACGGATCGGGATCTGGAACGGGAACCGTATAGGGCAGGCCTCGGCAACCTATGACCCGCGGGTCACCAAGTGACCCGTTTGATGATTTCAAGTGACCCATTTGAGTTGTGCAAATAGCATTTTGTTTTTTGAATATTTGTACATGCGCCGGATTACGTGTTGCAGTTATTATTGTCGCGCTGGACATTCGGACACGGATCGTCGGCGTTCGATCTTGGTCGCTCCACGTGAATAAAATAATCTTTATTATTAATTATTAAAAACAATTGTTTACCATGAATAAACAAAAACTAAAAAAGAGATTATTTCAAGATTTGTGGACTGAAGAATATGGATGTATCGAAAACGGTGATAAATTGGTGTGCACTTTATGTACAGATGTAATTACCAGCAGGACTTACAATATTGAACGACACTTTTTATCAAAACATAAAAATGTGAGTGAAATGCCAAATGCAGAAAAATCTGAATACATTTCTAAACGTGTATCAAATTTTGGAAAACAAAATTAAGTTTTAAAGAGTTTTGTTACCAGTCACAATTACGCTACATCTGCCAGTATTTTTGCAGCTCTTAGCATTGGTACTAAAGGAAAACCGTTTACAGATGGCGAATTTTTGAAAAATACGTTTATAGATTGTTCCGCACGCTTATTTGATGACTTTTCAAATAAAAAAACAAATAATTGAAAGAATTAAAGAAATGCCTTTTTTCAGCCAGAACAGTTCAACGTTGCATTGAAGATATAGCGAAAAATATTGACGACCAGGTAAAAAATGATCTGTTATCTAGTGATGTAATTAGCAATGCTCTAGATGAAAGTACCGATGTAAATAGTTTGGCTAGGCTCGCAATTATTATTAGATTTGCATTTATAAATAGTTCAAACATCAATGAAGACCTATGTGTCCTTGCTTCAATGAATGACACGACTAAAGGTACTGATATTTTCCGTCAAGTACAAGAGTTTACAAAATTCAATAGTGAGAACGTATTAGATTTAAAAAGTAAATTGTTTTCCATAACAACTGATGGTGCTCCGTTTTGGAAGAAATTACATGCTGAAGTACGATGGTTAAGTCGAGGCAAAGTTCTTGAAAGATTTGTGGAATGCTTTGATGATATAGAAATATTTCTCTACGAAATCGGCGAAAATGACCTCGAACTCAAAGATAAGACTTTTGTTCTTAAAAGACATTATGAAGCATTATAATGATTTCAACGTTCGACTCCAAGGAAATGACCACACAATTTTGAAAATGTACGAGGAATGGAAGAGTTTTTGTTCGAAATTAATATTATTTGAAGCTGACATAAAAACTAGAATATTTATGTTTTTTCCTTTGTTAAAAAGCCAACATGAAAAAGATAATATTGATGAAAACAATCAAATTATGTTCGAGATTTATGTTTTGAACATTAAAAATGAATTTGAAAAAAGATTTCAAAATTTTAAGAACCACGGCGAAATGGATGAAAAAAATATAGACTTGCAATATTTTAAAATTGATAATCTTAGTTTAGAAATGATTGATTTTAAAAGTTCAACGTTGTGGGCTGATAAATTCAAGACATTGCGAAAAAATTTGGAAAAAACAGAAAATAATGAACTTCTCTTGATATCGACGTATTGGGCATCACTTCCTATAAAGTTTTTGTCTTTAAAAAATATTGGCTTTGCAATTTTATCTGCTTTTGGTTCGACTTACAAACGTGAACAAATATTTTCACATATGAAATATATCCTAAGTAAGAGCAGAAGCAGTTGACCTATCGACAATTCAGACGCTTGTATTCGTCTTAAGGTGACTAAATATTTCCCAGACTTAACTAAATTGACGTCACAAATTCAGCATCGGGGAAGCCATTGATAACGAAGAGAACTTTTATAAATAAAGTTAATAATATGTACATATAATAAGTAATAAAATAATCTTGTAATTCTAATATTAAAATTTAAAAGTATTTTGTAATTATTTTTTCAATAAAATATATTTTATTATTAACCTGAAGATGTTTTATTAATGTGTATATAAAAATACCCACTGACACGAATAGTCTTCTTAATAGTCACATTTTTTTTACTTTGACCCGCAGCCAAAAAAGGTTGCCGAGGCCTGGTATAGGGCATTGCAACGCATGCCGGGTCAGCTAGTACGCAATGCAAGTATGCAATTTATCAGTTATGTTGGATTTAAAAATAATGTTCATCCTTCCAAAAGCACTCCATCCTAGTTTTATTTCTTCTTATTTACAACCAGTCATATTCACCAATTGTCCTAGGTATAAATAACTATCAACTATCTCTACAATTTGCCTATCCACAGTGACTACGTTTTGCATTTGGTATATACATATGTACATATAGGTATAAAATAGTAGTCGGTGTACTAAGGTTCCTAATTAACCATCCAATTATCCGATTGGCGAAAGGAGCTCTTTTTTTTGTGTGTGTACGGATATCTTTTTATTGGGATACCGGGACGAAGGCGATAAATTGCCAGTGACCCCTACTGAGTCCCGAGGGTGCGTCAATAGAAACAGGAGCACTTAAGCGAATTAATCCTAATTAACCCGGCTTTAATTAAGACGGACGGACGGACATTCCCAGTCGGATTCCACGTGTATCCGCAAATAACTACGAGTGTGCGGAGAAGAGAGCGAAAAAAAAAAAAAAAAGATACAGTTACTATCCGTAATAAATTTCTTAAATGTGTCGATTTGTTTGCGATGTTCTTTGGTTGCGTTGTTTGTTGATTGCGTGTGCGGTTGGATTTCGACAAATTTAATCTAGTTAATGCAATTATTGAACTCGTTCGTTTTATTCCAAAAAAATGTTTGGTCGCCACGTTGCAATTCGAAATACAAAATGCTTGACACGCCAATAAACAATAACACTAGTGAAATCATTTTCAGCCGTTCACCATCCTCTCCAATCCTCTTCCATTCTTGATCAATCTGCATCCAGTTGACTCCACACATTCTTCTCAATTCACCAGCCCTTCGTGCATTCGGTCTACCTTGCTCTCGAATACCAATCCATTCTTCTCGCTATGTGTCCATTGCAACTTCAACTTTTTCACATCTGCCACTTCTTACCCATGTATTCTTCTTACGATCTCTTCTTGTTATACCGAGCACCAATACACAGTGTATCATCATCATTTTCAGCCATTCACCATCCACTGCTGGATGAAGACCTCTCCAATCCTCTTCCATTCCCGTCTGCCTTGAGCAATCTGCATCGACTTGATTCCAAACATTCTTCTCAATTAATCAGCCCATCGTCCACTCGGTCTACCTTGCTTTTTTTCACATCCTCTCGCATACCATTTCAGAATATCACGCGTCCATCTACCATCCATTCTTCTCGCTATGTGTTTGACCATTGCAACTTTCTTCATACTTTGTTACCCATGTATTCCTATTACTCGATGACATTATTACAGTCAATCATCACCATCCACTGCTGGATGAAGGCCTCTCCAATCCTTCTCCATTCCTGTCTTACTTGAGCAATCTGAATTCACTTGACATACTTTTCCATCTGCTATTCATTCTTCTCACCGTGTCCAGTCCATTACCACTTCAACTTTTTCACACGTTCCGCAATTGGTCATACTTCTCACCTATGTATTCCTCTTACGGTCTCTTCTTGTTATAGCTAGCATACAGCTTTCCGTGCTTCTGTGTGCATTGGGATCTTACGTAGCATTCGTGAATTTACCATCCACACGTCATAACTGGCAGTACGCATTGGTCGTATGCCTCATTTTTTAAGCATAGCGGAATGTTGAATTAAAAAACTATATGTTCTTCTTCTTTACATCCAGTCATATTCAGGTATAAATAATCTGTACAATTTGATTAACTACTGCGACTACGTTCTGCGTGCAAAATTCATTAAACATAATTTTAGTTTAATTTAAATTAATCTTTAAGCCTACTTTCATACTTTCGTTGCTTATCACAACTTCTTTTATTTTTTTAATCACACAATATACCAGTGCTTAGTATTTTCGAAGCTTAAAAAAGGGTTGAGCATGCAAGCATTGATATTTTTAATACATTTCGTTTGATATATGCATCAAACGAAATTAAATTAAAATTTACACATTTTTATAGATAAGAAAGCTTGAATCACTTAAGCGTCAGTACATTTTCGAACAGTCTCACACGAAAATTTTCCTCTCTATGCGGACATTTCAATCTTCTACCAACACTTTGAACCAGACTATTTTGAACCAGAATGCAGCATAGAATAAAAATAAATAAATAAACCACTGCAATATCCATTGACCTAAGTGACTGACTGTGGTTTTAAAATCGATTTCGAGAGGAGCATCGAAGTTGTTAGACGTTCAATCGAAGCGCACTCGTTTCCCGAGTACAAAGCTCAAAAGCTCGATACAAACTCGACGAATTCGGATATAAACTCTGCCATATAGTATGTTTATGTATATAATTCACAGCATACGTATGTAGATAAGCGTGTGCCTTTTAACGTACAACAGGGGGGTTTAAATTTGTACAAAACATGCAAACCTGCCGTTTCAGACGTTTCAATGCCCAGACTGACGTGTTCTTTTGCAAATTTGCAAATCAGATATCACATCGTGGCAACACCCACATACCTATGTACTTGCAAACGTACACGTGAACCGTGAAGTATTCGGAACGGAACGGCTGTTGAGGTTTAAACGTGTTGTTACGCCTTTTGGTGATTAAAGGCACGATGTGTGCTATGTTTGTATGTATGTTGGGGAGGATAGGGAAGATTGTTTCGCATGCACACACAGTCCAAAAACAAAACAGGAAGCTGGCGTAACAACTGGGTCACGTGACCATTGTTCTGCATTGAAACTTGAGTTTTTTGCCTGCCGCATGACACTAACTGTCTAGTTGTTACGCCGGAAATAATGCTGTTTCGCCACATACATACCTATGTACATCTAATATATAAAACACTAAGTTTGTATGTAGGTACGTATGGGTCATTCGGTCTGGTTGCTCGGGGATTAATGGTAACGATAGGGTTTTCGGCATTTTGATTTAAGCAGGGAGAGCCAAAAGGGGCCGCCGCAGGAGGGTCTGGGGGGGTGGTAAGGGGGGGCCGGCATTGCTTTTCGGGAGTCAAAAAAGACCGCCGGGGTAAGAAGGAGGGTTTGGGGGTTGGTAAGTTTTCGGGGTCCAAAAAGGGGGCAGGGTGGTCTTTAAGGGGAGCTTTTCGGGAGTTCAAAAAGGGCCGACGGGGTAAGAAGGGGCTTAAGGGGGCCGGCATAGGGGGGTCTTGAGGGGTCTGGGGGGGGGTGGTAGGGGCCGGCATGGCTTTTGAGGGAGTCCAAAAAGGGGTCGCCGGGGTAAGAAGGAGGGTTTGGGGATGGTAAGGGGCCGGCATAGCTTTTAGGGAGCCCATAAAAGGGGCCACCGGGGCTTGAGGGGGGTCTGGGGGTGGTAGGGGGCCGGCATGGCATTGAGGGAGTCCAAAAGGGGCCGCCGGGGCTTGAGGGACGTCTGGGGGGGTGGTTTGAGGGCCGGAATGGCTTTGGGGGGTATCAAAAGTTGAAAAAATCAAAAAAACTCGAAAAATCCTATAGTGTCGTCATAGCGTTACTATACTTCCTAAAATCTATGCCGGCCCCTTACCACCCCCAGACCCCCTCCTGCCCCGGCGGCCCCTTTTTTGGGCTCCCGAAATAATTTACTAAACAAACACTATATTACATTATATTAATTACACCCCGGGCAAAGCCGGGTAATAAAGCTAGTTAAGAATAAAGTTTTAATATGAGATTGGTGTTTACAATCATCATACATATATAAAATAGCCCTATTCCGTCTGTCTGTCTGTCTGTCTGTGTGTCAGTCTGCTGATAACGCTCGCCAATGTAAATAATTAAAAAAAACCAGAACGTCGCACGAGTGGGATTTGAACCCGGTATCACTGATTCGAAACACTGAGCGCTTACGCGGTGAGCCAAACCAGATAATAATGGGCTGCCTTCAACTTGACTATTTATATAATAAAAAATAGGCTCGCAACTTTGTTAAATTAAATCTATGCAACAACTATAAAAGCTATTAAATTTAATATTATTTTTCAGTGCGGTTGATATTCAACGGGCTTACACTAGTTATATATATAATAGCCCAAATCCGTCTGTCCGTAAATATAAAAAAAAAAAAACTAGAACGTTGCGCGAGTGGGATTTGAACCCGAGATCACCAGGTCGCAGGAATGAGCGCTTACGCTATCAACCAACCGAGGTAATGGAAGCCTGCTACAATTTGACAATATTATTCCTCAGTAGGTTCGCAACTTCGATAAATTGTTACGTTGTTGTATTACATCTAACGCGCCAGCCATCTATGCAAAAACTATAAATACTATTAAATTTAATATAATTTTTTTTTATTATTAGAAATAAATACTAGTACTGTATTCATTTGTCAAGTTTGAAGTATGCATTACTATATATAGTAGGGCAAGGGTCTGTCTGGCTGGATAGCCGCGGATCGCTCGCATACATACTGCATGTACACATATGTATGTACATTCACCCACACAAACACTCACAGTACGGGTGATGAGAAACCGCTTCGTTGATATTCAACGGGCTTACACTAGTATAATAGATTTTTCATTTGTTAGTTTAAGAAAGACAGATGTTTTTGATGTATGTATAATAAATTTTTATAATATTGTACTTGATCAAGTTGAGTGTACAACATATTTCGTATGCTATTACATATGACGTTTCAATGTGGGCCAAAACAAATCACCTTACTTGGTTTGACTCCAACGTTTAAAATATAGGATACTTTTTTACCTGTGTAGTAGAAAAATCTACAATTTGTTATTTGTATAATTATTTGAAGGTCACTTTGTATCAAATATTATTCCTTTTCGGCAAAAATCACTGTTGTTGTGTATTAAAAATATCAACGGTAGTCCTTAAATCGACTAAAATTGAACTCATTTGATCTAAAAGTATTGAGTACACGTACATCGACGATCGATGAAAAAGCTTTTATAATTACCATGTAAGTATAGACCGAATTCGTATACAGCTTTATGTAAGTAACGTTCCGTATTTAATCTAGACACCCATTCAACGTTCGCAAAGGTTTTTGAATCGGGTGTGTTCTTTATGTAAATTTATAAATAAAACCCGTGGAGGCGAACTTTAGAGCTTTCAATTGAGTGTGCGAATGGATCGAATTTCCGTTTATAGAAACATAAAAGGCCTTGTGAGAAATTCCACCTAATAATCTAATGGAAACGTTTCGAAACTCAACGCTATAATACCCTACCAGGTACCTACATACGTACATATGTATGTAGACATGTACATGTACATTGAACATACATATATGTATAAACAAAAAGGTCATTTCACGCAAAGGCGGCGATTTTAGGTAAAACAGACATTTTTTTATTGTATTATCATAGAGTAATATTTTATTGAAATATTTCTACAGTGTTCTATTTTCATATGGTTATCATTTTTTTTAGAATAAAATCACTGAGAGTACTGTTAGTATTTTTGAAAGTTGTTTTTGAGTGAATTTTTATAAAAGTTGCGTGTACATTTTCTTTGAACATAGTGACAAAAATCTTTGACTTCTTTTAATTATTTCAAAAGAGTTTTGTATTAAGTTTTAGAATTTTGTATTGAAATGCATGACTTCTTCATTAGCTATCCTACTTTAGTGCCAGTCTTTCAACAATTAATATCATCATCAACATCATTTTCAGTCATTCACCATCCACTACTGAATGAAAGGATCTCCAATCCTCTTCCATTATTGATCAATCTGCATCCAGTTGACTCCACACATTCTTCTCAATTCAACAGCCCTTCGTACATTCGGTCTACCTTGCACTCGAATACCAATCCACTCTTCTCGCTATGTGTCCATTGCCACTTCAACTTTTTCACACGTTCCGCTATATCTGCCACTTTGGCCATACTTCTTACCCATGTATTCTTCTTACGATCTCTTCTTGTTATACCGAGCACCAATACACAGTTTATAATCATGATTTTCAGCCATTCACCATCCACTGCTGGATAAAGGCATCTCCATTCCTGTCTGTCTTGAGCAATCTGCATCCACTTGACTCCACACATTCTACTCAATTCACTAGGCCATCGTTCACTCGATCTACATTGCTTTCTTTCACATCCTCTCAGATATCATTCCAGTATTTCTCGCGTCCACTCCAACTTTTTCACACCTTATGCTATTATTATCTGCCACCTTGGTCATACTTCTTACTCATGTATTCCTCTTACAATCTCTTCTTGTTATACCAAGCATACTGTGTGCACTGGATCTTGCATAACATTCTTGAATTTAACATCCACGTTTCACATCTATACGTCATAACTGGCAGTACGCAAACCTCTCTAATCCTCTTCCATTCCTGTCTGTCTTAAGCAATCTGCATCTGTCTTAAGCATCTTCTCGTATACCATTCCAGTATACGAGTCCATCCGCCATCCATTCTTTTCGCTATGTGTCCAATTCAACTTTTTCCCACTTTGGCCAAACTTACGATCTCTTCTCGTTAGACTGGATCTTGCAAAACATTCTTGAATTTAGCATCCACGTTTCACGTCAGTACGCATTGGTCGTATGCCTTCTTTTTTAAGCATAGCGGAATGTTGGATTTAAAAACAACGTTCATTCTTCTGAAAGCACTCCATCCTAGTTTTATCTATTCTTCTTTACAACCAGACATATTCACCAACTGTACTACATAGGTATAAATAACTATCAACTATTTCTACAATATGCCCATCAACAGTGACTACCTTTTGCGTGCAAAATTCATTCAACATAATTTTAGCTTTATTAAAATTCACATCTTCGTGGAAAAGTCTAAGTTAAATTTTTTTTTAAATTGGGATTTTTGGAGACAATTCGGGACTCGGGATTTGTGTGATTTGTGGATTATTCTTAATAATTATTATAAAAGTTACTCACTAAATTTTGATGTTAAATTTTTATTCACAATAAAATTATAAAAGTTGACATGGACTTTCCTATTAACCTTAACGGGAAAATATTCGAACGTTAACCCATCCCGGACCTACAACGAAGAATGGGGAGTAGGGGGGGGGGGTTCGGTATGATATTTCGGTGTGACTCGGTGTCGAAAATTCACGCTCGATATAACGGTCATAAACGACACGTCACTAGAATGGATGCGAGTCGATTTTTCAGCATTCCGAGCAACACGTTATACGCGAAAATGAGTTTTCGCGCTGGGAAATGAGGCTCAAACTGAGGCCCCCGTGTCGAGTATTAAATTTGACGCGCGTGTGTGTTTGCGACAACCAACGTCCTCTGCAAATGGCCACGTGTCATATATTTCGCAAACATGGCGAATTTATTTTACTTAAAATGCCATTCGTAAAATGCGGCGAAAAGGTTAACGCGAGCGGTTTACACGGTTCGACGGCGAACGTTCAATCCGGTCGAACGTCAAAAATTGAACCACACGTGAACATTTTACGTTACAATCTGTGTATAAATAAAAAATACCTTGTACGTCTGTACGTTAAGACGGCTTGATACGCTCCATTCGATTTTATTTGTAACTAGTACGTTTTCTGACGCGTGAACAGACCCGTTCCCGATCCCGTTCCCGTTCCCGTTCCCGATCTCGTTCCCGTTCCTAGTACGTTATCTGACGCGTGAGCAGGCCCGTTCCGTTTTTTTCACGATTTTTTTTCACAGGAACCATCCCCGCCATGATCACAATAAGTCGTGAAAGTTTCATCGCGATCGGTCGAGTGGTTTAGGAGCCTATAAGAGACAAACAAACAGACAGACAGACATTGATTTTTAATATATATATAGATTAGTTTGCTGCAATCCATAGTTACCACTGCTGCATCATTTTCAGCAGTTCACCACCCACTGCTGGATGAAGGCCTCTCCAATAATCTTCCATTCCTGTCTGTCTTGGGCAATCTGCATTCACTTGACTCCACACATTCTTCTCAATTCATCCTCTCCGATGTCCAGGCGATTGCCACCAGCTTTCTCACACGTTCCGCTATTGGTCATGCTTCTCATCCATGTACACAGGTATACCTCTTCTTGTTATACTTCTCTGTACGTACTGGATCTTACGTAGCATTCCTAAAATTCAGCATCCACGTTTCACATCCATACGTCATAACCGGCAGTACGCATTGGTCGTACGCCTTCTTATGTTCATTCTTCGTTTTATGTCTTTTTTCCAATCCATTCGTGTCTGTCTTGAGCAATCTGCATCCACTTGACTCCACACATTCTTCTCAATTCATCAACCCATCCTCCACTCGGTCTACCTTGCTTTCTTTCACATCCTCTCAGATACCATTTCAGTATTTATCGCGTCCATATGCCATTAATTCTTCGCGCTATAATGTCCACTTCAACTTTTTCACACGCTCCGCTATATCTGACACTTTGGTCATACTTCTTACCCATGTATTCCTCTTACGATCACTTATTGTTATACCGAGCATACATCTTACCATGCTTCTGTGCACTGGAACATTCTTGAATTTAGCGTACAAATCATAACTGGCAGTACGCATTGATCGTATTTTAAGCATAGCGGAATGTTGGATTTAAAAACAATGTATTCCTCGTACGATCTCTTCTCGTTATACTGAGAATACATCTTTCCATGCTTCTATGTGTGCATTGGATCTTGCGTAACATTCTTGAATTTAGCATCCACTTTTCGTATGCCGTCTTTTTTAAGCATATCTGAATGTCGGATTTAAAAACAATGTTCAATCTTTCAAAAGCACTGCAGTCTCCACTACAATGTATCAAATTTTTTGACATTAATATATTTAAATAAATTTCATAACGTAGTAATTTCTAAAGACAGTACGATAGGCTTTGGGTGCGTACTTTCGTTTGCATTTTATTTCTATCGTAAAATTGAAACACCAATAAAGGAATTGATATTTATAAATCACATAAAAAGTGGGGATAACTTGACATTAAGTTTTATGAAAAGTCCGAAGCGACCGTTTCTGATACGGCAGAGATCGCCAACTGGCGGTTTCTTATTCATTATTTGTATTTCAGAAATAAGTTCGAAAGTATATGTACACTCTCGGTAGAATGTCATAGCTTACCAATATAATTTAAAATTTAATTGAAAATTTCATATATGTACATTCACATTTAAGCGTACGCGGTCGGTTCAAAGGACAAAACTTTTAACGGAAAAAAATATATAGGGGTCGAGACAACGGTTGAGTACACCTGCAAGTGTACAAGTTTCAGAGAGGGGACATCAATAATTCATAAAGTTCATAACAAAACGGGTGAATATCAAAAAAGTTCGCCTAGCTGGTTTCTCTCTCCTCTCGGGAAATGTTTGCCTATACGTACACATACATAGGAACGAAACTGTTATATCCATAAATATCGTTTTCCTATTACGAATATTCCTTCATCCATGCTAGTAAACATACATACATACATATATTTGGCGATATATTCTTCATTCAGTCACAAAACGCTTTGCTGACTGAAGGTTAGGGGCTTAAGGATGTATTTATACGACATTCAAAAGAGGATATGATACAGTTTTAATTGTATTGATCATGTTTTATCAATCATCATTCAATACGATGCTTGAGGGCATATTTAAATCACTGGAATGGTACAAAATAGGGGTCAAGATTAATGGAAAGCACTTGAGAAGCACTACAAAATAGAATAACAAAATTAAGCAACGAAAGTATGAAAGTAGAAAGTAGTCACTGTAGATAATCATATTGTAGAGATAGTTGATAGTTATTTATACTAAGAACAATTGGTGAATATAACTGATTGTAAAGAAGAAGAAATAAAATTAGGGTGGAGTGCTTTTGGAAGAATGAATATAGTTGTTAAATCCAACATTCCGCTATGCTTAAAAAATAAGGCATACGACCAATGCGTACTGCCAGTTATGACGTATGGATGTGAAATTTGCATGGTAAATTCAAGAATAATACGCAAGATTCACTGTACACTGAGAAGCATGGAAAGTTGTATGCTCGGTATAACAAGAAGTGATCGTAAGAGGGGTTAATACATGGGTAAGAAGTATGACCAAAGTGCAGATATAGCAGAATGTGTGAATAAGTTGAAGTGGACACATAGTGAGAAGAATGGATGGGAAATGGACGCGAGAAATCCTGTAATGGTATCCTAGAGGATGTGAAAGAAAGCAAGGTAGACCGAGTGGACGATGTGTGGAGTAAAGTGGATGCAGATTGCTCAAGACAGACACGAATGGATTGGAAAGAAGACATAAAACGAAGAATGAACATAGTTTTTAAATCCAACATCCCGCTGTGCTAAAAAAAGAAGGCGTACGACCAATGCGTACTGTCAGTTATGACGTATGGATGTTAAACGTGGATGCTGAATTCAGAAATGTTACGTAAGTTCCAGTACATACAGAGAAGCATAACAAGAGGTATACCTATGTACATGGATGAGAAGCATGACCAATATGACCGAGCATGACCGAGTGGACGATGGGCTGATGAATTGAGAAGAATGTGTGGAGTCAAGTGGATGCAGATTGCTCAAGACAGACAGGAATGGAATAGCATTGGAGAGGATCCAGCATTGGATGGTGTACGGCTGAAAATGATGATGCTGAATGGAAGTGTAATACAAGGAGCAAGTGAAAGTCACAAATTATTATTCACGGTATGTACATAGATAACGTTCTTTCAATATCAAACTCCTACCCAAGAGTATTATTATTCACCCCTATATATGAGTGAAATTAGGTATACTATAAGTATACTTTATTGGTAAACGATGTGTGTTTGTCGCGAGTTCGATCGCGATAAGCTCATGAAAGCTCTCCTTTGCTTTCGGCACACTAACTTTTTATTGTTTCCGTTTTGCGAAAATTTTCCGCACAGCAGTAAAATTCACTTAGCGAAGAACTTTCAAGGCGAAACTTTCGCGTGTCGCGTTTTAATGAGAGACATTGCGACGCTCTACTACTTACTGTTACTGAAAGTACATATAACTTACGAAAAAATTCCTTTGCACAATTTTAATAGGGCCAAAACTTTTTGAAATATTAGACATTTTAATGACAATTTTTGCAATTAATTTGTATTTAAGATGTATTGTAAAATATGTATTATTTTATTTTGTCTATCTAGTAAATTTCGACTTTTGAGTAATGAAATATGTATTAATTTATTTGCATTACGAATGATCCATTTAAAATGCAACCAAATTTAACACATTACCAGTCAAGTCAAGTCAGTTTTTCATACGAGTCGCTCGGAATGGGATAGAATATAAAATATGTTATCAATGAAGATAAACATCAAACAATTACACTGTTCGACAAATGACGACTTTTTCTTTGACGAGATATGACTTTTCTTATAGATCTATGCCCAGTGAACACGAATCTGGTAGTAAAACACATTGATTGGCTCGAGATTCGGAGATATATGCATGTGTTTTTTAAATCACGCGATTTTTCTATTTCTTGGTGTTGTTCGTTCGATGTCTCAAAATCTGTCAATTGCTTGTTCAAAATTAATATTGGAATCTATAGTTGGGTATTTTATCTTTCATTTGTAGTACTTTTCAGCTTTCAGATATTTCTAAGTAGTGGTCCAGTTCAAATCAAAAGTATGTATTTTCACTTGGGATTTTTTCCCACTGCTAATACAATTTTATTTTGAGTTTTTTCTATTGAAACATGTTAATTGGGATAGTGTTCTGGCCACACTATTTTTTTGTTTTCGTTTAAAAGGGTTAATTGGAAGTGTGCTGAACTTTAAATCAATCGGTAAAATAGCTAGCTTAAATCGCGTACTACTGAGACCAAATTTGTGCTGTATATGGTAACTCTTAGGTCACAGATGTATGCATGTGTGTATTACATAGTGCGTCAATACATCGAATAGAGAGCAGTGCAGTAGTTTGAAACTTTTTTCAATTTGCTTTTAAATAATTTTGTAATGAAGTAATTAGAAGGTTTTGAATTTAATTATGTATTTATTTAATACGAATATTTATTAAATACGAATATTTATTAAATATGAATATTTATTAAATATGAATAAACACACATTTTAAACTCGAGCGAAAATGACTCGTTTTCAAACTGCTGTGATACCAATCAGTTTTTCGTTAATATTGATAAATGTTTTCATATCACTTTTTCCAGACTTACTTCCCCTGTATTGTTTGACTTATTTATTGGGCAGACACGAGTATTGAGAGTTGATTGTGTAAGAAACTTATTAGATAGCAAATTATCTTTTAATTCCCACATGCTGTTGTCAATAAAGCTTATATGTAGCAGCATAGAATTCACAATGAGAGTATCTAAACCCTTTAAGTCTTTTGATACTGTGTCTCTGCTATACAATGCATTATTGAGGAGTCACCTGGAATTTTCTAGTACTATACGGAACACGTTTTACACGATTTAATCTTTCCTCTTATTCTTCAAATTCCCATGGTTATATCCCTCTGCGGTCTAGAGGGACAGTCTCGGATCTCTGCTTTGTATTTAAGCTTTTAAAAAATAACTTACTTGCTAAGTAGGGTCCTTCTCCGTTGTTCCCCTAAATCTGTTAGAAATCCTCCATTATTTCATTTGAATCTTTGTTCTACTAATTATTCGCCAAACTCCTTCATTCATAGATCCTGCTCGTCATTCAACGAAATTTCTGCACATATTGATCTTTATCGATATTCCTTGCCCCCATTCAGATTTTCTTTACTCAAGTTCCTTTCCCGCCCTAACTCCTAAAGTTCCTAAAGCCCTAACTCCTAAAGTTCTTGCTATGATTTATTCTTTGTTTGTAACTATTTTGGCTGTATTGTATTATGTGGAATAAATTTTATTTTATATTGTACTTTATGAACTGTATGTTACTTGATAAATAAATAAATAAAATTTTACAACGGAAAATTGGCGCTAGTATCGCTCCGGATTTAAGCCAGTATACAAAGCTTCACACTTATACACACAAAATAAATCATTTATAACACGCCCATATACATATACTTACCTAAAAAGACTACATTCCCAGTATAACATCCCATTAGTCGTAGATGTCACTACCAGATTAGCCAGTAGATTCTATGATAGAATTACCAATAACTACACTAAATTAGTGAAAGGTCTCGGTGATTATAGCAAGATGTCTTTACCCTTTAGGTATAAACACAAATTACCTAAACATAATTTTCTTTAGATGGCTGACTCTAAAAAGTATGTAAAATATATTATAAACATTTGATAAGAATTGTAAATAGGTTTTTGAGCTCTTTCTCCTATTATACTTTAAACACTAACATTAAAATAAAAGTATCCTTATAAATACTAACAAAATGAACAGTGTGTAAAATAGATAATGGTCACTGGACCAGTAGCTATTAAAATAGATTTAAGATGTATTGTCAACATAGTATAAGAACAACAAGAAGAAGAGAACAATAAAAAGATTTTTTAAATAAATAAAAAAAATGTAGGCCTGTAACGCACTAGGCTGCCTGGCTGCGGCAGCCATGGCTGCGCAGCCACAACGATGTTAGAAAATAGTGCGTTATCAAACAGGCAGCCACATACATTTTCTAACATCGTTGTGGCTGCGCAACCAGGCAGCCAAGTGCGTTACGGGCCTTAAGTCCTTGTCATACTGCGACGACATGCGTAACTAGACACGGAAAGTGTACAAGACGCCATTTTGGATATGGTAACCTTAATGATTTCGTCATAAATTTTCACATTTCGCAACAGTGTTAAAAGGGCTTAAAGGCGCATCGAGATGCGTCCACTTTCCGAGGGTAGTTTTGGGTAAACACACATTACAGAGGCACACACAGTGGGGGTAGAGAATGGGGAAAATACAGTGCGGGGTAGGAGAAAAGGGAAGGGCACGGTCACGGAGATTGTCACTTATCCAGTGTGATGGTGAGCCCTTTTCGTCGTCACGTAGCACTTTACGTCCGTACTTACTTTATACTACGACTATGCCCAAATGTGTAGAGCTGTGTGGCAGCTGTGAGCAATTCTACAAAATACACAGATCCGGTGTGACGTGTCCGCAACAAACAAACTCGACGTGGCAAAAAATTGGTCCCCCCCCCCCCCCCCCCAACAACACAAACAAAATTGTTTATAGTGGTGCACGTACATGGCAGCGTAGAAACTAGCAGTTGTGGAAAATGTCGGAAAATTGTCTACTTCCGGTCACGATCGTGAATCAATAGTGAAAATGCTTCCGTCGCTTTGCGAGAATTGAAAGCGGTTGAAAAGTTTTACGATTTATTATGTATTACACACACAGAGAAGCATGGAAAGATGTATGCTTGGTATAAAAAAAAGAGATACGTGGATTAGAAGTATGACCAAAGTGGCAGATATAGCAGAACGTATACTATATAGACACTATGGTATCCGAGCATAAATGTAGAATTATTAATATAATAGCCGAAATCCGTCTGTCTGTCTGTCTGCTGATAGCGCTCGCCAAGGAAAAATTGGGAAAAAACTTGGCAGAACGAGTGGGGATCGAGCCCATGACCCCAGGCTCGAGTTACTCGCACTGATGCTATTCGTTAAACATTACCTATAAATAAAATAAATAGGAAATGAGGAAATGAGGAAAAATAATTAAAAAACCAGAATGAGTGGGGTTCGAACCCGGGACGCCAGGTCGGTAGTTATCACGCTAACGCATAAGCCACGGCCCATTGCTGAGATGCTCCTTTTTTTTTTTTTAAACATTACCTATACAAGGGATCGTGGCTTGCTTTACCTATAAAATAAAAACTATGCTAACAATAAATAGATGGCGATATAAAAACTATTATTTTTTTTGGTTTTTTGATTTTTACAAAATCACTTACAAAATTATAATTACTATATATATAATAATTAATAATTATAATATAAATAGTAAAGTAAAAAAAAAATAATAGTTTTTATATCGCCATCTATTTATTATTAGCATTGTTGCATAGATGCAACAACTATAAAAACTATTAAATTTAATATATAATTTTCCAGTACGGGTGATGAGAACGCTCCGTTGATATTCAACGGGCTTACACTAGTAACATAGATTGGCCTTAGCGCCCGAAAAATGACATACAAAAAGGCATGCAAAATGCACTCCTTGCATGCATTTTGCTTGACTTTTTTTTAGTGGGACTTCTTTTTTGTGAGAAATCCCCGCACTTTAGACCCCCCGCACAGCCCCGTTGCTTCTGACGCTTTCTCCAGGCAAATTTGTTTGGAATGGCATATCTATGGTATTTTATATCTATGTATGTATCCGAGAGTATGTGAAAGCAAGGTAGACCGAGTGGAAGATGTGTGGAGTTAAGTGGATGCAGATTGTTCAAGACAGACAGGAATGGATTGGAAAGAAGGCATAAAACAACATCCCGCCATGCTTAAAAAAGGTGTACTGACGTCTGGATGTGAAACGTGGATGCTGAATTCAAGAATCCAGTGCACACACAGTAGCATGGAAAGATGTATGGTTGGTATAACAAGAAGAGGTCGTAAGAGGAATACATGGGTGAGAAGCATGACCAATAGCGGAACGTGTGAAAAAGTTGGAGTGGGCGCATAGCGAGAAGAATGGATTGCAGATGGACGTGAAAAATACTGGATTGGTATCCGAGAGGATGTGAAAGAAAGCAAGGTAGACCGAGTGGAAGATGGGCTGATGAATTGAGAAGAATGTGTGTGGAGTTAAGTGGATGCAGATTGCTCAAGACAGACAGGAATGGAGGAGGATTAGAGAGGTCTTTATCCAGCAGTGGATGGTGAATGGCTGAAAATGATGATGATGATGTGTTACAGGCAGTGTGAAATTCTGAATTTGAAACAAATTGAAAAATAGCAATATGAAAAACTAATGTTTGATAAAAACAGAATGAAAAATACTGCTTCAAATTTTTCTTCAGAATGGTCAGTTGGTCAGATTAGTGAGATCTATGTAAGATTCGAACAATAAAATTTATTTATTTTATACTTTAAAACCTAAAACGCTTAGTCGTTGTATAAATTGACTGGTATTTTATTTTTTTTATTTTAGGCTGATGATCGATAAGCACTAAAAGTTAAAGTTGAGATAAGAAAAACAGACCGTATAAAACGAAGTAACATTGAAAAAAAATTCAAAACAAAATACATTTTTTTAATTTAGGTTTGGACTAAAAGATTTCTTAGAAAGATGTAAGATAAACTGTAAGATACAAAAATTGTCAGCTAAAATATCTGACCAGATTTTCATATTCATTTTGAATGTACATGTTGTATAACATGCAGATTTATTCACAGATGCCTTTCAAAGCCAAAAATTCAGAATTTTAAAGCTTATATCCTTGAAATTGTAGATAAATATCACGCTTTGTTTCATTACAATATTATTTTTACTTAATCCAAATACGTAGTATTGAAAAATTATTGCTTATTCAATAGAACTCTAATACGATTGGATTAATAAGTATTCAAATGGTTATTATGGTAGTATTTTATAATAATTTCGAAAGTTTTCACACCACATCATTTAAAACGTGTAAAAAGTAATTAAAAAGTCGAACGAATTCAAAGTATCGTAACTTTCTTTACCTGCTAAGTTTTTGAAAAGTAATTCTCAGCCTGTGAACTTCTCAACGAAACTATGAATATCTGAAAATGAATTATATTTGTGTGTAAAATATGACAAGCATGTGTGCTGTGAATCATTTCGACAAAATGGATATGTTTTGAAATATTTCGTACATGCTATGAGAACTCATTCCAATTAAATTTAAAATTGAAATTTGTCCGCAAAACTGTCACTTTTCAAATGCGTGGCTGTAAATCTGTGTACCTGAAAATTAATGGTTTAAGTAAACAAAACTCGATACACTTTTGAATGTAAATTTATTAATAACTTATACAAATATTTTTATATTTTTTTTCACTACATTTACATAGTTTGTATCACAGATATTTTTTTAAACAATCTATTCAAAAACGTAATCGTCATAATGTGAACACAATATTAAATACAAAACAATCATGTTTCGCACGCATTGCAAACAAAATATTCGTAAACACTTCAGACGCGATTGAATACCGAAAAAAAAAGCATTCAATAAAATAATAATATATTACAAAATATTTTGGCACGAAAATTGGTAATACGCTTCTTTTTTTAATTTGTTACAAAAAAAAATAAACAAAAACATTACACAATTATTTATAATATAATATAATCGTTCAACACTTATTACAGCACATATTTACTATTGTCAACTACCATCAATGTAATTTTATTTACAGTTTACAATGTATTCGTAATACACATTAAAAATATTTTTCGTATATATGTGTGTATGTTATATATATATATATATATATATGTATATAATTTTCGCTTTATTTATAAAACTGAAATAAGGCAATTATTATTTTATTTTTATTAATCACTAGTTCCGAATTAGATAACAGTCTACTCTCATTGCATGATTGGCGATTTGAAATAAACGTGTTTAAGCTTTTTAATACAAAACAATATAATACCATTTCAACAATAGTAGATTTAACTAAAAATTTACATTAAAGCTCATTAATTTCATAAGAAGCTTTACAATAAAAAAAATTTACATGAAATTTTTTACAAATGTTTGAGAAAAGCTTAACAATTAATAAACTGAGGTATACGATGTTCATCGTTTGATAATCAGTCGATGTTTTTGTCATTCGAAAATAAATAATCGTCCATAAAAAATATATCTTACCATTTTTAATCAATTAATTCACTTCATATTGAAGATGTTGTGTTCGTTCGACGAATTAATCGTGATTGTCACACAAAAACCAACATTTATCAAATACTAAATTTTGTCTTTTCAGCTGTACATTTTTTTACAACACGATTGACACACAATTGTCACACGATTCTATGTCAATTCACATTCACGTTTGGTGTATGTCAAACAATCTACTAGTTTGACTCTCTAAAGCCAGTTTTTCCTTTATAAGAAACTACTAAGACATTGTTTACAACCAACTGGGACCTAAACAGTTCTCCACAACTTTAACGGCATCATTTCTTCCCATAGTTTTCAAAATTGCCGCCAAATCAGCGATAGCGCTAGTATTTTTATGGCGACACTCCCACAAATCCAAAATAGATTCAGTAGGAGAGCTTTTAGTAGCGAAAAAGTTTATATACCGATCAACGTTTAATTTCTGAGCCAACAATCGCCAATCGTTTCCTCGCGAATTCGGTGGATCTAAACAAGCGCACAATTGCTTTTTAACCGATTTTGTAAGCTTGAAAGGAGTTACACTTTCTAGGATACAAGTATTGATTCCTTTATCGTTGACACTCATGCTTTTTTGCTTCGATTCGTTGGAATCGTCGATACTAGACAGTGCTCTGCCAGGAAGAGTTTTACTCTCCAGTGCATTGTCGGTGATGATCATATTTAAATCGTTGTTGAAATAAGTCCTTCTTTTGCCGCGTAAAGGCGAGTCACAGTTAGAATACTCGTCGCTGCATTTGATATTGAAAGTTTGTTTGTATGAAGGGTTAGACTTTTGGCAAACTATCACTGTAAACTCTAAGATGTTTATTGAATCGGTTTGTTCTAATGTAAAACTACAGTGTAATGAGTTCGATGACGAGTTCCAAACGTGGGCGAATGGTATTTCTTGGTAGTTACAACTTGATTTAACCCTCCAGCCCAATCCTACATCGTCCAAGTTGAGGCACAGATTAGAACCACCGTCTTGGAAGAGTAAAGTCTTGGGTGTGTCCATTAAAACCCCACCCAGTCTATTCTCCTGCTCGGAACAGTAATGCAAAGCACATGGAGTGTCTTCGAATAAATAAACTCGTATGTTTATGTCGGCAGCTGATGAGGAATTGGCGTGTGGACCGAAAACTGCTAATTTTAATTTTTTCACCGACTTACCGTTTAAGCTTTCACCGATGAGAACGAAAGTTGAAAGGACTTCTGTCACCAAAAATACCTTGTCAGAGTCGAGTTGGGTGAATATTGGCGTGTTGATTGTCTCTTGTCCCAGGCTGACGACCTTTTTCCACACTGATCTGTTGTCTTTGTGACCGTGATGGTTCTCTTTGTCGTACACGCACAATGACAGGTTCCAGAAGCCGTGTTTGAGACTTGCGCAGTGCGGAATTTGCACGATGACTGATTTGTTCAGCGGTGCTGATGATGGGCCGATTCTGATGACGGGACTCACCTGGGTTGCACCTGATGATGAAAATTATACAATTATGATTGTGTATGAGCTTTATGGTTCTCTAATTTTTTTTAAATGTAAAAACATCTAAAAAAAAAATCAGATGTAAATGAATTAAAATGATAAAATTAATAAAATTGAACTATCGACAAAATGTTACGTAGTAACAAACATTCAAAAGCTTCATTAAAGTGAAATTACACTTATTTGAGATATGAAATATTCAAAATGCAATACCAATAATGGTGGTTCTCAAACTTTTTCCACTTTCTTTGTTGAAAGTTTTCAGTGAAATATAATATGTAAAAATTTTTGATTCTCCAATTTTTTAAATGAATATGTTACTTAGTACTCTCGTATATTGACTATTTTTTTTGTTGTTGAAAATTATAACAAAATTTTTAGTGAAATGTGATATTTTAAAAAAGTGTGGTCCACAAAGTTATCAAATGAATCGCAAACAAGTGCGACAAACAGAGGCAACAAGTGTCAACATTTTTAATTAAACGTGCTTTTCATGTGTTACCCTTCCTCTTACAATTTCTTGAAGAGATGACTAAAGTGTCAGATATAGCAGAACGTGTGAAAAAGGATGTGAAAGAAAGCAAGGTAGACCGAGTGAAAGATGGGCTAATGAATTTAGAAAAAATGTGTGGAGTCAAGTGGATGCAGATTGCTCAAGACAGACAGGAATGGAAGGGGATTGGATCCAGCAGCGGATGGTGAACGACTGAAAATAATGATGATGATGAACCGTTAATACGTGTTGACACTAGTTATCTCGGTAAGCTCAAACTTTTTACCTAATGGTGGTTCTTAAACATTTTTAATGTACGAAAATTTTTAGTGAAATGCGACTTTTTAATGCGAGTGGTACTCAAACTTGAACACGATTTTCATTGTTTTTAGCTAAAAAGTCAAACTTAAACACTCACCATCGCTAAGTTTAGGCCTGTATTTCTCGTCCTTCACGACCGTTATATACATGTTTTCCTGTTTGTTCTTAGACACGGAACCCTCGGGTATTGAAAGAGACACCCCTATCTGATCCAAACTCAACCAGGCACCAGCTGCACTCACAGTTTGAGAACTTGTCACGGGACAAACGCCGGAAACGTCACCAAACACACTGTGGAAAGGCAATAGGGGTAGAACCACCTTGTCACCATTCGGATCGTGCGTCGATTCAGCTATACACAAAAGAACACAATTACAAATAAAATCCAAAGGAGAACATACATGTTCAATCAATCAAGTGGAATACTTACAACTGGTACAGCAGCTAGCCGTCGAATGTTCAGATTCACTATAGGGTTTCCTATCGTAATTGTCACTTTCGTTCGACGAAGTCGGCAACTGTTGATCTATAGGTGTTGCATAACTACAATAGAACGCATACAATATTATATAAACGACTACAAATTGATTAGACAAATCTTGAAGGGTTCAAATTAATACCTATTGCTCAAATGAGGCACGTCGTAGTGATGTTCGCTGACACTTCTGCAAATTTGACTGTTGACTTGTTTGCCTAAAAATGGTGGATATTCGTACGATGGTGGTACTTCAGCTTGTTGCATCAGATCAGGTTGTAGTTTTTTGTCCAAGTCTTGGAAGAATTGCGGTCTCATATCTGAATGTACATACATACATACATAAAATATTTGTGTTTTGAAGTGTGTCGCGTTTAAAAATGTTATTGCGTAAGAAATAGTGTTTACCAGTTCTTCTGTTGTTGTACAGCGAACGATCACGTTCTTTTCTCTTGAGCAAGCGAAAAACTAAGAATGCACCGATTACAAATACGGAAAATGCAACCACCAATCCAATGTACAGAGGAGCGTTATTGGAAACTGCAGCGACTGTTGACAATAAAAAAAAATACAATATGAATCGTTTTTAATATTTCTTTTGTTTGATGAAACGAATATGAACTTGCAATGCTTGTGAGACGTATGTAAGCTTTACGAATGAGGTTATTGCAGTTTTGAATTCGAGATATTAACTGTCTATAACACTGAGCAACGAAAAAAATACCCAGAGCGGAGATTGGTCCATCTTTACTAAGTTTGACCCACTGAATTCGAATCCGATAATGATTTCGTTTATGAGATATTTGCGATTTAAAAAATATACATTTTGGCTTTTGCAGTCTATAACTCAAAATATAGTATCGCTGTGCTCAAAGTGAGTATTGCAATCAATAGTCAGATATTTTTCCTATTGATTGTAATTTTTTATTGCTTTAAAATACTTACAATTAATTATCTAGCGAATTTTGAAAGTCAAAAATATATTTTTTTTACACATTTTTTTCCCGTGTTATGTGGCTTTTATTTAACGATTTTCTTTATATCACCACGTTTATAAAGATTGGTTTTCTATTTCAATATTTTTTATTTTATCCTAACATACTCATTCGAGCGGCAGATGATTTTAAACTACGTTATGAGATGTTACCGGCGGCGCGTTTATCGGTCATAGTTAATTATAGTTTTAAACAATTAAAATCCTCCATTATATTATTACTAGCGGAAAAGCTTAGAACAAAACCATTAAAAAATAATAAAATATTGCGACCAACTTTTGGAACATAAATTATATAGGAAGTATCAGTCATTTACCAATTACCTACGTTTTGAGTTTGAAAGTCAAAAAATTAAATCTTTCAAAATGATTTCATTATAAACTAACATGTTGATTTTAATAAATAATTTTTATGAACGTTAATTTTGCACGCAAAGCGTAGTCACAGTAGATAATCATATTGTAGAGATAGTTATGTATACATAGGGCAATGCTTAAACGACCAGTACGTATAGATGTGAAATTCGGACGCTAAAATCAAGAATGTTACGTAAGATCCAGTGCACACAAAGAAGCATGGAAAGAGGTATGCTTGGTATAACAAGAAGAGATTGTAAAAGGAATGCATGGGTAAGAAGTATGACCAGATATAGCAGAACGTGTGACGAGAAATACTGGTATCCATGAGGATGTGAAAGAAAGCGAGGTAGACCGAGTGGAAGATGGGTTGATAAATTGATAAGAATTTGTGGTGTCAAGCGGATGCAGATTGCTCAAGACAGACATGAATGGAAGAGGATTGGAGAGATTTTCATCCAACAGTGAATGATGAACGGCTGAAAATGATTAAATTAAATTTAAAATCACCGAACCGTATTAAATAAATTCACCAAATTCGAAACGAATGAACCTAAACTCTTCCCTCTACATTTAACGGAAAGACTTCAATGCAATTACACACACATACAGAGTACAGTCAATTCGGACAAGGGATCCCTTCGAAAAGTCCATCATCCCCTCGTGAAATTTCAAACGTGGAATGTGGGAATTTTATCCACTGCACGGAAGATCAAGCACCGAATTCCCGGGATGAGGAATTTCACCTGTACCCAAAGGTACCCTACACACCTGGACAACGGATATAACCTCTTATAGCGCGAGAACTTAATATTTATTGAAAAAAAAAAAAAAAAAAAACGGTTTTTCGGGGGATTGTTTTCCGGATTCGAGGCCACGTACTTTAAGGGGCTTACGACCTCTGGAATAAAGTGGTATGAGGTGGTGTTGGTCCACTGGGCTGTTTAATATTCACCGCAGCATTGAGCTCTGCAGGAGACACTCGACACATTACACCGTGGCCAGCGAGCTCCGACACTGGGGATGTTATTTTGAATAATTAATGAAGAGAACCACAGGATAAATGGTGGCAGCTCACGGACACACCCTCTCCGGTACCGGGGACAGGGAAAAAACAATCACAACAATACGCATTCGGCCACGTGTCAGTCATTTTTGGAGTGGAGTGCACCGGACGGTCACTATTAATCAAATTTGTACCCATCCGATTTCACCGAGCTCGTATATACATATGTATGTATGTATATATAGAGGATATATGTGGCTGTTGTGAGCAGGGGCGGATTTACCAATAGGCACAGTAGGCGCGTGCCTAAGGCGGCAGATTTGAGAGGTGGCAGATTTGCCGCTTGAATTTTTGATGACTTTTTTTTTTTTTTCTTTGAAAAAAAAATTCCAGACGTGAATCACCCGGCGAGTGCGCTGAAACTCTTTTGGAACGTTAAAATAGATTAACAGAATTAAGCAACGAAAGTATTAAAAATTAATTTTAATAAAACTAAAATTATGTTTAATGAATTCTGCACGCAAAACGTAGTCACAGTAGATAATTATATTTTAGAGATAGTTGATAGTTATTTATACCTAGGACAATTGGTGAATATGACTGGATGTAAAGAAGAAGAAATAAAACGAAGAATGAAACTAGGGTGGAGTGCTTTTGGAAGTTTTTAAATCCAACATTCTGCTATGTTTAAAAAATAAGGCGTACGACCAATGCGTACTGCCAGTTATGACGTATGGATGTGAAACTTGGACGCTTAATTCAAGAATGCTACGAAAGATCCAATGCACACAGAAACGCATGGAAAGACGTATGCTTGGCATAACAAGAAGAGATCGCAAAAGAAATACATGGGTAAGAAGTATGACCAAAGTGGCAGATATAGCAGTGCGGGTGAAAAAGTTGAAGTGGCAATGGGCTGGACACATAGCGAGAAGAACTGGAATGGTATCCGAGAGGATGTGAAAGAAAGCAAGGTAGACCGCGTGGAAGATGGGCTGATGAATTGAGAAGAATGTGTGCAGTCAAGTGGATGCAGATTGCTCAAGACAGACAGGAATGGAAGAGGATTGGAGAGGCCTTCATCCAGCAGTGGATGGTGAACGGCTGAAAATGATGAAGGTGCCTGTAAACGATCAACATATTCACGACAATATTGCCGGAAACGAATGGTGATTGGGCCGGAAATATAGTTGTGTTTCCCGACACTATTGTGCCACTATTGCTGCATTGCTGGTATGGCAGTGTGTTGACATATTACCGATGATGTCGCACGGTATACGAAAATACGCGACAATATATGTATGTTTCTTTCCTACTCTTGACCTTTGGCGAATCTGGGCAATAATAAAACAGCAACTACTTGCCGGCAATCATTGAGCCACACATTACTGTGACACATATTGCGAGTAATATTGCCAACAAATGTTGATCGTTTACAGGCACCTTAAGTCATAAAAACCACATTATACACTAAAGAGCATCTACTTTTGAAAGAAAATCTATCTGTGTCTGTATCACACATGTGCAATTGGTTGCGTGACAATCTGTATCCTAATGTAAATATTGCACTTTGAATATTTAGAAGCACAGCAGCCACAAATTGTACAGCAGAACGTTATTTTTCGTGTCCTAATAGAATAAAAAAATATTTAAAATCAACAATGGTGGAAGGTCGGATTAAACGCCTTGGCGATTTTATCGATTGAATGTAAAATTACGACTTCTTTATATTTTGAAGACATCATCAAATTGTTTGCTGATAAAAAGGCAAGGCGTCATAGAATTGGTAATAATCATTATATCATGAAAATGAATTTTTAGAACGAAAAATATATTTAATGGTGGAGATAGCGTACTATAATAGTAGATAACTACGTAAAAAATTATTCAAAGAAAATTTACACTAATTTTTTATTTTATTTGTGTAAGTTTTCGCGAGTTTTTTTTTCGAGTTTCGCATAAACATAACGTTTATTTAAAAATAAAAATTATAGCCGGCGAAATGGTAAATCCGCCTCTGGTTATGAGTCTACATATATTGTAGTAGTAGAGGTAACTGTTTATTAATTAAAAGGATACACGAGTATACGAGTGAAAGATACCTAAAGTTCGAGGGGCGATATATGAGGTCATTCTGAGTAAGAAATACAACAATAAAGGGGTTCTATTGTTAACCGTTTCCAAGCTAAAAGGTATAATGTTAAAAAATATAAAGCTTCATTTCGGTAAACCCAACGGTTTTTTAGTCATTACAAAATTACATACTAATGGTGCGTACACACCGACGAACCGAACAGCGAACAACGAAGGGTCGCCATTCTGTGGACCACTCCGCACAATAACGTCCACACAATAGCAACCCTTCGTCGTTCGCTGTTCGTTTGGTCGGTGTGTATGCAGCATAATGTCACCATCATTTTCAGCCGTTCACCATCCACTGCTGGATGAAGGCCTCTCCAATTACACTCCTGTCTGTTTTGAGCAATCTGCATCCAGTTTTAACTCCACACATTCACTCGGTCTATGTACATTGCTTTCTTTCACATCCTCTCGGATACCGTTCGAGTATTTCTCGCATCCATTCTTATCGTTATGTGTCCACTTTAACTTTTTCACACGTTCCGCTATATTTGCCACTTTGGTCATACTTCTTGTCCATGTATTCCTCTTACGATCACTTCTTGTTACACCAAGCATGCTTCTCTGTGTGACATACTAATGTACTTATTCAAAAAATGAACAAAACGTGATCGGGAGACGTCACTCGATACAAATGTTAAAAACTAAGCAACGAAGCAATTGATCAAGCGATTACCGATGATAGATTGAAATTGCAAATACGTTCGCTAAATTCAAGTTCTCTCCAAATTTTGGTTCCTTTAGTATAATGGTAGCGGTACAGCTGCAATAGAAATTTTGTTAAAATAAGAAAGCCGACAATTCAAAGAAAGATATCGTAAATTATCGAGAGAGGCCCGTTGCAGTTCGACCATAGTGTGACAGACAGTGCCGACCATAAAGCAATAAAACTTTTTGCGCATAACCGACCAAAATAAATAGAATCTAAAAACCCTCGAATTCTAAATGTTATATTCAAGTAACACACATGCAACCAGCTTATGCAAAACATAATAATATTTTAAATGGCTTTTGGCTACAGATAAGATGCCTTTGTCGGAATTCCAGTCAAAGTTTGTGATTTAGGAGTCATAAATGTAAAAAAAATTCACCTTCTAACATTTTTTCGGCAATAATTATTGAAAGAGCACGGAAATTTTGGTTTTTTACGAAAGGGAGCGCTAAATTTACAGATTTCACGAAAGGGTACGCTACGTTTTCAAATTTCACGAAAGGGAACGCCCGCACCCTGCCACTCCCGCTGAATTCGAGCACTGATTATATTCATAAATTTCGATGACAAAATTGTCTTATTATTATTGAGTTGTTCCTTGGTGTAAATTCATGCATATTCATATTCAGTGGGCATAAATCTATTAGAAAAGTCAACCTATTATTGTAAATGTATTTACTGGATGGTACATGCGTTATAAAATATTCACAAAGACCCAATGGATAAAGTCGACCGACACGAGAAGCTAATAAGTTGCATTTACAAGTTTTAAATTAACACGACGATAGCATCGACCCGCACGTCATCGTGTCGACAATAATGGAAATGGTATTGTATCAAATTATTATTATTTTTTTTTTTTTTCAATAAGAAAACAATGGAGAAGTGATGGCACGCTATGTTGTAATTACGCGTGGCACGCTTCGACGACACAAATATCACTTTTGGTAACATCATTTCGGTGTCGCCTTCTTAATTGGGTCTAATTAAACCGCGAGCCGCCCCTGCAAGATCCAAAAGTGATGACGGATTTAGTGACTGCTCCGTTGTCTGTCTTTCTGTCACTCTCGAATTAATTTTTAGTGCAAACACACCAAAACTCTACGCACAACGAGGCACGACAGCCATCATTGTGATTGATTTGTATGGCATTTCCGTAACAAAAGGGAAAGTCACTACATACATACATACATATATATATATATATATATATATATATATATATACATATATATGTATATCTAGAATAAAAAGGTATTTAATGCATGTTCAGAGTCGAGCCGATCGTTGCACAATTTGTATGCAATATTATGCGGCGGAAAAATAAATAATACAATTTAATAAAAATAATCAGTACAGTATTGTTTTCAAAACGTACACTAATGCGGCAAGTCTTCATATAACTAGAAAATCAGCCATACTTTCACAATTTTGTTAAATTTCATCATCATCATTTGCAGAGGTTCACCATCCACTATTGGATGTAGGCCACTTCAATATACCATTCCAGTATTTCTCGCGTCTATCTGCCATCCAGGTGTTCAGCAATAGCAAAAAGATGGCATACGACCAATGCGTACTGCCAGTTATGACGTATGGATGTCAAACGTGGATGCTAAATTCAAAAATGTTTCGCAAGATTCGTCGTTTGCCGTTCGGTTCGTCGGTGTGTGCGCAGCATGAGAGGAATAGTTTGGTAAGAAGCATGAGCAAGTTGGCAGATATCGCGGAACGTGTGAAAAAGTGGACACATAGCGAGAAGAATGTATGGCAGATGGACGCAAGAAATACTGGAATGGTATCCGAGAGGATGTGAAAGAAAGCAAGGTAGATCAAGTGGACGATGGGCTGATGAATTGAGAAGAATGTGTGGAATCAAGTGGATGCAGATTGCTAATGACAGACAGGAATGGAAGAGGACTGGAGAGGCCATCATCCAGCAGTGGATGGTGAACGGCTGAAAATGATGATGATGATATGGAATCTTTAGTTAATTTGTGTGTACTGCCAGTTATGACGTATGGATGTGAAACTTGGACGCTTAAGTCAAGAATGCTACGTAAGATCCGGTGCACACAGGGAAGCATGGAAAGATGTATGCTTGGTTATAACGAGAAGATATCGTAAGAGTAATTGCGTGGGTACGAAGTAGGACCAAAATGATATAGCGGAATGTGCGAAAATGTTAAAGTGGACACATCGCGATAAATACTTGAATGGTATCCGAGATGATGTGAAAGAAAGCAAGGTAGACCAAACGAAAGGTGGGCTGATGAATTGAGAAGAATGTGTGGAATCAAGTGGATGCAGATTGATGATGATGATATAGCTCATATAGAATCTTTAGTTAATTTGCGTGTACTGCCAGTTATGACATATGGATGTGAAACTTGGACGCTTAATTCAAGAATGCTACGTAAGATCCAGTGCACACAGAGAAGCATGGAAAGATGTATGCTTGGTTATAACGAGAACACATCACAAGAGGTATACATGGGTATAAAGTATGACCAAAATGATATAGCGGAATGTGCGAAAATGTTAAAGTGGACACATCGCGATAAATACTTGAATGGTATCCGAGAGGATGTGAAAGAAAGCAAGGTAGACCGAGTGGAAGATGGGCTAATGAATTGAGAAGAATGTGTGGAATTAAGTGGATATAGAATCTTTAGTTAATTTGTGTGTACTGCCAGTTATGACGTATGGATGTGAAACTTTGACGCTTAATTCAAGAATGCTAAGTAAGATCCAGTGCACACAGAGAAGCATGGAAATATGTAGGTATGCTTGGTTATAACGACACATTGCGATAACTACTTGAATGGTATCCGAGAGGATGTGAAATAAAGCAAAGTAGACCGTGTGGACGATGGGCTCGTGAATTGAGAAGAATGTGTGGAGTTAACTGGATGCAGATCGCTCAAGACGGACAGGAATGGAAGAGTGAATTGATATATAATGGTAATTTTTATTCTTTTGATAAAATACACTTATAATTAGATTAATTTATGTTGTGATATAGTTTTATAATGGCCGATATTTCTGCCGCACCCTATAAGCGCGCGGCATTGTTCTACTCGACCGAACATCCGAATTACAGGGGCGTTGCCGCTCATTTGCAACGAGTGCATCTCAATCTTTGCGAACGTGTGGGCCCTCAGACATGGCAAAATAAGAAGGGAAAGACGGAGGGAAGAGGAGGGAGTTTCTCCGATTTATTAAAGTGCGAATAAATCAGGGTTGGCGCGACAACACCGAGCTAATTATACCGCGAGAAGCGGCCCACGCTACGTACATACATACATGCAGAAAACGCACTTAAACGATATTTACTGTCGTTCCAATTAAAACCGTACATTCCCCGGTGGTTGACACCACAAGATGGATGGGGGTCTCGGTGGGTGTAAAGAGTGTTACCAGGATGTCGTTGTCGAGACAGGCTAAACCACCCAACCACCCACAAATCGCAGCTTTCGCTAAAGCTCTCCGCCTTAGTCTAACAATCTGACGATATTCGGTCGAAAACCGTGTGTCTGTTTTCAAATTTATTGGACACTGCAAATTTCGCCTTTTCTGTATCGGCAATGAAGAAAAATGCCCAAGCATTTTATTCAATGTCCAAAATGGCCGGGCAAAGTGAAAAATGTATGTGTAACGCCTTTGGTGATACTTCTTACCCATGTATTCCTCTTACGATCTCTTCTTGTCATACCAAGCATACATCTTTTCTGTGTGCATTGGATCTTACGTAGCATTTTTGAATTTAGCATCCAACTTTCACATCCATACGTCATGACTGGCAGTACGCATCGGTCGTATGCCTTATTTTTTAAACATAGCGAAATGTTGGAATGTTACGATCTCTTCTTATTATACTAAGCATACATCTTTCCATGCTTATTTTATTTTATCCACTTGACTCTAAACATTCTGCTCAATTCATCAGCCCATGGTCCACTCGGTCTACCTTGCTTTCTTTCACATCCTCTCGGATACCATTCCAGTATTTATCGCGATGTGTCCACTTTAACATTTTCGCACATTCCGCTATATTATTTTGGTCATAATTCATACCCATGTATTCCTCTTGCGATCTCTTCTTGTCATACCAAGCATACATCTCTCCATGCTTTTCTGTGTGCATTGGATCTTACGTAGCATTCTTGAATTTAGCATCCAAGTTTCACATCCATACGTCATAACTGGCAGTACACACAAATTAACTGAAGATTCTATATCATCATCATCATTTTCAGCCGTTCACCATCCACTGCTGGATGATGGCCACTCCAATCCTCTTCCATTCCTGCCTGTCTTTAGCAATCTGCATCCACTTGATTCCACATATTCTTCTCAATTCATCAGCCCACCTTTTATTTGGTCTACCTTGCTTTATTTCACATCCTCTCGGATACCATTCCAGTATTTATATATTCTTTTTTAAACATAGCGGAATGTTGGATATAAAAACTATGTTCATTATTTTTCACACGTTCTGCTATATGTGCCACTTTGGTCATACTTCTTACCCCTATATTCCTATTACGATCTCTTCTTATTATACTAAGCATACATCTTTCCATGCTTCTTTTAGCATCCAAGTTTCACATCCATACGTCATAACTGGCAGTACGCATTGGTCGTATGCCTTCTTTTTAAAGCACAAAACTATGTTCATTCTTCCAAAAGCACTCCATCCTAGTTTCATTCTCTGTCTTATTTCTTCTTCTTCGTTTATTTCATACTTACAAATAAACAATAAAACATTGGCATTGCGTACAATACGGGATTTCACACTCTGCCCGTAATATACATATATTTTAATATTAGTCACAGGTTTTCGACAGCTGAACAACAATATGATAGATATCTACTAAAACTTTATTTATCTTATTTTTAGTTTTGAATATACGAGTATGCCGCAAATCTTTTATACGTACATCCTTGAAATTCGTACTAAAAAGAATTTTCATTAGTATCATGTTCGTATTCAGTGAATAAATTTTTTATGTAAGATACCTATCATACAAAATCACGTGAAATAATATTTTCTATTGTTTTATATGTTGGTCATTTGATACAATTTAATTACTGAAAATTTAGCCATAAGGTCACGTGACGAGTTAAAGAAACATTTCAAAAATTATTTCATAGATCACATGCTTCATTGAAGTAAAATATCAACATATACTATAATATTACTATATATATTACAACATATACTACATATATTATTGTGGTTTTAGGATACTACATATATATGTACATGTATATATTGTTTTCCCTGCATGACGATCTGGATTTATATCTGTAATGTCTTGCAGGACGTTTTTGTAAATAAATAAATAAATAAATAAATATACAGTTAGACAGTTCATATAAAGAAAGACACGTCAGAAATTATTAGAAGAGCTTTGATTGATCGCCTTTTCAATCAATTATTCATTTATCTTTTACAATAGAATTCATAGGGTATCGATCAAACGCATTATATGTACACATTTTCAGAAGAAGCGTTTAATACGGGTCACGGCCATTTATACAAATAAAATAACTCTGTCGAGAGTTTCCACCTACATATAATATATACTTAAAGAATTTCAACGTTCCATGGGAATTATGATGAATTATTTTCGAGAGTAGCACAGTCCATTTTATGACTCGCTCGTATAAAATCCGTCAGTTGAAGCAGCTCGAAAGCGAAAGCTCGATAAGAACCCTTAAAACAGGGGGGGGAGACGATAAGCACGAGGAAAGTATTATAATTTCAATAAATTGAGAATCGTTTCGAAAAAGCTCGAGAAGAGTTGCACGCGTGAGAGAGCTTTCAATGGCGGCGACAGGTCACACAGTCTCTTTGCTTTGTCACGTGCGTTTTCGAAGAAGGACATGTGTAATAATAAATAGAGCGAAATAAAAACAAACATTTGCAGATGACAGTGGCAACCCTTCATGATTCATGGGGACACTTATGGGGTAGCAGATGACAGTGGGGAGGGAGGATAAAAGTGCACCATCAAAAGCCTTGCTCGGATGACAGTCGTCCCATTGTAGTTTTTCATACGAAAGAGTGCGCGAAAGAAATAAAAAAATGTACATACACACAAATACGAGGATATAAAAGGATCGTACTGAAAACGGCGTGCGAATGAAACGTCACATTGCGACTTCTCAAAATGTTGCCAGTTTAAAAAGTCGTCTGAGATTTTCAACAGCAATATGTATGTATGTATGTATATCTGCAACTAAACCAGCGGTCGCCAACCGATGGTACGCGAGATAATTGTGGTGGTCCGCATTTTTCATAATCATCATAATAATCAAATGTTTGGAACCCTAACTTCAAAAAAGACATTGTATGTTTAGAAAGGGTACAAAGAAAGATAACAAAAATGCCATATGAACTTCGATCACTATCCTATAATGAAAGTTTGAAGAAAATGAGTCTCACATCTTTGGAGACGAGAAGATTAAGGATTTTAGTTGTGTTTAGTAGTAAAATATAATCTGTGTAGGTAGTTGAAAAATGCAAGTGCTTCGCGCTATCCGTGCCGTGGGTGTATTCGAGCGTTCCACGGCTACCCACCCAGACAGACTACTGTACACATATGTATAGTTTTTTAGTGACGTTCAATCAACACATCTAAAGCAATAGACTCAAAATTGCAAGTCATTTTTTGTGGAACTGTCTCAGAACTCATCATCGACATCACCACTTTCAGCCATTCACCATCCACTGCTGGATGAAGGCCTCTCCAATCCTCTTCCATTGACTTCACACATTATTCTCAATTCATCAGCCCATCGTACACTCGGTCTACCTTGCTTTCTTTCACATCCTCACGGATACCATTCCAGTATTTATCGCGATGTGTCCACTTTAACATTTTCGCACATTCCGCTATATTATTTTGGTCATAATTCATACCCATGTATTCCTCTTGCGATCTCTTCTTGTCATACCAAGCATACATCTTTCCATGCTTTTCTGTGTGCATTGGATCTTACGTAGCATTCTTGAATTTAGCATCCAAGTTTCACATCCATACGTCATAACTGGCAGTACACACAAATTAACTGAAGATTCTATATCATCATCATCATTTTCAGCCGTTCATCATCCACTGCTGGATGATGGCCACTCCAATCCTCTTCCATTCCTGCCTGTCTTTAGCAATCTGCATCCACTTGATTCCACATATTCTTCTCAATTCATCAGCCCACCTTTTATTTGGTCTACCTTGCTTTATTTCACATCCTCTCGGATACCATTCCAGTATTTATATATTCTTTTTTAAACATAGCGGAATGTTGGATATAAAAACTATGTTCATTATTTTTCACACGTTCTGCTATATGTGCCACTTTGGTCATACTTCTTACCCATATATTCCTATTACGATCTCTTCTTATTATACTAAGCATACATCTTTCCATGCTTCTTTTAGCATCCAAGTTTCACATCCATACGTCATAACTGGCAGTACGCATTGGTCGTATGCCTTCTTTTTAAAGCACAAAACTATGTTCATTCTTCCAAAAGCACTCCATCCTAGTTTCATTCTCTGTCTTATTTCTTCTTCTTCGTTTATTTCATACTTACAAATAAACAATAAAACATTGGCATTGCGTACAATACGGGATTTCACACTCTGCCCGTAATATACATATATTTTAATAGTAGTCACAGGTTTTCGACAGCTGAACAACAATATGATAGATATCTATCATATTGTTTTATTTATTATTGTAAGTATTTTTCGCTATCCATTCTTCTTATGTGTCCACTTCAACTTTTTCGCTACATCTAGACACTTTAATCATACTTCATACCCATGTATTCCTTTTACGATCTCTTCTTGTTATACCCGGCATACATCTGTGTGCCTTGGATTTTATGTAGCATCCACGTGTCACATCCATACGTCATAACTGGCAGTACGCATTGGTCTTATGCCTTATTTTTCAATCATGGCGGCATTTTGGATTTAAATTTTGTTACATACATACATACATATACATATGGATAAAAAAAAGTATCTGTATCCATCGTAACATTGTTTATTAACCGGTTTACCTTTCAGATCGAGCGCGAGCCGATAATGTCCGGTACGTTAATAGATCGTAACCGTTTCGACAATGGGATAGTTGTTTAGTGGCCATTAGGGAAAGCGGTTGCATTTCTGACGGCCGGGGCACACTCATTAGTCATTTGATTAATTTAGTTATGGCCCCGGACATTCAATTAAACAGCCCTGGCTCGCTGCAGATGCACGGGACGATAGTGTAAATTATTCGTTTGCCAAATGCGAACAGCCCCATGTACATATTTATGGGTCGATAACGTTTCGCACTAATCCCGGCCGATTTAATTTAATTAGATTGATCCGATTAGGTTCGATATTTTACACTGGAAATATATTCATACAATTTTTTGAGTAATTTTATTGGGTGGTGCAGTGCTTCCCAAACTTTTTAGTACCGCGACCCACGTTTTAAAAGGACAAACTTTCGCGACCCACCTAGTTTTAATTAATTTTATATCTAACAGAATTAAGTAACGAAAATGGGAAAGTAGGCTTAAAAATTAATTTTAATAAAACTAAAATTATGTTTAATGAATGTTGCACGCAAAGCGTAGTCACAGTAGATAACCACATTGTAGAGATAGTTGATAGTTATTTATACCTAGGGCAGTTGGTGAATATGACTGGAAGAATGAAACTAGGATGGAGTGCTTTTTTAAATCCAACATTCCGCTATGCTTAAAAAAGAAGGCATACGACCAATGCGTACTGCCAGTTGTGACGTATGGATGTGAAACTTGGACTCTAAATTTGAGAATGCTACGAAAGATCCAGTGCACACAGAGAAGCATGAAAAGATGTATGCTTGGCATAACGAGAAGAGATCGTAAGAGGAATACTTGGGTGAGAAGCAAGACAAATTTGGAGTGGACACATACATAATTAGAAAAATGGATGGCAGATGGACGCGAGAAATACTGGAAAGGTATCCGAGAGGATGTGAAAGAAAGCAAGGTAGACCAAGTGGAATATGGGCTGATGAATTGAGAAGAATGTGTGTAGTTAACTGGATGTAGATTGTTCAAGACAGACAGGAATGGAAGAAGATTAGAGAGGCCTTCATCCAGCAGTGGACGGTGAACGGCTAAAAATGATGAAGATGATGATATAGAAATCTACTGGATGTAAGGAAAAAATGACTGGATGTAAAGAAGAAGAAATAAAACGAAGAATGAAACTAGGATGGAGTGCTTTTGGAAGAATGAACATAGTTTTTAAATCCAACATTCCGCTATGCTTAAAAAAGAAGGCATACGACCAATGCGTACTGCCAGTTATGACGTATGGATGTGAAACTTGAACTCTAAATTCAAGAATGCTACGAAAGATCCGGTGCACACAGAGAAGCATGGAAAGATGTATGCTTGGCATAACGAGAATAGATCGCAAAAGAAATACATGGGTAAGAAGTATGACCAAGATGGCAGATATAGCAGAACGTGTGATAAAGTTGGAGTGGACACAGCGAGAAGAATGGATGGCAATGGACGCGAGAAGTAATGGAATGGTATCCGAGAGGATGTGAAAGAAAGCAAGGTAGACCGACTGAAAGATGGGCTGATGAAGTGAGAAGAATGTGTGGAGTCAAGCGGATGCAGATTGCTCAAGACGGACAAGAATGGAAGAGGATTGGAGAGGCCTTCATCCAGCAGTGGATGGTGAACGGCTGAAAATGATTATTTTTAAATTAACTTGTACATCCGTGGACTCGTCCAGTTGCAATGAGAAAAATGTTACTAACTCACTAACTCTTTGGATCAGCTCATCTTCTGCCCGCTGGGTCATTTCATCGATTCTGCGTACAATCGTATTACATATAAGTGAAATCGTTTCGACTACTACTTCTTTCTTGCTCTTATCGTCAAACATAATTCCAACCGTGTCTTTTATTGGTGGTAGTAGCACCAAAGTCTTGCCAATCGTGTGCGGCTTACTAGCTTGCGCGATTTGCAAACTAATCAAACGTGGAGAGATTTTTCATTAATGCTGATATAATGCGAAAGCTTCGATTTCGACAACTTAAGCTGTTCCAGTTTTACTCACTATATAAGTAAAACTTCTTTGCAGTGTAAAGCAAGCGGAGGATAGGTTATGTGAGAATGACTTCAAAATATCGCACACATTTTGCTCAAACAATGGAGCGATAAATTTTGAGGGCGAGCGGGCGGTACGGGCCGCGGGTAGCTCTATCTCTGTCTCGCATCAACGCGGAAGAGCAAGAGAGACGGCAATATCGTTTCACCCCTCCGGTCGGTCAGTTTGTATAGAAACGCCACGAAACGATTTTCACTACCGTGCCAATAGAAGTTTTACTTCAAAAATTCTAGTGGCTTGCTTTTAAAATCCGGATGCTTCGTCACAAAATGCCAACGCAATTTGCTCGGACGCATCCTATTCTCTGTTGTGCCGTCTTGTTTATTTAAATTTTGTTGCATATTAATCACATTCCTTGGAATGTGAATTTTGAACTTTGAATTTTTCGCGACCCACTGAAAATCGGCTCGCGACCCACAGTTTGGGAAAAACGCTGGTTTGGTGTATTTTAACCCCCCTCCCCCCCCCTCGAAAAGTGATCAATCACATTCGCTAAAACAAAGCTCGATTCGCGACCCTTCCCCTGTTTTGGCGTGTATAATGTCACAGAAGTCACCCCTCGATGACAATTTTTCCTTTTCGCAAACACGGTCATGTCTTAGTCATCGTTCGCTATTAGTAAGCTGAGTAATCATGTGTATGAGTCGGTTCTTATGTACGTGAGCTTATTGTTCCGTGTCAGCTTTCAACTAGTACCGAGTATCTCTTTGTGCTTTTTTTTTCGATTTCGATGTCCTTTTGTCTTTTCCGAGGGGCGAGGGACATTCGTATAAAGGCTCAGGATGTGACTTTCTGTCATTTAAAACTCTTTCCAAGGATATGTCGCTGTAGAAAACGCGCGCAAAGAGTATTTTTTAGCAAATAATACGTATTCGACGTTATTACAATATGTAGATCATGATTTTCAGCTGCTGGATGAAAGCCTCTCGAATCCGCTTCACATTCTTCTCAATTCATCAGCCCGCCTTTCACTCGGTCTACCTTCCTTTCTTACACAGCTTTTTCACACGTTCCGCTATTGGTCATGCTTCTCACCCATGTATTCCTCTAACGAACACTTCTTGTTATACCAAGCATACATGCTTTTCTGTGTGCACTGGATCTTTTCACAACCATACATCATAACTGGCAGTACGCATTGGTCGTACGCCTTCTTTTTTAAGCATAGCGGGATGTTGAATTTAAAAACTATGTTAATTCTTCGTATTATGTCATATCTCCAATCCTCTTCCGTTCCTGCCTGTCTTGAGCAATCTGCATCCGCTTGACACCACACATTCTTCTCAATTCATCAGCCCGCCTTCCATTCGGTCTACCTTCCTTTATTTCACACGTTTCGCTATTGGTCATGCTTCTCACCCATGTATTCCTTTAACGACCACTTCTTGTAATACCAAGCATACATCTTTCCGTGCTTTTCTGTGTGCACTGGATCTTTTCACATCCATACGTCATAACTGGCAGTACGCCAGTTTTTTAAGCATAGCGGAATGTTAAATTTAAAAACTATGTTTATTCTTCGTATTATGTCATATCTCCAATCCTCTTCCATTCCAATCTGCATCCGCTTGACTCCACACATTCTTCTCAATTCAACAGCCCATCTTACACTCGTTCTACCTTGCTTTCTTTCACATCCTCTCGGATACCATTACAGTATTTCTCGAGTCCTTCCTTCTCGCTATGTGTCCACTTCAACTTTTTCACACGTTCTGCTATATCTGCCACAAAGGTCATACTTCTTACCCATGTATTCCAATCTTTCCATGCTTCTCTGTGTGCACTGGATCTTACGTAGCATCCTTTGAAATGTTATACTACTTAATTTAATTCTTCTCTCGTCGTTTGACCAAACTTTGCACGGGTACTTTATATGAATCTGTCGATCTTACGAGCACTTTAATGGAACAGGACATTTTTCTTTCGAGTACACGACTCCAGCTCATAGCAGATGGTGTACATGTGGCCAGTCGATTTTCAATGACAAACTTGTCTCTTGTTCATAATTACATCATGAGAAAAAAAATAGAGCTATGAGAGGTATTTTGAATGTTGGTAGGCTAAAAAGTATTAGAAGTATGTTAGATGAATTTGGATGGGTGAGTATTATAAATTGTTTAAAGTTAAGTTTATAAGTTATTGCCAAATTATTTTACGAATTATATCATTAGACATAGTGATATCCATAGTTATTGTACTAGAAATAAGAACCAATTAGTTGTAGTTAGAGTAAGGAAAACAAAGACAGCTGGTGGTGTTTTTCACGGGGGTGTATTAATGTATAATGTCCTCCCGGAGTGCGTCAAGTCTTCTAAGACAATAGATGCATTCTTGAAAAGTGTGAGGAGACACCTCTGTGAGAGATAGTAGTTGTATAGTGTATAATGTGTAATTGATTTATCTAGTTGTTATAAATATGTAATAGATGTAAGTTAAATTAACAAAATAAATAAACCAATTACAAAAATCAACAACTACTAAAGCGTATCAAAATGTCCAATACAATACAAGTGCGCAAAAAAATCGCACTATCCTTGATTTGTAACGAAATTATTCCTATAACACATCGTATTTTACAACTTCAAAATTACACAAGTTACACCTTCTTGCATATAGTATGTACAGCACGCTTCTAAGCACAGGGTAAAGGCGATTTCGTAATTATAAAAATAAATTAAGGTTAGTGGGTACATAAAGTGTCTAACCTTCGGGGTCGCGCGCAACAGAATTTACGCTCGTTGTAAATGAATTACAGCCATAAAATAAATCACAGGTTCGCCCCGGGGTAGTAAACTGTCCTCGGACTTTACTTCCGAAAGGTTTTATCCCGTGTGTTTACGACGGCCAAAGCTCGATAGTATATAAATTCATACTGGGTACATACATATGTATATATATTTATATATACGTACATATGTACATATGTACATATGTGGAATGAAAGCGCAAGCGCAACTTTGCGCCCAAATCAAAAAGTATCCTTTATCAGATGTCGAGAGATACGCACACATACTGAGTTACTTACTTACTTACTTACTTACTTACTACCCAATTCCTGTGAGTTTCCATCTCATTTTCTATCCCGAGAACATCTGAATGACATAGATGGATGACCGAATGAGTTCGCTTTCAGGACTCGTTCAGATTAAGTCCTTTCATGCGAGAGCGTATTCAATTTCGCAACTTAACGAAGTAATACGTATCTATATTGTATGTATGTATGTGTACGCTACGAAATATAATTGTATGGATATTTCCATGTATAATATATTTACATATCTTATCGGATACAATACATATAATAGGTAGAGTAATTTCAGGCGAAGGAGACGATTATACGTAAAACAGACAATTTTTGTTTAGATTTAAATTTAATGTTTTAATGCATTTTCACAGAATTTGTGAAAGTTGCTTAAATGAGGGAGATATTATGCATCTCTCTTAGTATCTTAGTATTTTGTATTTTTATTAAAATGGCCTAAGTTTTATAATTTTAAAGATATTTGTGATTGAAATTGGTACTGAAATGCAAGATTTTTTCATTTCGTCAGTGACGTTTTTCTTTTCGTAATTTCTTGCCTTCAAAACTTCACTTTTGTGACAGTATTTCTAAAATTTATATAGAGCTATTCTGCCGTCCTAAGCCCACTTAACGTAACTGACAAAAATTACGAAAATGAGTTAGATGTGTTATGGGAGTGTATTCTTGCGTATCTATTAACGTTAACTATCTATTAACGTATCTGCATGCGCAGAGAAATAGTATCACCAATACTTAGCGAAAATAACGCATCCAATATTTACTTCGGTCACTACCTTATCATGAAAGATTGAAAAGACTGAATCTCTCCATATTGGAGAAGAGGAGATTAAGAGGTGATTTAATTGAAGTAATAATAAATAATCATTATTCATTTGAAATGATCAACCTCATTATGTTCAATGAGAACCCTCATCTAAGAGGTCATACTCTTAGACACCGAAAAGAAAAATCAAATAAGATTGTTAGAGATTCATTCTTTTCAAATAGAGTGGTTAAAGTTTGGAATTGTCATATGTATACATTAATAATGAATAATGTAAAGTGACGTAACTACTAAAGTATTCATTTTTTTTTTTTTAAATTTTTCCTTAGAATTATCAAAACACAATAGAAAATAACCTCATGCACTAAAAAAAAGTTTAAATAAATCAGTTATATATTAAGAAAAAAACACAAATTTAGAATAAAACTTTCAAGTCCATTTATCTCGATATTGTTGTTTTGTCAGTCACGTTAAGTGGGCTTAGGACGGCAGTATCAGTGTATGTATATGGTTATGATAAAATGTTTCCACTAAGTTGTGTATTTACATAAATTTGTATTCACGACAAACGTGTTAAAATTTCCAATCTTGTGTATTTCAACGAATATATATATTAATGTGCCTAAAAATATTCGAAGCAGCCTACAGCGTAATTCGATAAATAATTGGCTTTTAAAAACGGCGAATTTAATTAAGGCTGCTCGACTCTAATTATGACTTAATTAGATTAATTCGAGACTCCATCAAAAAACGGAGCTTTCGCCGGAACAGAACGCGCATTCTTCTTATCTCCAAGCCAAGATAAATGGCAGATTTGATTGCCCCATTATCCCTCCCCAAGTACAAGGTACCATTCTTATTATTATACGATATATTTTCGTCTCGTAATGATTTCAATTTTTTTTTTGACGACATTCGCTAGGGATGAAAATAAATGTGATTTTGACATACATATCCTATACCTATAATTTATTGGGACTGTATAAAACGGTATTAATTATACTGATTGGTACTACTACTGGCACATCCGATTTGTATTTAATTTAGAGTAAAAAAATTTTACACGGAAATATACCGGATTTTTGATACAATCTTACTTAAAATTTCAAAATAATCCAATGTGTTATTTATATATTTTAAATACTGTGGGTATTGTAATGATACTTATTGCATAATCATTAACATTTTATACCTATTGTACAAACATTTTAACTTTAGTGGTTCTCAAAAATTTTAGCTTCAGTGGTACTTACATCAAATTTAAAGTATGTAGGTACATATTACGAATCCAAATGATCACAAAACCAAATAAATAATTAGTATAAAAAGTTTCCATCAATCATAAAGGGAATCGACTCCGGACAAACAATTTCAAAAGTGACTCTTACCTTCTTGATGTTCCTGCACTTCTTCTTTGCAACTTCCTCCGGTGCACGGCACAGTTTGGACATCTCTTCCTATACAGTTGTCGTCTTCTTCGAGACTTTCACTTCCGGTTCGACTAGACAAGCATTGTCTACGTCTAACTTGTCGACAGTCTCTACCGCAACGCGACCAATCCGACCACGAGCCCCAGCGTCCCACGACACCTACGAGGACAAAATCAAACTTGAAACTCACACAAAACTGACCCAAATCACAAAACGGAAAGTTTTCCACACGGACACACAAAACAACAACACATACCTAACAACGATTCGGATTTGTGGAATGTCGCCGTATTCAAATACAATCCATCTTCATAATTAGAAAGAGCAGCGAAAAATCACATGAACCATTTAAATTCAAATCTAATCATGAGAACCACAGTGAAAAATTTCCAATGGTTAGTTACCGTTGTGACATGGTAGACAATCTTGGGAGCGTTGTATGGCTGGACCAGTGCAGGGCTGACCACCGTTCAAAGGCTGAGGTCTATTGCAAGATCTGGTCCTTTTCTGACCGCGGACCGCCTGTCCAGGACACCTGCACTCCATCCATTGAGACCAGGAAGACCATCCTCCATTGACTGCAAAATTAATATATCAGTACCACACACACTAAATACCACAAACAATTATATGACAAAAACTTACCATAAACAGTGAGCAAAGCTAGTTCTGAAGTTCTTTTACCGGCAACGTTCTCGGCGACGCAACTATAATTTGCCATGTCCTGCACAACGTCAAAACATAAATCATTAGTTCATATTTAACGGTACTAGAAATGTATTTATATTAATGTGTACTTTACCTGGAGAGTTGCTTGAGATATCAACAGGTGACCTTCTGCCGATATTATTACGTTCGTGTTGGATCCGGAAATTATTGGAGAACCATTTTTGAGCCAAGTTTGGTGGGCTGCAGGTGCTCCAGTCGGTGCTAGACATCTCATAGTCGTTTGGCCGTATTGTTCCACGCTGGTGGCTATCGGCGGTGAAATAAACTGCTTTCGTAAAACTGCAAGAAAATAAATTATGTTTAGGTTAGGCTTTATACTAAAAAATATAAAAATAATCGTATGCAAAATGGTTCTAAAAAATTTTCTTTTTTAAATTAGTACAATTACACGGTCAGTGTTATCGGTCAGCTTATTATGTATATAGATATTATGTATTGCAATAGATCTGGATATATGTATTTAGTGCGAATCCACTTCGGATCGCAATTTTCCTCTCACACTCGAGATTTGTGTTGAAAAACTTTATTTTATGTTTAACTAATTGTTAATTTGTTATTTTATATTCCATATTATCTCTTACTTTTATTATACTTAATTAATTTAATTGTATGTAATAATTTGGCTCTTAATAACCTACATATTAGGTCATCACAGTATATATATTTTTTTAAATAAAATAAAAGAAAATGTACATACATATATACATTTTTAATAAAAAATGTGTACGTTCATTTTAATTGACATCCTTAATGCCAACTATGATGAATTTGAAAAAGTGATTTAATTTGTTAAATATAATGTTTTTTTTTCTTGTCTAGCCATAGTGACGAATTGGGGCAACCTGTAATGTCACTATGGTATAATTTGTAAAAATAAAAATATATCAGTAAAATCAAAAGCACTTAAAAGACTCAAAGGTACTGCATTGACGCTTTTTTACACGCAACTAGCAACACAGCCACCCAATAACTGCCATTTTATCTTCAATTATTGTATTACTTCACATTGCACACTTTTTCTGCTTATTATCCACACCGATAATTGAAAAATTAATTTAATTATAAATGGTTCTCAATTTTTTTTTTAATTAATAAAATTTTATACTCTTCGCTGAATATTGGCAATTAGACGTAATTTTTCCGAATAAGCACTCGCAATAAGGCCTCGGGAAGGGAATCCGAATTTTCCGTCCCATTGGGCCGCGAATTTTCCCAGGCAGTTATCCCCAACCATTCCGAACAGATGTTAACCGCTAATCACCCGTCGTACACGTATCCTATTAGTCACCGCAAATTATGGCTAGTAAGATACTACACGTTTGCCGCAAATTGCGCCCATTCGTGATTGCGTGCACAACACTTTTCAAAATTCGAATAGTATACAATAAAATTCAACGAGGGGGGGTTAGTACGGAGTAAGTTAGGATAAGGTTCGATTATAAATCAAGACGGTGCTTTTAGCGCATCCCTGCACATTCTCGCGGGGTAATTAATACGTAGCGGTTGCATACAGCCGTTGATGGTTGTGTTGGGGTTGAAAATTATGGGTATGGGTGGCTTTAATGGAAGAAGCGGTGGATTCGTGAGGGTGGGTTGGGCATAGAAGCGAACAGCCCCTATTGCGGCTGAAGAAGCCAGAACTTCTTCAATGGCGTTGAAAGTTACCGAGGCGCGTATTTACCGCTCGCTTAGCAATTCAGGTGTAATTATGGGAATGCTATCAGTTACTGGTTAACTGCTCTGGCTGTTTCAACTTAATGCCAGCAGCGAGGAGAACTGCACGATGCCACTAAACATTCCGTAAATGTGTATGTGTGTGTGTGTGTGTGTGTGTGGAGGGTGTACTTTTAGCGTGTTGTAAAACTGTCACAGACTGTAAGTGGTATGTGTGCTGCATTACCGTGAGAGTGGGTATTTTGTAATAATAAAATATGTTAGCTTGTACATATATTTTACTAAGAAAAAATCATAAGAACTATATAAAAATTTTAGATAATTAAAAAAATTCGGATGTGGCCAAACCCATGACTTTATCCATATATTTGAGGAATACAAAGAGTAACGAAATTATTTTTTTAAGTACGTTAGTAAATAAAAGGCATGCACACCACCACATCAACCAACATACATACATACATACATATCGTGAAATCATTGTTGAGTGCGCGCACGTATGTAAAATACGGCATATATTCAAACAGGAAAAACTGCCACTTTCGGTCGTCAGATGTTGACCAAAATTACAGTATCTCTTACGGCTAACGTGAAAACTATAGATATTAAATTTTGACAAAATGGCCGATGCCGTTTCGGAAATATTCAGTGGTAACAGAATTTTATAATTTTCTATACGAAAAAAACCCTACTTCCGGTTGACTGATATTGACCAAATTCCTTGTGGCTCTCACACCTTACGTGAAAATAATTGATATGAAATTTCAGCTTCACACACACATAAGTACACAGACATACAGCCATACAAACATTTTCCAGAAATCATGAAAACGTCAGATCAGGGGATGATACCTGATACAAATCAGTCAAAATCTCAAGGTCGAATTTGCACGATCACAATACTTTATCCGATTAGGATAAAGTAAAACTCTTAAAATTTCAGATTTCGTCTGTTTCGACTGTTTTCAAACTATAATACACACATATGTACATACATCGTTCTGCCAGTTATGACCTACGGATGTGAAACGTGGATGCTAAATTCGAGAATGTTACGCAAGATCCAGTGCACACAAAGAAGCATTGAAAGATGTATGCTTGGTATAGCGAGAAGAGATTGTAAGAGGAATACATGGGTAAGAAGCACGACCAAGGTGGAATATATAGTTTGCACTAGCCACGATTCATATCAAGTATGCCACCTTCAAAAGAATACCACTGGCGAGGAAATAATACATCAACTGTTGACGCTAAGAGCGATATTACACTGAGCAACAACACCAGCACCAGATTTTTTACATTGCACCACTTTTCACCCACCAAGCTGCCTGCTCATCTCATAATCTTCATACAAAAAAAAAATATGTCTAGGAAGCTATACGAAAACTAGGTACTCTATGTAGACGTAGACAATATATAAAATTCAACCTCTCGTATTTCTTTCTGAATTTCATTGTTTTCGAAACAATTGCGTTGACGTTGCGTTGCGTTGACAATTGAGTACGACGATGAAAAAAAAGGTCAGAAAAGGGTTTTTGGTGAAGGTTTTTTTCGTCGAACATTGACTTCCAAGAAATTTTTAGACACCAGAAAATTGCACAATCTAATACGTACCATCTAAACCTGGTAGTCGAGGTTCAAAAAAAATCGGGTGTTGGTGGAGTGGCTAAGTGTAATATCAGCCTTACACTGCAAATTGAATGCAAAGCGATCACTTTCTAAAACCGTAAACCTAATCTGGATAATATATTTTTTTAATTACATATACCATAAAGCCACGTTCACACCGACACCAAAACGAAGCCCAAAATCAGTCCCTTACCCCAAATTCAATTTTGCTATACACAAACATTTCCGGTGGTGTCAGGGGTCACGCACCATCGGTTTAACTCGATTGCCCTGATTAAAACAAAGGCTTAACCGAGGGATCTGCCGCAACTCGTGGACTTTGACTAATGTCTCGTAACCGATGAGGTCGTAATTGCGTCACAGTTACTCAACCGTCACGTACAAAAGTTGTCCAAACTAATTCGTCCCGAGCTCGGACGTGAGAGATACACGTCGACTCTATCCAGCAAGGACTTTCCCCACACCCCCAGACTCTTCCACCACTCTATGTAACCCAAGGAATGTCGTCTCTAATGGGCTAACCAAAAACAAGGTTGTTCTGCGAGGTAACACAGCCTGGGAGGATTATATCGAATTCCATTCAGATCTTAGTTGGAAAGTTTCGTCGCAAACTTGCGGGTACAAAAGAGATTTCGCACCAATTGAATAATTCATACGCGCCATCGTGATACGAATTGAGTTATCTGGGCGGAAAGCGTGTGCGTATGTTACGCCATTAAAAACTTTGATCGTAAATTACACACAAATCGACTATTCAATGCCGCCAGTTACAAATAGTCCTTTTATGCGATCGTAAAATTTGACTACATTGTCGCCACTCTTTTTACTATTTGACCTGTTCTACAAACTACCTTGTAACTAAAAAGTTGACTTCAATATATGAGTCGCCTAGTTCCAAATCCCGATCAAAGTCCATAAAACTCACTTGTTCGCAAACGCGGTTTTTCTGCTACAGACTTATATGCTTGATGGCGTTTAAACTCATTTAAACTTAATTTTGTTGATATTAAACCAAATATTGAGATTAGAAACATGGACTTTTTGTTGTTTGTTTCTAAATATGGCTTTTATCATAGTGCAATTGTCAGTTTTTGGAACTAACACTGATTTTCAATATTTTTTTACGGCGCACTTGGCGGTATTTGGAATAATTCAAGTATAAGGCATCGTTTGAAAACATTCTTAGAACCAGAAAATAATTTATACTCGTTTTTTATATATTGTGGACTTATCGGGGTTTGGAACTAGGCGACTCATATGTAGCTAATGGTTCGCTTTATTTCATATTATCATATGTACATACATATGTAGTTTAGAAGAATGAACATTATTTTTAAATCCAACATTCCGCAAGGTTTAATAAAAAAAAGGCATACGACCAATGCGTACTGCCAGTTATGACGTATGGATGTGAAACGTGGATGCTAAACTCAAGAATGTTACGCAAGATCCAGTGCACACAGATGTATGTATGCTCGGTATAACGAGAAGAGATCGTAAATGGAATACATGGGTGAGAAGCATGACCAAAAGCGGAACGTGTGAAAATGTAGGATTGGACACATAGCGAGAAGAATGAATGGCAGATGGACGCGAGAAATACTGGAATGGTATCCGAGAGGATGTGAAAGAAAGCGAGGTAGACCGAGTGGACGATAGACTGATGAATTCAATGTGTGAAATCAAGTGGATGCAGAATGTCCAAAACAGACAGGAATGGAAGAGGATTGGAGAGTCCTTCATCGAGCAGTGAATGTTGATGATAATATGTAGTGTATGTATGTATGTATATGTAAGTTAGGCCATAAAAAATTATGTATAAACGTATATATTCCGTATGTTTGTCTGTGTGTCTGTCTGCTGATAACGCTCAGTTCGGAAGAGGGTGCGCTTACGCATTCATCCAAACTAGGTAATGACGGGCCTGCTACAATTTGACAAAATTAATCCTCAGTAGGTTCGCAACTTTGCTAAATAGTTACGTTGTTGTATTATAACGCGCCATCTATGCAAAATTTATTATTATTTTTTTTATTATTCATTTGTCAAGTTTGAGTATGCATTACTATATATACTATATTACTATATAGGGCAAATGTCTGCCTGGATAGCTGCGGATCGTTCGCATACATATTGCACTCACCCACACAAACACTCACAGTACGGGTGATGAGAAACCGCTCTGTTGATATTCAACGGGCTTACACTAGTATACATTATAATATATTCAGTTCCATTTTCAAAAAATTATTTTATTATTGATTTTTTAGAATTTGATTACAATTTATATGTCAAACTATTGGAAAAACCTCCCCATTTGACATGTAAAATTTATAATTAACTCTATATAACACAGACAATGTCAATCATAGTGAAACTAAACGTCATAATCCGAGCGGGCTTCGGGCAACACGAACGGAAAACCGTCAATTTATTAATACAAACCGTACAACTGAAAATCCTCCAATAGCTGTTTGTCAGTCGATTTAAATCGAGGATCAATTCCGTCAACGTTTGAAATCCCCAAATTCGACAATGCAGGGATTAAAAACTCACGACCGTGCAAAATTATTGCATTGAAATATTAAAACGTTCGCTTTGTCGTCGCGTCGTTACGATTCGATAATACGCAGTGCTCGAAATGGAAATTTTCACGAATGGGAGCGCTCGATAATTTTCAAAAAATATCAAACGACCTTTTTTTTAATTATGTATGTAGATACCTATACATATGTATATATTTATCGAAATGCAAAATCTTACCGAGATTAATACCGTTTAATGTCTGTAAGTCAACTTCAACAGGTAGATCTGAAAATGGTCTCTGATTTTTTACTATCCTATATACTTTTCTGAAAACTCTTTCAGTGATTAAAATATGAGCATTCTGACTGTTTTGTACAAATTATTATTGGGCGATTTTATTATAGTGAGATATTAAACCAATTTTTTATACTCATTTTTGTGGTGGTCGCCGTACAACACGACAATTCAAAGAATGATATCATTAAAATGACCGATGGCTTGAAAAGGCACGTTGCAGTTCGAAATGCCGATTGCCGGCTATAAAGTCATTAAACTTTTTGCGCAAAGCCGACATGGAATCTAAAAACCCTCGGAATTGAATAGAATTCTAAATGTTATCTTCAAGTAACGCGTGCACCCAGCTTTTTCAAAACATATTTTAAATGGCTTTGTCGGAATTGAAATGTAAAGAATGTAACTTCCAGTCAAAGATTGTGATTTAGGAGTCGTACATGTAAAAAAATTTTTCGGCAATAATTATCGAAAGAGCACGGAAAATTTGGTTTTTGGAGCGCTAAATTTACAGATTTCACGAAAGGGTACACTACGTTTTCAAATTTCACGAAAGGGAACGCCCGCTCCTTGCCGCTCCCGCTGAATTCGGGCACTGATAATACGCCATGATGATAAATGAACCGTTATTCGCGTTCGTGTTTTTATTTCCATAATAAACGATGTGATAAAATTACAATTAATATTTGCAATGTGTATTTTCGTACGTTAAGGTTAAAGCATTGACTCGATATTGAAAAAAAGTATTAGGTGGCGTGGAAAAAATCGCGAAAATGAGAGTTTCGTTTTTTCCCTTGCGTATTCAGTTCAGCGCACGAACACGAGCAATTTAACTGACAAGGGCCAACATAATTTTTAGATTAAACTGCCGCCGACCCTTCCTGTGCCTTTTGTCACACACAAACACCTTGCTAATTAACTCTCGATTACCTATGGATCGTATTCGATTAACGGGACATACATGTACCTAATCCTATTTCCACGTATCCGTAAATTAATTAACCGGCCTACGCGCGTTATATGCTCTGCCCACGTAAGATTTGTGAGGATTCGAGTAATTATACTTATGACTGATGATTGTTTGCAGTTTAAGTATACACTGGTCATGTTGGTCATGCTGCACGATTTCAATTTGGAGTATCACGAGGTGCCCATCATCAGGGTAAAGGAAGTCGCCTTTCAGACTCGAGCTTTCTCACGAATATTCCACTTCACTATATCCAATTATATGTAATTATAAGTCTTTAAGCATGTATGTACATACTTTTACAGGCCACGGAAACAATGTATCGAATTGATGCAAAATTTCTAGCTTTTTCAGCGCAAACATTGTGACATCAATGATTAATTTTGATCAATTTGTAAAGATAAGCCCGACAGATGAGGTAATCATTTTCAACCGTTCACCATCCACTGCTGGATGAAGGCCTCTCTCATCCATTTCCTGTCTGTCTTGACCAATGTACATCCACTTGACTCCACACATCCTTCTCAATTCATCAGCCCATCTACCTTGCTTTCTTTCACATCCTCTCGGATACCATTCCAGTATTGCTCGCGTCCATCTGCCATATTTTCACTCGTTCTGCTCTATATCTGCCATGCTTTATCTGTCATCTTTACATGCTTCTCTGTGTGCACTGGATCTTGCGTAACATTCTTGTATTTAGCATCCACATTTCACATCCTATTTCATCTTCATCATCATTTTCAGCCTTTCACAAGCAATCTGCATCCAGTTGACTCCACACATTCTTGTCAATTCATCAGCCCATCGTCCACTCGGTCTACTTTGCTTTCTTTCACATCCTTTCGGATACCATTCCAGTATTTCTCGCGTCTATCTGCCATCCATTTCAACTTTTTCACACGTTCCGCTATATCTGCCACTTAAGTCATACTTCTCACCCATGTATTCCTCTTGCGATCTCTTCTTGTTATACTGAGCATACATCTTTCCATGCTTCTCTGTGTGCATAGGATCTTCCGTTACATTCTTGAATTTAGCATCCAAGTTTCACATTCTACATATATCATCTTCATCATCATTTTCAGCCGTTCACAAGCAATCTGCATCCAGTTGACTCCACACATTCTTCTCAATTCATCAGCCCTTTTATTTCTTCTTCTATCAAGCATCATCATTATACAGCCGTTCACCATCCACTGCTGGATGAAGACCCCTCCAATCCTCTTCCATTCCTGTCTGTCTTGAGCAATCTGCATCCACTTGACTCTACACATTCTTCTCAATTCATCAGCCCTCTACCTTGCGATCTATCACATCCTCGCGGATACCGTTCCAGTATTTCTCGAGTCCATCTGCCATCCATTCTTTTCGCTATGTGTCTAGCCCATCGTCACTTCATCTTAATTCTTAATCTAAGTTACTAAAAGTATGTATATGACAAACAAATAAAATTTAAGTTCATAGTTTTAGTCTTCACATCATATATGTATGTACATTTCCATCTGTGTGTGTCTGGTGATAACGCTCGCCGATGTAAATAATTTAAAAAACCAAAACCTCGCGCTAGTGAGATTTAAACCCGTGATCACCAGTTTGAAACATTGAGCGATTACGCTGTGATCCAAACTAGATAATAACGGGCCTGCTTCAATTTGACTATAGAATGTGTCAATAGGCTCGCGACTTTGCTACAATGTTACGTTGTTGTATTATAACGCGCCATCTATGGTACAACTATAAAAACTATTAAATTTAAATCACTTTTCAGTACGGGTGATGAGAACGCTCCGTTGATATTCAACGGGCTTACACTAGTTGGTATATAACTGTCTACCAATTTCAATCACAAATATCTTTCAAACTAAACAGGTTAGGACAATGTAATAAAAACAGCTAAATACTGAATCCTCTTGGGATAATTATTGAAATAAATCAAAATATTCAAAAAAAGTTCTCTTCAAATAAAGTAAATGTAGTGGCTTACACTAGTTGAAACTATATATGTAGATACTCTAAAGTGTACACAAATTCAATGATATCCATAATTGGGTATCATTTTCCGCATTTGAAACTATTCTTTACGTTCTCGAATGCTCATTGAACCAACGAGACGACATGGAAGTTTGTCCGAATGCAATAATTTGTGACCGAACTATGTAAGTTTCCGAAACCACAGAACATTGCATTGCGATCGTGTGTACACTGTGCACATACATATTTATATGTATGTACATACATATTACGATACACACAATATAAGTAATAATATATTTGTGCGATTTGAGTTATAGCCGCGAACTTTGCAGACGATTTAAAGTTATGGTCTGCAAAGTGTGCAACGATGCACATCCAGAGCCGTGCACACTGCACTGTTAAACTGGTCTTATATATTATATAGACTATATTATAGAGAGACTCCTTGTGAGATATCCAGCCTCCGGCTCTGTACGCTCATTGTACTAGTTCACAATACAGTATGCGAAATTTCCTAAATACTCACAAGTTTCTGTGAATTCCCACGTATGTATGTACGTCCATGTCCAAGTTTCAATTCGATTTCGTAATATTATGTGAAATATATAAAGAAAAGTTTCGAGTTTGAAGCACGTACTGTTCTCGTCTGCGAGCTTTCGATGGACGATGAATGTTTAACTTAAGTTTAATGAATTGAAAATAATTCCCTATCGAGCTTCTCAAAGTGTAACGTTTCAGTTTAATATTATCGTCTTTCATTTGTGCATAACAATTACAATTATAACGTTTGTAATGAATAATTTACATACACAGTCTTCGAATGAATCTTTTACACATCAGATGTGTCAAATTATGCGACAGTTACATTTAAGACAGTAAAACTTATGTATATATTTTTTAAATTAGATTAATCAGATAATTAATTGGCTTTCTAAACTTAAATTAGACTTAATTAAAGGACACCAATTCACCAAATATACAAACAGTTCCATTTAAACATAACTAAATACGTAGTCACAGTAGATAATCATATTGTAGAGATAGTTGATAGTTATTTATACCTAGGACAATTGGTGAATATGACTGGATGTAAAGAAGAAGAAATAAAACTAGGATGGGGTGCTTTTGGAAGAATGAACATGGTTTTTAAATCCAACATTCCGCTATGCTTAAAAAAGAAGGCGTACGACCAATGCGTACTGCCAGTTATGACGTATGGATGTGAAACTTGGACGCTTAATTCAAGAATGCTACGAAAGATCCAATGCACACAGAGAAGCATGGAAAGCTGTATGCTTGGCATAACAAGAAGAGATCGCAAAAGAAATACATGGGTAAGAAGTATGACCAAAGTGGCAGATATGGCGGAACGTGTGAAAATGTATCCGAGAGGATGTGAAAGAAAGCAAGGTAGACCGAATGGAAGATGGGCTGGTGAATTGAGAAGACTGTGTGGAGTGAAGTGGACGCAGATTGCTCAAGACAGACGGGAATGCAAGAGGATGGTGAACGGCTGAAAATGATGATGATGATGAATAAGTATAAAATTCTATATACAGTCAACCCTCCCATAGCGTACACTTCTATAGCGTTTGCGGCGGTTTTTTTTGTATAGCGGTCCCTTCTACATATAGCATACATTTAAAAAAATGCAATATTTTCAAGGTCAAATTAGAATTTTCATAAATATATTATTAATGTGTATTTTAATATGTACATACATATGTGCACTTAGAAAATATTTGTCAGTAGCAAAATAAACTGGACTAAATATGCAAGGGCAATGCTCCGTCGCGCGTGTAGGCACGTGCTATTGTTATCAAACTAGACACATACAAGTTCATTGGATATATAAAAATGGGTAAAATGTTTGATTTGCTTCAAATCGCAAAATACAATTAAAAAAAAACTTAACCCCAAATTTTGTATGGGTGCCTAACTTTCTATAGCGTTTTTTTTTTTCCTATAGCGTGGTCCCTATCTCAACGCTATAGGAGGGTTGACTGTAATCTGTACTCAAAAATGTACGTATGCTTTCATTCTATGTAAAAAAACTATATTCTATAAAAGAATATTATATACCGTGTATTGGGTGTATAACATATTGATAGACGGATGGAGCTTTTTTTTATTATTATTATTTTTCCTATGAATTTTTCGACTTTTTACGGTATATTTTTTGCGAAGGATATAATATTTTGCCATGTCAACAAAGCCATCTCCCACTAATAGGAATTTCAATAAAACGAGCAATCCAAAATGGACCTTTTTCATTTCACAAATGGACGCATTGCCTGCCCTCGATTCGCACACTCCACCGACGAGAACAGTTCAAAAACCATCCATTAGCTTAATCATAAACCTACATTTTATACATTTTTATCAGTTCGAAAAGCTCTTTCAAAGGCTAAATGCAAATAAAGAGGGCCGAAACGATCCAGGCACCCTTACTTGTATACGTAGAGGTACATATACATAGGTACGACATAATAATCTTCAACGGTAACGTTCTCGTATCAATTTTATACAATAATACTGGCAACACAATAAAATGAGACTCGTGTATATTATATTATTACTCATTCGCAACAACAACACAACAGTGGAAAATAGTGGGCGGGTTGGGGAGTATGCGTTATCGGCGACTTTAGCTCCCCCTGTCCGCTTAATGATGTATAAGCCATTTAACCTGTAATCTTCTCCGTGGGAGAGAGAGACTGAGATGCGTCTCCTGAGCATAAATAAGTGCATAGCCCAGGAACTTTTATCGCCTTTCCCGAAACGGGACGTAGTCTAAGTATATATAAAAGGTACCTTACATTGTATCAGGTGGCGCAAAAGTCAACGAACTATTTGCGTTTGCCATAACTGGAACTATACACCGAAAACCGATATACAGTTCAAAATCATTTTCAGTTCTTTAATTCCTGTCTGTCTTGAGCAATCTGCATCCAGTTGACTGCACACATTCAATTCATCAGTCCATCGAACACTCGGTCTACCTTGCTTCCTTTCACATCCTCTCGGATACCATACCAGTATTTCTGGCGTCCATCTGCCATTATTTCTTCTGGCTATGTATCCAATTCAACTTTTATGTATTCCATGTATTCCACTTACGATCTCTTGTCGTTATACCGAGCATACATCTTTCAATGCACTAAATTTACGTAGCATACTTGAGTTTAGCATCCCCGTTTCACATCGATAGGTCATAACTGGATGGAAGCCTGTCCAATCCTCTTCCATTCCTGTCTGTCTTGAGCAATCTGCATTGACTCCACACATTTTTCTCAATTCATCAGCTCATCGTCCACCCGGTCTATTTTGCTTTCTTTCACATCCTCCCGGATACCGTTCCAGTATTTCTCGCGTCCATCCGCCATCCATTCTTCTGGCTATGTATCCACTTCAACTTTTATGTATTCCATGTATTCCTCTTACAATCTCTTGTCGTTATACCGAGCATACATCTTTCAATGCACTAAATTTACGTAGCATACTTGAGTTTAGCATCCCCGTTTCACATCCATAGGTCATAACTGGATGGAAGCCTGTCCAATCCTCTTCCATTCCTGTCTGTCTTGAGCAATCTGCATTGACTCCACACATTTTTCTCAATTCATCAGCTCATCGTCCACTCGGTCTACCTTGCTTTCTTTCACATCCTCCCGGATACCATTCCAGTATTTCTCGCGTCCATCCGCCATCCATTCTTCTGGCTATGTATCCACTTCAACTTTTATGTATTCCATGTATTCCTCTTACGATCTCTTGTCGTTATACCGAGCATACATCTTTCAATGCACTAAATTTACGTAGAATTCTTGAATTTAGCATCCACGTTTCACATCCATAGGTCATAACTGGATGGAAGCCTGTCCAATCCTCTTCCATTCCTGTGTCTTGAGCAATCTGCATTGACTCCACACATTTTTCTCAATTCATCAGCTCATCGTCCACCCGGTCTACCTTGCTTTCTTTCACATCCTCCCGGATACCATTCCAGTATTTCTCGCGTCTATCTGCCATCCATTATTCTCGCTATGTGTCCACTTTAATTTTTTCAAACATTCCGCTATATCTGCCACCTTGGTCATGCTTCTTACCCATGTATTCCTCTTACGATATCTTCTCGTTATACCGAGTATACATGTTTCTATGTTTATTTGTGTGCACAGGATGAAAGCCTGTCCAATCCTCTTCCATTCCTGTATATCTAGACAGGTATTGACGTTCAGCATCCACTGCTAGATGAAGGCCTCTCCAATCCTCTTTCACTCTTGAGAAATCTGCATCCACTTGCCTCCACACATTCTTCTCAATTCATCAGCTCATCGTCCACTCGGTCTACCTTGCTTTCTATCACATCCTCTCGGTTACCGTTCAAGTATTTCTCGCGTCCATCTGCCATTCATTCTGCTATATCTGCCACTTTGGTCATACTTCTTACCCGTGTATTTCTCTTGCGATCACTTCTTGTTATACATGTTTCCATGCTTCTCTGTGTGTACCAGATCTTACGCAACAATCTTTTCACAACCATACGTCATAACTGGCAGTCAACTAAGTTGGAGAAATTGGTGACGGCTATTCGGAATGTAGCAATTTACAAATCTTGTCAATGACGATAATTAAGGCCGAAAACCGTTGAGAAAATTATTCGACGACCAGTGACTGAACTAACCTTTTAATGTATCGAACAGTACCTATGTATATAACTCATAATTGTGATTCTCCTAGATATTTTTGATATATAAAAAAAAAAATAATAAAAAGATACGACGAAAACATAAAGCGTTCAGCGACTGTTGAGCCACAAGATAGTAGGTATATATGGAATCAATCGTAAAAGTGTGCTCATAAGCCGTGCAGCGAGCGATCCACATTTATCTCGACGTTTGCATAATTTTATACGTATATTTTAGATATGGTGGTTGAACGCTGACGGCATTTGCGTGGGTCGATGGGTGACCGTGTTGCAGCTGTTATCAGCTCAGATGAGTCCTCTCTCTCTAAATGGTGTGTCTCGGATGTGTGTGGTGATTTGTACGAACGTTAATGCGTATTATGAGTAAGATTAGATTAATAGCGCATAAATAATTTTCACTTTATATAGATAAAAACCACACGGTTGACATCACACTCGGTGCAATAACCTTTGTAATGTATTCGCGCGTTTAGATCGTATCTAATGCATTGCCAAATTTGAACACGCACCCAAGTAACAATGGAAAATCACAGCTAAAAATAGTACTTACATGCAACTTCAATGTGAGCTGGTTGACTTCGAATCTTCCCTTGACCCGACCAAGCAATGCACTCGCACTTGTACTGCTCCTTGCCGAAGAACTCTTCGACTTGATTCCTGGTCACGTTGCATTCAGCTTCCAGGATTCGAACTCCAGTTTGAGGATCGACAAAGTCGAGCAGAGGAGGACTGTTGCATTTTACTCCATTGCACTTGAAGAACACCTGAATCAAAGGTTGCAAATTAATCAAAAAGCACAAAAATAGTAGTGGAAAATTATATTTGTACTTAAAAACAGATTATTTTAAGAAGAAGTACTGCCAATTATGACGTATGGATGTGAAACGTGGATGCTCGGTATAACGAGAAGAGATCGTAAAAGGAATACATGGGTAAGAAGCATGAAGTGGACACGTAGCGAGATGAATGGATGGCAGATGGACGCGAGAAATACTGGAATGGTATCCGCGAGGATGTGATAGATCGCAAGGTAGAGGGCTGATGAATTGAGAAGAATGTGTAGAGTCAAGTGGATGCAGATTGCTCAAGACAGACAGGAATGGAAGAGGATTGGAAGGGTCTTCATCCAGCAGTGGATGGTGAACGGCTGTATAATGATGATGCTTGATAGAAGAAGAAATAAAACGAAGAATGAAGCTAGGATGGAGCGCTTTTGAAAGGATGAAACATAGTTTTTAAACATCCCGCTATGCTTAAAAAAGAAGGCGTACGACCAATGCGTACTGCCAGTTATGACGTATGGATGTGAAATGTGGATTTTGAATTCAAGAATTTTGCATAAGATGTATGCTCAAGAAAAGATCGTAAGAGGAATACATGGGTAAGAAACATGACCAATAGCGGAACATAGCTGGGCTGGACACATAGCGAGAACAATGGATGGCAGATGGACGCGATAAATACTGGAATGGTATCCGAGAGGATGTGAAAGAAAGCAAAGTAGACCGAAAGGACGGTGGGCTGACGAATTGAGAAGAATGTGTGTAGTCAAGTGGATGCAGATTGCTCAAGACAGATAGGAATTTAAGAGGATTGGAGAGCCCGTCATCTTGAAGTGGATGTTAAACGGTTGAAAATGATGATATAATAACTCAGCGGTGAATTTTTTTTTTAACAAATGTGTGATCATTGACCAACACAACGATTGCAAAGTCATCTAATTTTCGTAGAACAAAGTTTCTGAGCCCAAACATACATACTAGATCAGTGGTCGGAAACCTTTTTCGAGCTAAGAGCCAAATTAGGGAAAACCTTGCAAAATTGATTAAGTTTGGCAGCCGCAACATATTATTATCAGATTATGAAGAATTAAACTGGGGCGCTTTTAAAAGAATGAACATTGTTTTTAAATCCAACATCCGGATTAAAAAAAAAGGCATACGACCAATGCGTACTGCCAGTTATGACGTATGGATGTGAAACGTGGATGCTAAATTTAAAAATGTTACATAAGATCCAGTGCACACAGAGAAGCATTGAAAGATGTATCCTTGGTTTAACAAGAAGGTATCGTAAGAGGAATACATGGGTAAGAAGAATGACTAAAGTGACAGATATAAAAGACACATGGTGAGAATAATAGATGGCAGATGGACGCGGGAAATACTGGAATGGTATCCGAGAGGATGTGAAAGAAAGCAAGGTAGACCGAGTGGAAGATGGGCTGATGAATTGAGAAGAATGTGTGGAGTCAAGTAAAGGCAGATTGCTCAAGACAGACAGAAACGAAAAAGTATTGGAGTTCCTTCATCCAGCAGTAGATGGTGACAGCGAGAGCCGCAGGTTTTCATACAAAGAGCCGCATGTGGCTCCGGAGCCACCGGTTCCCGACCGCTCTACTAGATTATTGAAAAGTGATATTGAAAAAATAAAAATAATATACCTTAAGCGCATTAGCAGCTTTGCACTGTAACGATGCCGGTTTGTTCTTGATCACATACGCGTCTTTCGGTTCCAGCAAAAACACCGGTAGATTGTCCGAATTTGGCTGAAGTAAATGATCGCCTCCTACGGGATCCAGCACGAGTTCGTCATCGTCCTCGTCGTCGCCATCTTGATCACGATCGCCATTGTGGATCAGTGAGCTTTTGGCGTCGTAATTTTCGTAATCGAAATCCGCATCGTCGTCGTTGTCGTTTTTTTTCTCCTGCTCCACGGGAAATTTGTGGTTCGGGTTGTACGGATCGTACGGTTCCGGCTGCAGGAAGTGGTCGTATCGGTCCTTTTCCTTTTCCGGATGTGACGTTTTGTTACTTCCGGTGTTGCTATCCTCTTGATGATTGGCCGGTATGTGCTCCGTGAGTAGATCGTCTAAAAATTAATAAAACTTCGTCAAAACTCGGTGCAATTTCATTATAAACACTAGCAGCACAGGTCGCGCAGCGCAAATTGTGTGCCTGTAAATAGGTGAATGATATGAATTTTCACTAAATGCAACACTAAAAACGCTCTGTATCTTTCACGCGCGTACACGTTACGAGTGTAACAGAGACACTATTGTTTTGTGAAATACAGCGTGTTCCTTCAGTCCAATCATTCAGTCTTCGATTTTTATATCGTTTGTTGGTTTAGTTAGAGTAGTTAGTTTAGTAGTTTAGTTAGAATATACCGTATCCAGAGAAAAACACAAAACCCATTTTATATAACACTAGTGTAAGCCCGTTGAATATCAACGCCCGCTGAATTTTAAATTACGTAAAGCGTTTTTTTAATAGAGATCCCCACACGGTTTTAAGTGACAAAAAAATATAATAATTTTTATAGCGCCATCTATGTATTATAGCAATCCCGTAGTATCTTTTTTTTTTACTTTACTATTTATATTATAATTATTAATCTATGTATTATTAGCAGAGTCACGATCCATTGTATAGGTAATGTTTAAAAAAAAAAAGACTAAATTGGCCAAGGGCGATGGCAGATTAGTGTAAGGACGTTCTTCCCAAGCTTGAAGTCCTGGGTTCGATCCCCACTCGTTCTGGTTTTTTAATTATTTTTCCTCAGCGAGCGTTATCAGCAGACCGACAGACGGAGTTCGGCTATTATATATATAATAATACTAAAAGAATAAGCAAAATTACCAATAAATTGTAGATATTTGACAAAATCCTGGAAGATCGCGAACATAGTGTACTGCGCCTACCACCCAGAACTAAACCCTATAGAGTTACTGTGGAGTATTATTAAGGGTAAAGTTAAAATTAAATTTTGCATCAGACTGTATACTAAAAATGCATATGTGTATGTGTGTTTGGTTCGCCTCAACTCTGGCTGCGCGACTTAAGCTATACATTAATTGTAGAAAGACATGTATGGTAGTTAAAAATTCGTAGGTGGGCTTAAAAATCACGTGCATAACGAAATTTCGTCCGGCAAAGAATTAATCCACGTATCCTCTTCTCGGTAATAAAAATTCGCTTCACTTCCTTCGCGTACAAATTATGCATTCAATTCGTGTAACGGTCGTAACAAATTTTTATGAACTATGCCAACTAGTCAACAATGGCGTTAATTCGCCTCGCATACGAACCTAATTTTTTAATCAAAATTATCGTTCACTATGCATAAGACGACGTTGATGGGAAAGGAAACGGATATCTTTATCAACGAATCCAACCGACAAATCCTTGAAATGTAACCGTCATATTTATATTTGGCAATAGCTTTATTACACGCCCGAGGATGAATGAATTCACACAGAAGTCATACAAATTAAGTTATTATTCATTACGAAAAATTGGATGCATTCAAAATTCAAGGATTTGTACGTTTGAATTCTTTGATATGGAAATGAAAAATTAATCAATCATTCCAAATGGGGTGATTATTTTGGCCCACGTACGAAATTTTAATTCATTTTTAGACAAAGATCTGCTTTGCGACTTTTAACCTACGAAAAAACCTTTAACTACGACATTTAACTTCATACGTATGTATGTACATACATATATAATGTTGTTCATAATGAACATAGTTTTGAAATCAAACATTCAGCTATGTTTAAAAAATAAGGCATACGACCAATGCGTACTGCCAGTTATGACGTATGGATGTAAAATTTGGATGCTAAGTTCAAGAAGGCTACGTAAGAGAAGCATAAAAAGATGTATGCTCGGTATAACAAGAAGTGGTCGTAAGAGGAATACATGGTTGAGAAGCATGACCAATAGCGGAATATGTGAAAAACGTGGCTGAGACACATAGCGAGAAGAATGGATGGCAGATGGACGCAATAAATACTGGAATGGTATCCGAGAGGATGTGAAAGAAAGCAAGGTTGACTAAGTGGAAGATGGACTGGTGAATTGAGAAGAATGTGTGGAATCAAGTGGATGCAGATTGCTCAATTGTTATTTTTTGTGTACTGTCAGATATGACGTATGGATGTGAAACTTGGACGCTTAATCCAAGAATGCTACGTAAGATCCAGTGCGCACAGAGAAGCATGGAAAGGTGTATGCTTGTTTATAGCAAGAAGAGATCTTAAAAGGAATACATGGGTACGAAGTATGACCAAAATGATAGAGCGGAAAAGTTGAAGTGATAAATACTGGAATGGTATCCGAGAGGATGTGAAAGAAATCAAGGTAGACCAAGTGGAAGATGGTCTGATGAATTGAGAAGAATGTGTGGAAACAAGTGGATGCAGATTGCTCAAGACAGACAGGAATGGAAGAGGATTGGATCCAGCAGTGAATGGTGAACTGATGAAAATGATGATATAGAATCTTCAGTTAATTTGTTGTGTACTGCCAGTTATGACGTATGAATGTGAAACTTGGACGCTTAATTCAAGAATGCTACGTAACATCCAGTGCACACAGAGAAGCATGGAAAGGTGTATGCTTAGTATAACGAGAAGAGATCGTAAGAGGAATACGTGGGTACGAAGTATGAACAAAATTATATAGCGGAATGGTATCCGAGAGGATGCGAAAGAAAGCATGGTAGACCGAGTGGACTATGGGCTGTTGAATTGAGAAGAATGTGTGGAGTCAAGTGGGTGCAGATTGCTCAAGACAGACAGGAATGGAAGACATGGAATAAAAAATATTTTAAATGAGATGACTATTTTTGGCCCTATTTTATGTATGTATGTATCGGTAAGTACATTCGTATGTCTTTTAACGCTTATGTACATAGATATGTAGGTATATACATACATAGATTTTTATACCTACTTACGGAGAGAGAATCTGGCTATTGCGAATATGTATACACGTTGCGCAATTTTCAGCCATATCAGCGAAAATGAAGGTGGGTATATATTATTTAGGGGTGTGCGAAATAAACAATAAAAACGCTAGAGAAAGGGAAATAATCTGAACGCATCGCGAGCACACACTAACTTCGGTTGTAAACGTCCGATGGCCTCATTTATCACGGCTTTTTGGCCCCAGTCCGACCCTGGCTAATAAATTGACTGCACTGGCCAGTGACGTAGCCAACTACTACATACATATATATTTTTGCACTTTTTTAATTGAGCTTTTCGATCCAATTATGGGCAGCCGATGCAGCGAAGAGTGCATCGAACCATGTGTTGTTTTTTTTGTACCGACTTCCGGTGTGAAATTTTGCAGAACAACAGCACTTCCCATTTTATACATTTGATATAAATTCAATAAGAGCGATCCCATTTTACGCGTCGGCCATTAAATGAGCTTTATCCGACAAAGCTTTTCCTTTTAATTAAAAGATTTAGTATGGGTGGGTAATAAAAGGTGTGCGTACGACGTCCTCGCAACGAAGGGCAGTGAATTAACGATTTAAAAAAAAAAAAAACAACAACAACAAAAAACGAAGCCTTTCCCATTGTATTTAAATCAATGATCTCCCTTGTGAATGGCCGTATATAAATGTAGACAACACGCAGTGCCGAAAGCTCACGAGAATTTATAACTTTAGGTGTGTTAAGAATCGTTAAGTTTCAAACGAAATCCAGGTAGGTATACTAATGTATGTTAGGGGGATTTTTATGTAACAGGTAACTCAATATGTTTGAATTCAAATATTATATAATTGATTCGATACGTTGAAAATGTTCCATTACTCAATACGACTATGAAAATGATTTAATCAAAAAATTAGCACGATATCTTAGATAACCATATTGTAGAGATAGTTGATAGTTATTTATACTTAGGGCAATTGATAAATATGACCCGATATAAAGAAGAAGAAATAAAATGAAGAATGAAACCAGGATGGAGTGCTTTTGGAAGAATGGACATTCCGCTATGCTTAAAAAATAAGGCATACGATCAATGTGTACTGCCAGTTATGATGTATGGATGTGAAACGTGGATGCTAAGCTCAAGAATGTTACGTAAGATTCATTGCACACACAGAAGCATGGAAAGATGTATAATTGGAATGACAAGAAGAGATCGTAACAGGAATACTTGGGTGAGAAGCAAGACACATACATAATTAGAAAAATGGATGGCAGATGGACGCGAGAAATACTGGAATGGTATCCGAGAGGATGTGAAAGAAAGCAAGGTAGACCAAGTGGAAGATGGGTTGATGAATTGAGAATTATGTGTGGAGTTAACTGGATGAAGATTATTCAAGACAGACAGGAATGGAAGAGGATTAGAGAGGCCTTCATTCAGCAGTGGATGGTGAACGGCTAAAAATTATGATGATGATGATATAGATATCTACTATCTAAATTGAAAATTGTATAAAAATAATCCACTTCTCAGTCAATTCAAGTCAAAAGTTTGAACTTTTGAAGTCAATCTTATTCCTCGAGATTGAAGATCAATTGATTTATATAATCGAACATTGGAAAGTATAGCGGCTTTGAATGACATTAATTTGGCCTTACTATTGACGTTTACTGTATCTGTATAATATATTGAATGTCACTTTTGAATCAATGGTCTTGATAATTTACGGCACCTATGCGAATTTAAAATTGTAGCGCAAGTATGAAAATAGTATTTTTTTTTATTTGAATTATTGAATGATTGGAATGTACAGGTATTTTATAAAATTTGTACCATTACGATTGCCGTCTCCTATACTCCTACAGTATTGTATAACAATACGTTTGATCAATTTGAAGGCATCGAAAGCGTTTTACAAGTGTTACATATCGCACGCTCATGTTAAAACGTCTTCAGAACGAATTCAATATAAAAATCCATTTCTAACACATTTTTATTTATTTTTTTGATAAAAAATATATTGTAAATCCAGTCAATCTGAGTCAAACGGAAGCTGTAAAAGGAAGACAATCTGTCTTTGCCGATTATATATAGAGAGAGAAGGATTTGTTAACCGTATTTGGTCAAAGCAAATAAGCCCTTTTTTTTCGACAAGCCGAAAGAAAATACTACGCTTGCACACATATTTTTATTTTTTATCGGCAAATAAAACGTCAACGATTTTATATTTGCACTCGAGAACATTACGGACAGTTTCAGCGTCAACTTAAGGTCAATAACAGTGAACAACAAAAAATCTCGTTTTTTAAAACCCAGAGCAGAGAATATTAAATCTTTACGAAGTTTGACCCACTGAATTTGAAACGTAACGTAATTTAAATGATTTTAAATTACGTTACGTTTCGATAAAATAAAAAAAATATTGAGATAGAAAACCAATCCTTATAAACGTGCTGAAATAAAAAAACTGGACAAATAACCGCCAAATAGCAAGGGAAAAAAATGTGTAAAAAAAACCATATTTTTTACTTTAAAAATTCGCTAGATAATTAATTATAAGTATTACAAAGCAATAAAAAATCACAATCAATAGGAAAAATATCTGACTATTGCTTTAAATACTCACTTTGAGCACAGCAATACTATGTTTTGAATTATAGACCGCAAAAGCCTAAAAAATGTATATTTTTTACATTTTTTTTAAATCGCGAATATCTCATAAACGATAGCATATCAATAAAAATAATTATCGGATTCGAATTAAGTGGGTCAAACTTAGTAAAGATTGACCAATCTCCGCTCTCGGTATTTTTTTTATTGCTCAGTGTAATCTGAAAAGTAAAATAATAACATTTATAAGTAAACAGTTCAAAACAATACCTTCATCATTTTCTTTGCTCGTTGGCGATGATGCGCCGAAGAGTGTGTGGCAAATCAGCAAAAACAACACAAAACACCACTTCATAATGACACTAATTGACTGTGTTTTAATCGGTCATGATCATAACCACATGGTCTTCGTATCTTCAATGCATTCGATCGGTCATGTTCAATGCACAAACATCTGCAACAATTCACAATATTTTATCAGCACGCGCGTAATATTTAAAACATAGGAATTAAATTCAAATAAAAATATCTACGAACGACTTAGCTTTCGAGAGTCGAAAATAACACTAACCAAATATACCTGACCTCAACTAAAATCCCCTCAAAAATCCCTATTCCCACCGTTGTCTCTTTCTAATTTGAACGGAATAGATAGGTGTGTCTCGCTCGCTCGCGGTCATGTGTCATATATTTTTTTTGCCGCTCTGCTCGAAGGTACATATCTATAGGCTTTTGTACAAAATGTGCATCTTGCACACAAAAGTTCGAAAGCTAAGCTTCCCCAACTGTAATAATTGTGTAACATTATATAAAGTTGTATTATATGTATGTATGTATGTAGATGTTAAATGAATTCACTATTATTTAGTCGACAAACAATGTGGCAATCATCAGATGATTACAAAATCGTACTTGTCTTTTGAAATATATTCTAATCAAATCGTTACATTCAATATAAAAGAATAATTTCTGGTGACATATGCGTAAAAATAAAGCAAACATATAAAATCACTTTATTTCGTTCGATTTTAAATCCATTAAATTGGTTTTCGACTAACTTTTGCATCGAATTATAGTATACACATGTATATGTATGTTTTTCGACAAATTATAATACAGTGAATTTTTTATGAACTTTTGTTTCAAACTACTTGTTTTTAATCGTTTTTGATGAAAACAAGTTTTTAAGTACCTATATACTAGTATGTATGTACTTTTTAATTTTGAAATACTATAAAAGTAAAATATTGCCTGTTGACGATCAATTTATATTTATATTAACGCCTGTTGGCGATCAATAGGTTTTTATTATTGACATATGAGATACAAGCCACTATGGAATGTAGGAACATTTTAATTTAAAGTATTTTATAAGGAACTAGTACGTTTTCTGACGCGTGAGCAGGCCCGTTCCCGATCCCGTTCCCGTTCCAGATCCCGTTCCCGTTCCCGTTACCGACCCCGTTCTCGTTCCCATTTTTCCCCGATTTTTTTTCACAGTAACCATCCCCGGCATGATCACAATAAGTCCTGAAAGTTTCATCGCGATCGGTCGAGTGGTTTAGGAGCCTATAAGAGACAAACAGACAAACAAACAAACAGAAACAGACAGACATTGATTTTTATATATATAGATGAGTAAAATTTTCTATGTACCCAAAATAAGTATATCGAGTGTTGTTGACGAACAAATAGATTTCTATATACATATATATATTTATATGCTACGTAAGATCCAGTGCACACAGAGAAGCATGGAAACATGTATGCTCGGTATAACGAGAAGAGCTCGTAAGAGGAATACATGGGTAACAAGTATGACCAAAGTGGCGGATATGACTTGTGAAAAAGTTGGAGTGGACACATAGCGAGAAGAATGGATGGCAGATGGACGCTAGAAATACTGGAATGGTACACGAGAGGATGTGAAAGAAAGCAAGGTAGACCGAGTGGACGATGGGCTGATGAATTGAGAAGAATGTAAGACAGGAATGGAAGAGGATTGGAATAATGATTTAGTGATTTGCTTATTACAAAAAATATTTTTCTACTGTATATTTTGTATTCTTATAATTTACATTTGCAATATTTTAAAGGTTCAAGTGCTATTTACGTCCATTCCACTTCACAGTAGACATTCCAGAAACAATTTTGCGCAAATTGAACAGTTTGAGCATCTCAACCAAGGGGCTTTGGGAACACAGGGGCGTAACGGTGTATTTTTTGCACCCCAGGGACCCCAGGGTGCATTGTGCACAGAAAAACCCAAGAAAGACACCCAGAAAAGAACTGAACAACCATTGAACAATTCCCGCTCAAACAATATGGTATATTATTAGCCCAACTTCTCTCGTTTTGTGTGAAATTGAGACCTCCGCATACGTCCATTGTTTGCACTGTTTTTATCCGCTTCTGCCGAACACGAAACACAATTGCACAGTAGTAAGTCCATTATTGAGCATTACTGCCTATTCATACGGCAACAATTTGTACTTTTGATGAGATGCAGCATTTGTGGAAAGTCATCAGTTCGCAATGAACGTGCGTTGATAATTTGAGATTTATTATTGTTGCCGCGTAAGGTGAATTATTATTATTCTGCAGGTAATTTTGCACTCGAGAGCCCGCATCTCAAATGGAGAATTATTATAGTTAGACAGAAGGCGAATATCTCTATCAATTATCTCGGTAATTACAGGTTGCTGAATTCGCACAGTCATCTCGCACAATGCAGGTATTCCACCTGCTCGGTTATACACACTTTTATTACCATTTTTTTCCCCTTTCCAGAATTGCGTATAAAGGCCCTCACAAACCTGAGCGGTATCGCTGCGTCAAACTGACTCGTTGATTCGCATTGGTGCGAATCAACGACGATGGAGTACGTCAACTTGACGCAGCGATACCGCTGAGGTTTGTGAGGGCCTTAAAAGCGCTCATACACCTTAGCAGTTTCATTGCGTCAAACTGACGCCCCTATCGTCGTCCCATTCGCATTGATGTGAATCAATGATGATAGAGTACTAAAACTTGACGCAGCGATATCGCTCAAGTTTGTGAGGGCCTTAAAGGCACTCACACACTTCAGCGGTTTAGCTGCGGTATCGCAGCGTCAAACTGACGCCCCTATCGTGTCCCATTCGCACCAATTTAATTCGCATTGGTGCGAATCAACAATGATAAAGGACGAAAACTTGACGTAGCGATAACGCTCTAGTTTGTGAGGGCCTTAAAGGCACTCGCACACTTTAGCGGTTTCGCTGCGTGAAACTGACGCGCCTATCGTCGTCCCATTCGCACTGATATAATTCGCATTGGTGCGAATCGACGATGATAAAGGACGAAAACTTGACGTAGCGATAACGCTCTAGTTTGTGAGGGCCTTAAAGGCACTCGCACACTTTAGCGGTTTCGCTGCGTGAAACTGACGCGCCTATCGTCGTCCCATTCGTACCGATATAATTCGCATTGGTGCGAATCAACGATGATATAGGACGAAAACTTGACGCAGCGATAACGCTCAGGTTTGTGAGGGTCTTAAAGGCACTCACACAGCGGTTTAGCTGTGGTATCGCTGCGTCAAAATGACGCCCCTATCGTCGTCCCATTCGCACCGATTTAATTCGCATTGGTGCGAATCGACAATGATAAAGGACGAAAACTTGACGCAGCGATAACGCTCAGGTTTGTGAGGGCCTTAAAGGCGCTCACACTTTAGCGGTTTCGCTGCGTGAAACTGACGCGCCTGTCGTCGTCCCATTCGCACCGATATAATTCGCATTGGTGCGAATCGACGATGATAAAGGACGAAAACTTAACGCAGCGATATCGCTCAGGTTTGTGAGGGCCTTAAAGGCGCTCATGCACCTTAGCGGTTTCGCTGCGTCAAACTGACGCCCCTATCGTCGTCCCATTCGCACCGATATAATTCGAATTGGTGCGAATCAATGACGATAGAGGACGAAAACTCGACGCAGCGATATCGTTTAAGTTTGTGAGGGCCTTAAAGGCGCTCATACACTTTAGCGGTTTCGCCGCGTGAAACTGACGCGCCTATCGTCGTCCCATTCGTACCGATATAATTCGCATTGGTGCGAATCGACGATGATATAGGACGAAAACTTGACGCAGCGATATTGCTCAGGTTTGTGAGGGTCTTAAAGGCACTCACACACTTTAGCGGTTTAGCTGCGGTATCGCAGCGTCAAAATGACGCCCCTATCGTAGTCCCATTCGCACCGATTTAATTCGCATTGGTGCGAATCAACAATGAAAGAGTACGAAAACTTGACGCAGCGATATAGCTCAGGTTTGTGAGGGCCTTAAAGGCGCTCATACACATTAGCGGTTTCGCTGCGTGAAACTGACGCGCCTGTCGTCGTCCCATTCGCACCGATATAATTCGAATTGGTGCGAATCAATGACGATAGAGGACGTCAACTCGACGCAGCGATATCGTTTAAGTTTGTGAGGGCCTTAAAGGCGCTCATACACATTAGCGGTTTCGCCGCGTGAAACTGACGCGCCTATCGTCGTCCCATTCGTACCGATATAATTCGCATTGGTGCGAATCAACGATGATATAGTACGAAAACTTGACGCAGCGATATTGCTCAGGTTTGTGAGGGCCTTAAAGGCACTCACACACTTTAGCGGTTTAGCTGTGGTATCGCAGCGTCAAAATGACGCCCCTATCGTCGTCCCATTCGCACCGATTTAATTCGCATTGGTGCGAATCAACAATGAAAGAGTACGAAAACTTGACGCAGCGATATCGCTCAGGTTTGTGAGGGCCTTAAAGGCGCTCACACACATTAGCAGTTTCGCTGCGTGAAACTGACGCGCCTATCGTCGTCCCATTCGCACCGATATAATTCGCATTGGTGCGAATCAACGATGATGGAGTACGAAAACTTAACGCAGCGATATCGCTCAGGTTTGTGAGGGCCTTAAAGGCACTCACACACTTTAGCGGTTTAGCTGCGTCAAACTGACGCCCCTATCGTCGTCCCATTCGCACCGATTTAATTCGAATTGGTGCGAATCAACAATGATAGTGGACGAAAACTTGACGCAACGATATCGCTCGCGTTTGTGATGGCCTTAAAGGCGCTCACACACATTAGCGGTTTCGCCGCGTGAAACTGACGCGCCTATCGTCGTTCCCATTCGCACCGATATAATTCGCATTGGTGCGATTTATAATTGGTTTGAGAGCCGTAAGAGTAGTTGCATTTTTTTCAAAGTATCAAAATTTTCTTCAAATGTTGCGTTTGTCACGTGGATTGACGCTAAATTATTGTATTGAGATTGAGTGCAATTCTTAAGGCGCTCACACACCTTAGCGAAATCGCCGCGTCAAACTTTCGCCCCTATCGTCGTCCCATTCGCATCGGTGCGAATCAACGACGATAGAGGGCGTCATTTTAATTAAAATCAGTCACATTTTCAACGTTGACTTGAATACATTTTCTGCACAACCATGATATGTTTAGATTATTTGTATTTTTTCCGAGTAAAATGAATCGATTGTGTAGAAATAAAATATAGGAAAGCTTTTATACACGCGTAAAAGGCGCGAAGGCTCAATGTTAAGGGAATATAGCGAGAGTGAGGCTGTACGTATCAACGCTATCACTACACGAAAATTCCATTAGAAATCTGTGATCACACACGAAAAGTGTTGGCAACAGAGCATCTGAAAAGGATAAACATGGCTCTAAATATTGCGAAAACATTCAGACACCAGAGTGCGATCTTGTGTGAGCGCGCTCAAAGCCACAAGTTACCAAGAGAGAGAGAGCTCTCTTCGTATAGACTCATTCAATGAAAATCGAACACGTAAAAATCGAAAATAAATACAATAAAATACAACATATATTCAACATTTATACTGCATCGATATAATTAAATTTTTATAATAAACTATAACAGTAATCGTGTACAAACGTATGCCACACGCACGATATCGATCACACACATGTACGTGCGTCGCATTTATACTAATGTGATTGATCACTTCCTAGTCGTCGTCCTCGTAGAAAAAAAAAATTAAAAATGTGCATTAGTATCATAACGAACACACTAAGTGATCTATTATATGTGTAGTAACCCTTAACCCCTTTTTTTTCAGGGGTGGGGTGTTAATCGGCACGTGAACACTGTTCCACTCGAATATTTACCGGCTTATTGTTGTTTAATTTCATTTATGACGGTTAATTTAATACTTCTCTAGGGCTAACTGTTTACGTGTCCAATGCTATAGATTCTATACAATGACCTAGTAAAATTAATGAATAATTTTAACGATAAGTTAAATGAAATTCAAAGCATTGCAACACTACAAAAACGTTAATAACACTGTTCGACAAATGACGACTTTTTCTTTGTTTCCGAGACGAGATATGACTTTTCTTATATATCTATGCCCAGTGAACACGAATCTGGTAATAAAAAATGTTGATTGGCTCGAGATTCGGAGATATATGTTTTTTTTTAAATCACGCGATTTTTCTATTTCTTGGTGTTGTTCGTTCGATGTCTCAAAATCTGTCAATTGCTTGTTCAAAATGAATATTGGAATCTATAGTTAGGTATTTTATCTTTCATTTGTAGTACTTTTCAGCTTTCAGATATTTCTAAGTAGTCGTCCAGTTCAAATCAAAAGTCAAAAGTATGTATTTTCACTTGGGATTTTTTCCCACTGTTAATACAATTTTATTTTGAGTATTTTCTATTGAAACATGTTAATTGGGATAGTGTTCTGGCCACACTATTTTTTGTTTTCGTTTAAAAGGGTTAATTGGAAGTGTGTTGAACTTTAAATCGGTAATATAGCTAGCTTTAATCGCGTACTACTGAGACCAAATTTGTGCTGTATATGGCAGCTCTTTATCCATTAGTTTGAAACTTTTTTCAATTTGCTTTTAAATAAAGTAATTAGGTTTTGAATTTAATTATGTATTTATTAAATACGAACATTCTTCTCAATTCATCAGCCCATCATCTCGGATACCATTCCATCCATTCGTCTCCCTATGTGTCTCGCTATGTTCCGGTATATCTGCCACTTTGGTCATACTTCTTACCATGTATTCCTATTATAATCTCTTCTAGTTATACCGAGCATAGGTACATCTTTCCATGCTACTCTGTGTGCACTGAATCTTGCGTAACATTTTTGAATTTATGTAGCATTGATCGTATGCCTTTTTTTTAAGCATAGTGGAATGTTGGATTTAAAAACAATGTTCATTCTTCCAAAAACACTCCATCCTAGTTCCATTCTTCTAAACATCCAGTTATATTCACAAATTTTCCTAGGTATAAATAACTATTAACTATCTCTACAATATGATTAATTATCTACAGTGACTCTCTACGTTTTGCGTGCAAAATTCATTAAGCATAATTTTAGTTTTATTAAAATTCATACTTTCGTTGCTTAGTCTGAGTCGCGTGCAACTATGACTGTTACTAAACATATATATTTACTTATCTTTGGGGCTTTATTTTTTTATTATTTACATACATATTATATATATAATAGCCGAAATCCGTCTGTCTGCTGATAACGCTATGACGTCACCCTCGCAAGTGTTCACGACTTTGCTAAATTATATGAATATATAATAGTTTTTATAGTTGTTGTATAGATGGCGCTTTATAATAACAATTATACATATAATTAAATAATTAATTATAAAGCGCCATCTATACAACAACTATAAAAACTATTAAATACACATGTACAATACTCAACCACCCAAAAACACTCGGGTAAAGTACGGGTGATGAGAAACCACTCCGTTGATATTCAACGGGCTTACACTAGTGTTCTAGAATGACGTTCAATATTTGGATTGATTTTAAAGATTTGTCAAAAATATTTAGTATGTATGTATGTATGTACATATATAAACTTTGAATTGAATCAACAGAAAAGGTTATAATCTGAGACTGTGTTATTCCACATTTTAATTCCATTGTTACGTACATTGAAATATTGATTTGTTTTTAATCGTACACTTGTTGTAAACAGTGTCCTGCCCATATTGCACAAATGCACGAAGCATGTCCAATAAAATTGTAACAAGACATTGTATAACAATGTTATTAAAACGCACCAGCGACAACGTACAGTGAAAGTGCCAATTCATTTGCGACACACTTGTTTTCAATTCGACAACAATAAAATTGAACACACGATTAAACTGATTTCACAAAACAAGTACATACATCGACACTTGTCTTACAACAATTCACAGTGCGAGAAAACCCATATAGTGTATCGACAAGTCGGTGAATGCTATTATTGTTTTCGCGCCATGACATTCATTTTATACAATGTTTGAACTGTGAGGGTACGTTATTAAAATCCCTGTCGGGAATTATTATTAAAAAATACATGTTTATTATCGGCCAGTTGCCCTCGAGCGTTTGTTAACACGGTTAACGTACACAAGACGAAATAGAATACCCGCTGTTTAGTATTTTGTACCCGCTGTATATCATATTTTATGCGGGTCGGGTCGTTTTAGGCCAGGAGCGAACTTGGAAGTCGAAAATCACCCCCCACAAATAACTCAAGAACTGATTTTATGAAACAATAATGAGCGGCAATATAGCGAGTAAAGTGCCCCGAATTCGACCCTTTCGAAAAATTATCATTTGTCACAAGGAGTACATATTATGTACATACATATATTCAAATATACCCACAATTTGAACAATAACTATTAAAATAAGTTTTTAATCCAACATTCCGCTGAGCTTAAAAAATAAGGCATACGACCAATGCGTACAGCCAGTTATGACGTATGGATGTGAAAATTCAAGATCCAATGCACACAGAGAAGCTTGGTATAACGAGAAAATATCGTAAGAGGAATACATGGGTAAGAAGTATGGACAAAGTGGTAGTTATAGTGTGTGAAAAAGCTGAAGTGGACACCTAGCGAGAAGAATGTATGGTAGATGGACGCGAGAAATACTGGAATGGTATCCGAGAGGATGTGAAAGAAAGCAAGGTAGACCCAGTGGATGATGGGCTGATGAATTGAGAAAAATGTGTGGAATTAACTGGATGCAGATTCCTCAAGAAAGACAGGAATGGAAAAGGATTAGAATAGGCCATCATTCAGCAGTGGATGGTGAACGTCTGAAAATGATGATGATGATATATGTATGTAGAATCTTAAGCTAATTTTTGTGTACTGCCAGTTATGTTAAACTTGGACGCTAAATTCAAGAATGCTACGTAAGATCCAGTACACACAGAGAGGCATGGAAAGATGTACGCTTGGTATAACAAAAAGATATCGTAAGAGGAATACATGCGAGGACATACAGAGAGAATAATGAATGGAAGATGGCAGTGAGAAATACTGGAATGGTATCCGAGAGGATGTGAAAGAAAGCAAGGTAGACCGAGTAGAAGATGGGTTGATGAAATGAAAATAATGTGTGGAATGGAAGAGAATTGGAGAGGCCTTCTTCCAGCAGTGGATGGTGAACGGCTGAAAATGATGATGATGATGATGAATAGTGAATTATTTCTTCAATGGTTCTCAATATGTATTATTATATATATAATAGCCGAAATCCGTCTGTCTGCTGATAACGCTCGCTGAGGAAAAATAATTTAAAAAACCAGAATGAGTGGGGGATCGAACCCAGGACCCCAGACTCGAGAGGACTCACACTAATGCTATCCGCTATCACCCTTGGTCAGTTTAGTCCTTTTTTTTTAAACATTACCTATACAAGGGATCGTGACTACATAGATGACGCTATAAAAACTATTAATTTTTTTGTCACTTACAACCGTGCGATCAATTAGTGGGGATCTCTATTAAAAAAGCGCTTTACGTAATTTAAAATTCAGCGGGCGTTGATATTCAACGGGCTTACACTAGTTTGTAATAATCGTTTGGTCACAGTCCAATCAAACAAAACCTTATACAAAAATTTTGTGTAAAATTATAGCTTTTGAGGTTGAATATTTTTTTAATATTAGACTAAAAGTCGGTATCTTTAACTACTGTTTTTTACTGTAAGACTTTCACTTGCGTGCAGTATATAAAAGCTTGATGTTTGAAATTTTAATGCAAATTTTGAACTCGCTCTGCTAAAAGTCGTTTGAAGCGACTATTGAATATGTTCCAATATGGATGTGGGATTTGGGAAAATTGCGTGAAAACTTTATACATTATAAGTATTACGAAAATATAACGAAAGTCTCGAAAATCCTGTTTACCGAGGGAGCTAGTAGGCCTGAGTGCCTTTGACGTCGGAGATTTGTGTCGCCACTTCGCTTTCAGAAGTTTATTTTACAGAAGAAATAACGAATTTTCATTCCTTCTAAAGAAAAAGTTTATTTTTTTTATTTTCTTGCCGACGCAAAAATAAATCGTCGGCAGAATTAAAGCGAATCTATTTTGCAAACGCTGACGCAAAAAAAAAATACTCTTTCGCGTCGAGTGCAATGAGAATTATTTGATCTCGCTGAAAAGTATACGAGGATTACAATAATAAATAATCAATCAGTATGATCAAATAGTCTTTCATTAGCTTACGTTAAATATCGTAGCAGTGTAAACAGTCTGGCTTCAAGTCGATGCGAAATATTTACTGTATTATATCATCGCACTAAATGAATCACACGATACATTTCATACGAACTGATTTGGACTAACACGTCCTTAAGAACTAAGAACTAAAACCAATATTATAAAACAATAATAAAAAAATAATGAAACTAGGTTGGAGTGCTTTTGGAAGAATGAACATAGTTTTTAAATCCAACATTCCGCTATGCTTAAAAAAGAAGGCGTACGACCAATGCGTACTGCCAGTTATGACTTGGACGCTAAATTCAAGAATGCTACAAAAGATCCAGTGCACACAGAGAAGCATGGAAAGATGTATGCTTGGCATAACAAGAAGAGATCGCAAAAGAAATACATGGGTAAGAAGTATGACCAAAGTGGCAGATATAGCAGTGCGGGTGAAAAAGTTGAAGTGGACACATAGCGAGAAGAATGGATGGCAGATGGACGCGAAAAATACTGGAATGGTATCCGAGAGGATGTGAAGGAAAGCAAAGTAGACCGAGTGGAAGATGGGCTGATGAATTGAGAAGAATGTTTGGAGTCAAGTGGATGCAGATTGCTCAAGGCAGACAGGAATGGAAGAGGATTAACAAAACACAAAAATTAACTTAAGATTCTACATATATCATCATCATCATTTTCAGCCGTTCACCATCCACTGCTGAATGATGGCTTATTCTAATCCACTTCCATTCATGTCTGTCTTGAGGAATCTGCATTCAGTTAATTACCCACATTTTTCTCAATTCATCAGCCCAACGTGTACTTGGTCTACCTTGCTTTCTTTCACATCCTCTCGGATACCATTCCAGTATTTCTTGCATCCATTCTTCTTGCTGTGTGTCCAGTCCATTGCCAGTTCAACTTTTTCACACGTTCCGCTATATCTACCACCTTGGTCATGCTTCTTACCCATGTATTCCTCTTACGATATTTCCATGCTTCACTACTATAAATACTTTTTCAAATTTTTTGGTTTTGTTGATAAAGCGTGTACCTATTGCATACAAATTTACTTTAATCGTGCGAATTGTGCCGCTCGGACCACTGTGTAGCAAGCTGTGCGAATTTAATTTATTTTTGTCGGCCAGTTTGCATTTTCTTATAAACAAAATATTTTAATTTGAAAGGACGAAGAAAAAGAGCGTCGTTGGAGGAAAATGAGGCGACATCAATTTCGGAAAAATTATACAATTTCTGGCGCGTTGAGCTCCATTTGAAAACTTCGTTAAGAATAAAGCTCTCGATATTTCGATGTCAAAGAGGGATCGAGGGGTGGGGGGGGTTTCGGTCATCTCTTATAGTACAGGGACGTACTTAGTGGGACAGGAAGCAAACACCGGCGAAACGAATTACGTATTCCGGCCCTGAAGTCGCGCCGCGTTGACATTTTTACATGAATATTAATGCGAGCGGCCACATCCGATTTCTTAATTTTATTTGCATAAAATTTTAATCCATACAATGCCGCCAAGTGAAGAATAATCACTTGGAAGAATACGACAAATTTATATTGACAATAAAAAAAAATTAATTATACTTTAATATTAGAAATAATTATTATATGAAAACTGTTTACTTATATAAAACTAGTGTTAGCCCGTTGAATATTAATGGAGCGTTCTCATCACACGTACTGAAAAATAATATTAAATTTAATAGTTTTTATAGTTGTTGCATAGATGGCGCTTTATAATACAACAACGTAACAATTTAGCAAAGTCGCGAACCTTTTTTTTTTTTTTTTTTTTAAACTTAATACTATAGACTAAACCGGTAATCTCGGGTTCAAAAAAAAATTAGTATGTTTTTTCAAAAAAAAATCATTGCTAAAACAAACGTATACATATATGTATATGTAGATAAATTCAGTGCTCGAAATGGAAATTTTCACGAATGGGAGCGATCGATAATTTTCAAAAAATATCAAACGAGCTTTTTTTTTAACTATATGTATGTAGATACCTATACATATGTATATATTCATCGAAATGCAAAATCTTATCGATATTAATACCGTTTAATGTCTGTAAGTCAACAGGTACATTTGAAAATGGTCTCTGATTTTTTACTATCCTATATAATTTTCTGAAAACTCTTTCAGTGGTTAAAATATGAGCATTCTGACTGTTTTGTACAAATTTATCGATTTCATTATTATTGGTCGATTTCATTATTATTGGTCGATTTCATTATTATTGGTCGATTTTATTATATTCAACGATTTTATATGGACGTCAGAAATTTTATTAATTAGTATAATGGTAGCGGTACAGCTGCTTTAGAAATTTTGTTAAAATAAGAAAGCCGACAATTCAAAGAAAGATATCGTAAATTATCGAGAGAGGCCCGTTGCAGTTCGACCATAGTGTGACAGACAGTGCCGACCATAAAGCAATAAAACTTTTTACGCATAACCGACCAAAATAAATAGAATTTGAAAACCCTCCAATTCTAAATGTTATCTTCAAGTAACACACGTACATCCAGTTTTTCAAAACATAATAATATTTTAAATGGATTTTGGCTACAGATAAGATGCCTTTGTTGGAATTCCAGTCAAAGTTGTGATTTAGGAGTCATAAATGTAAAAAAAATTCACCTTCTAACATTTTTTCGGCAATAATTATTGAAAGAGCACGGAAATTTTGGTTTTTTACGAAAGGGAGCGCTAAATTTACAAATTTCACGAAAGGGAACGCTCGCTCCCTGCCGCTCCCGCTGAATTAGAGCACTGGATAGATTAAGAAAACAATTTTAAATGCTCAAATGTGTATAACTTCATAACGGTACACTTTTGGACCAATTTTTTTCATCAAACGATCTTCTCTTTTATACCATTCAAAATGTACTACATATCATCATCATCATTTTCAGCCGTTCACCATCCACTGCTGGATGAAGGCCTCTCCAATCCTCTTCCATTCTTGTCTGTCTTGAGCAATCTGCATCCACTTGACTCCACACATTCTTCTCAATTCGTCAGCCCATCTTCCACTTGGTCTACCTTGTTTTCTTTCACATCCTCTCGGATACCATTCTAGTACTTCTCGCGTCCATCTGCCATCCATTCTTCTCGCTATGTGTCCAGCCCATTGCCACTTCAACTTTTTCACCCGCACTGCTATATCTGCCACTTTGGTCATACTTCTTACCCATGTATTTCGTTTGCGATTTCTTCTTGTTATGCCAAGCATACATCTTTCCATGCTTCTCTGTGTGCACTGGATCTTTCGTAGCATTCTTGAATTTAGCGTCCAAGTTTCACATCCATACGTCATAACTGGCAGTACGCATTGGTCGTACGCCTTCTTTTTTTAAGCATAGCGGAATGTTGGATTTAAAAAACTATGTTCATTCTTCCAAAAGCACTCCACCCTAGTTTCATTCTTCGTTTTATTTCTTCTTCTTTACATCCAGTCATATTTACCAATTGTCCTAGGTATAAATAACTATCAACTATCTCTACAATATAATTATCTACTGTGACTACGTTTTGCGTGCAGAATTCATTAAACATAATTTTAGTTTTGTTAAAATTAATTTTTAAGCCTACTTTCATACTTTCGTTGCTTAATTCTGTTAATCTATTTTGTAAATCTACTGAATTACATGCAACTATAACTATATCGTCAGCGAATCTTAGATGGCTCAAATGTCTTCCGTTAATCTTGGCCCCTGATTTTTTGCCATTCCAGCGACCTAAATATGTCCTCGAGCACCGCATTGAATAATTTAGGAGAAATGGTGTCTCCTTGCCTAACACCTTTCTCAATACCGAATTGCTCCGTGTCTTCAAAGAGACGAACTGAGGCTGTTGCCTTTTTGATGGCAGCTAGCAGGCTGACGTACGGTTGCGCAACGCCTTGTTTCTTAAGGGCATCCAGTACGGCTGTTTGACTGACTGAGTCAAACGCCTTCTCGTAGTCGATGAAACCTAAACATAGTGGTTGGCGATATTCGTTCGCGCGCTCAACCAATTCACTTACCACCTGAAGATGATCCATTGTGCTGAAATTGGCCCTGAACCCTGCTTGTTCCATGGATTGATTAGAATCGAGCGTTGCCTTGAGCCGCTGCGTTATTACCTTCGTGAAGATCTTGTAGACTGTGGAGAGTTAATGGGGCGGTAATTTTTTATATCCTCCTTGTCCCCTTTCTTATAAATTAAAATTATGGACGCGTTGTTCCATAAATCCGGAACAGTTTGCTCTAGAATACATTTTGTAAATAATTTCGCTAAGATATTGTATAGAGGGTGGCCTCCACACTTTAGTAGGTCGATTTGGATGTTGTCGTCGCCGGGGTTTTACCATTTTGGAAGACTTGATCGCCTCTTCCACTTCACATGGTAATACTTCAGGAACTTCTCTATCGCTAGTGGCTATTGTAATGATGCTGCGGGGACTAGTTTCTTTATATAATTTAGAGTAGAAGTCGTAGACCGTTTCTAATATTTCCTTCTTATTTCTAATTATGCTTCCGTCCTCAGCCTTAATAGCTAACATTTTATTCTTTCCTAGAATTAGGCTACGTTTACATTTCTTATAACTAAGGTTTTTCTCAATGGTTAATTTAACCATGTTGACATTAAAATTTCGGACGTCACGTAAGACCTGCTTTTTTATTTGTTTGTTTAATGCATCGTAATCTTTCTTGTCATTAATTCTATCTAGCTCTTTTTTTACGCTTAATCAGATCTTTGGTTGCGTCCGAAATTTTACTATTTTTAATACCGTTGGCTATTCCGCCAATTTCCTTACCTGTTGTCATGAGAATAGAATTGATTTGCTCGTTTAGCTCATCAATCTCCATTCCCGTACTAAATTTATCGAATCTATTTTGTAGGCTTATTTCGAATTGGCGTTTATTGTTGCTAATTTTATTGAAGTCTAGCATCCTGTGGTCCTTTCTGATGAGTTTTGCCCTTTCAGATTGAACGTTTAGGGCTACTTTGGCGCGTACCATCCTGTGGTCGCTGCCTATATCCACCTTTATCAAGGACAGAAACATCTTTGACCGCATTTAGAACATTCGACAGTATGAAATCGATTTCGTTTCTATCACCTTTAGGGCTTTCCCACGTCCACTTATTATCTAGCCTTTTCTTGAAAAAAGGAGTTCGTTATATATAAATTATTCCGTTCCGCAAACTCAACTAATCTATCACCGCGTTCGTTCCTTTGGCCGGTACCAAAGTGACCGACTACTTTCTCCGAGTTTGCTTTTAATCCTATTTTAGCATTGAAATCTCCCATTATGATTTTGAAGTGATGACGGCTGGAATTCAATGCATCCTGGAATTTTCGTAAAAGTCTTCGATGACGTCATCAGAATAGCTTGTTGTAGGCGCGTATACCTGAAAAAAAATTTGACAGGTGTACCTGTCTGAGATTCTTAATGTTAGATAGCATATTCGCTCCGAAATACTATTTATTTCTAGGACCTTATTTTCTATTTTCTTATTTATAATAAATCCTACTCCTCCGAATCTGCCGTTAGTGTTGCCGCGCCAATATAGGCAGTTACCTGTTTTGAGTATGACTTGGTTCTCTCCTTTTCGTCGAACTTCGCTTAGTCCCACGACGTCCCATTTGATGTTGGCTAAGTCATTCTCTAGTGCAATTACGCTGCCTTCACTCGAAAGTGTTCTCACATTGTAGGTACCTAAATAAAGAGGCTTTCGGTTTCTTACACATTCATTCGTCACCATTTTTACCTGATTGGAGGGTTGGGCAGTGTTCGCACCTCGTGGGCCCAGTACGTTAAGGTGCGAGAACGGTGACTTTGACTCATTGCAAGCCCTCGGACATACCTGGTCGTCGGTATTGAAATGGACCATACCGTTCAGTAGGTCCTTCTTGTAGAATTATGGGAGCCGGTGGAGCATACTAATTACTCACTTCACTATGGTTATTTAATTATTAAATTTATGACTTATTATCACAGGCAAACACTTTGGGTGCACATGCGGATTGAGGCAATGTAATTAATAAAAGCAAGCTGTTTTAACTAATTGTGGGTTATTGTTATTATTCAAATCAACACGTGTTCGTAAAATGCGTTTTCGGCAGAAAGTTTGGGATGTCGTAAAATTATAGACCGTGACGCCGAGATTGAAAAGGGTCGAGCTGAGGGCAAAAAATCAACCAGATGTGAAACTTTTAGCACAACACAAAGAAACAAAGCTACCAAGTTTTACGAAATCTTTACTGTTAAAATGCGTTTTACGATAAAACCGCGATCTAAATAGACTGAAAACTACACTGGTTGCGGTTAATTACACTACGCAAGTTGTTTGTTAAAATTTAATTGACTATGCGAGCAAAGTTTCGATTTTAGGCGATTTTCGAGTGTGTCCGGTAGACACGTCTTATCCCGATCGCGGCCCTAACCGAACTCGTACTACATATATGAAGTAAAAATAAATTAAAAATAACATTGAAACAATAAGAAAATCGTATCTAGACGTTCGTTTCGGTGTATATACATGTACATATAAATCAAAAGTTCCAAGAGAAAGAGAAAGAGATGCGGTTCGCCTTCACTGATTGTGATTTACAACTCACAAAAAGACCATGAGAAAAGTGTATAAGAAACCGAGACAATTTCGCATCTTAGAGGAGGAAATTGCACGCGAAACAAATGTGCCAAAAGATGCTAATTTTCAATTTTTCGCTAAACAGAAATAGTAACATCAAAAGTGGAGAAACGCATTTGCAAAGCTTCAGTGAATATAAAAATAAACACAAATATTACAGTATAATATTAAAGATATCGTGCACGCGAAACAAACGGATCTACATTTCAATGCACATACTCGTATATTATAGGAACACGTTTTCAACGTTTACAAATTGGATCTCAATTTACTATTCCAAAGTCGTGAAATTTCGATTCACCATGATATCACGTGACACGCCCACATATCAAGCTATCAAATCGCTAAAAAAAAATTGGGCGTGGCCATCACGCGACTTTCTCCATATTAAATAACTTCGCGACGTACGAATACGGCTCAATTTCACTACGAATAAATTAGTAGACGAGAAATCAAACATGACAATTTTATCAATAGATTCTTTGGTTACTATAGACTAAAATCGGTATCATCATCATCATTTTCAGCCGTTGACTATCCACTGCTGGGTGAAGGCCTCTCTAATCCTTTTCCATTCCTGACTGTCTTGAGCAATTTGTATCCAGTTGACTCTATACATTCTTCTCAATTCATCAGCCCACCGTCCACTGGGTCTATTTTGCTTTCTTTCACATTCTCTCGGATACCATTCCAGTAATTCTCGCGTCCATCTACCATCCATTATTCTCTTCTTATCCAAGTATTCCTCTTAAGTGTTTATATTGTTTAACCAAATTTAATTAATGTATGTACGTGTAAAATTGATATCATTTTCAGCCGTTCACCATCCACTGCTGGATGAAGGCCTCTCCAATCCTCTTCCATTCTTGTCTGTCTTGGGCAATCTGCATCCACTTGACTCCACACATTCTTCTCAATTCATCAGCCCATCTTCCACTCGGTCTACCTTGCTTTCTTTCACATCCTCACGGATACCATTCCAGTATTTCTCGAGTCCATCTGCCATCCATTCTTCTCGCTATGTGTCCACTACAACTTTTTCACCCTTACTGCTATATCTGCCACTTTGGTCATACTTCTTACCCATGTACTTCTTTTGCGATCTCTTCTTGTTATGCCAAGCATACATCTTTCCATGCTTCTCTGTGTGCACTGGATCTTTCGTAGCATTCTTGAATTTAGCGTCCAAGTTTCACACCCATACGTCATAACTGGCAGTACGCATTGGTCGTATGCCAGTTATGACGTATGGGTGTGAAACTGGCAAACGAATTACAACATATGGAAAGTTAATTAATTTTCCGTCAAATTTGGAAATACAATAATTTTATTGCTAATCCCATTCCGAACCTCTCCATTTCTGTCCATATTGAGCAATCTGCATTCACTTGACTCCACACATTCTTCTCAAATCATCAGCCCATCGCCCATTCGTTCTGCCTTGCTCTCTTTCACATCCTCTCGGATCCCATTCCAGTATTTTTCGCGTCCATCTGCCATCCATTCTTCTCGCTATGTGTATCTGTCACACTTCTTACACATGTATACCTCTTACGATCTCTTCTCGTTATACCGAGCATACATCTTTTCGTGCTTCTCGGCGTGGACGGGATCTTACGTGACATCACATCCATACGTCATAACCGGCAGTACGCACTGGTCGTATGCCTTATTTTTTTTACGCATAGCGGAATGTTTGGATTTAAAAACAATGTTCATTCTTCCAAAAGCACTCCAAACTAGTTTAATTCTTCGCTTTATTTCTTCTATAATCGAATAGACGCGTGCAAACCTCCACAGTCATCACACGTGTAATTTATCCAGTATGATTAATAACGGCCCGGGATACATTCGAGTTTCTTTTCATTCTTCTTTTCTTTTTTTTTTTTCGTAATGGTACGAGATAGGAGCTGTTCCGTTTCCTATTATTTCGGTGGGTCGAGTCGAAGAATAAAGGTGAGCTCTCGTTTCCGGTTTCGGGGAAAGGAAAACTTACGACTTCGGCGAGGAAAATGCGATAACGAACGGGGATACAATACCGTCGAGATAGACCAACCTTATACGTTTTCATTTGGCCCCGAATTGGCCCCGTGACATTTATAATTCTTCGTTCACCAGTCTATATATATTTATATATATAAATGTGGATATTATATTGCGGATGTACATATGTATAAGAGTGTGTGGTATTCCAGTTATGGATACGTATGATACTTCTTTCGCATATCACGATTGTGAACAACGCACGGCCATGACGCAATCTTGCAGTTCAACTTATAAATGTGTATAAGGTGATTTGTTTTTAGTTTATTTCAACGTTTCAGCGAATTTACATATAATTAAAAATTTAGGCGTATGCAAGACTTAAAATTCTCAATATTTTTTTATCATGTTCAAAAGTTTTACCAAAAACAAATTTAAACCCTCTTTTTAAAATGGAAAAATTGTACAAAATTTCAAAAATATGTTATTACGTGATAATGAAATAAATCTATCTATCTATATCTATTCTATATACATAAATAAAAATGAATGTCTGTTTGTCTGTCTGTCTGTCTCTTATAGGCTACTAAACCACTCAACCGATCGCGATGAAACTTTCTGGACTTATTGTGATCATGCCGGGGATGGTTCCTGAAAAAAAAAATCGGGAAAAAATGGGAACGGGAATGGGAACGGGCCTGCTCACGCGTCAGATAACGTACTAGGAACGGGAAAGGGAACGGGATCGGGATCTGGATCAGGATCGGGAACGGGACCGGGATCTGGAACGGGAAAAACAGGAACGGGCCTGCTCACGCGTCAGATAACGTACTAGGAACGGGATCGGGATCGGAATCGGGAACAGGAACGGGATCGGGAACGGGAACTGGTACGGCCTGGAACGTCAGGGAACTAGGAACGGGAACGGGAACGGGAACGGGATCGGGCATAGCAACGCATGCCGGGTCAGCTAGTTATAAATAAATTTGGAATACCTTTGTGAATACTAAACATTAAGATTGTATGTAGTTGAAATTTTCATCACGAATCTATTGAGTAGGTACTATTATTCTATTTTTGTAAATAAATCATGCCATTAATAATTATGTTTAATGAATTTTGCACGCAAAACGTAGTCACTGGTCGGGAACCTTTTTCGAGCTAAGAGCCAAATTAGGGAAAACCTTGCAAAATTGGTAAGTTTGGGAGCCGCAACATATTATTTTCGAATTATATACGTATAATGTATATTCAAAATTAAATTAAATGTTACTTATTAATCCCGAATGAAATGTAATAAATAATCTGAAAAACGATCTTATAGTCATTTGTGTAAATTGTGCGTCAACATTTTGTATTTCTCGCAAAGCGTTTGGATGACAGCGAGAGCCGAAGGTTTTCATACAAAGAGCCGCATGCGGCTCCGAAGCCGCCGGTTCCCGACCACTGCTGTACATAATCATATTGTAGAGATAGTTGATAGTTATTTATACCTAGAACAATTGGTGCATATGACTGGTTGTAAAGAAGAATAATGCTTTTGGAAGAATGAATATTGTTTTTAAATCCAACATTCAGCTATGTTTAAAAAATGCGTACTGCCGGTAATGACGTATGGATGTGAAACGTGGATGCTTAATTCAAGATCCAGTGCACACATATGTAGAAGCATGGAACACATACATATGCTCGGTATAACGAGAAGAGATCGTAAGAGGAATACATGGGTGAAACGCATGACCAAAGTGGCAGATTAAGCGGAACGTGTGATAAAGTTGAAGTGGACACGCAGCGAGAAGAATGGAATGGTAAAGAATGGAGAGGCCTTCATCCAGCAGTGGATGGTGAACAGCTGTAAATGATGACTATAAGACAGAAGATTCGAATTTGATTGTTATGCCGAGTTATGTATAGCGTATTGTTCATGTGAAATAATTTATATTTATATTATTTGCATAGATTGTTGAATCGTACAAGTGTGCATCGTTGTGAAATTTAATCACTCTACATAGGCTTGGCTTGAAGCTTTAAGTGTGGTTTTATTATTTTAAGCTTCAAACCAAGCCTTTCAAGTCTTCCATTATTCAACCGGAAGCAGAGTGGTGACAGAAGAGCGTCGAAAAATATTAAAATAATTTAATTTATTACATTAAAAAGAAAATTATACAGACGAATTTGTGGAAACGAAAGGTCGTTAAAAACAGAAAGTGTCCATTATGCGGTAAAAACAAAGCGTATCAAGAAAGAGACGGTTACACGTTTAACGACTGAGCTTTTCCAGTTTGCGGAAAAAACTTCTCGCATCGGCAAAGCGAGACCTGCAGATGACAATGAGAACAAAAAGGGAGAAAGATAAGACACAAAACGGAAATAAAGGAAGAGCCGAATCCTCCTTATAAGACGAATGACGTTGCAGGAAAGAAAAAAACGTAATTGATTAAACGCCGACCGGTCCGGGAGGAGTGGAGGGGGGGGGGGTGACTTTTTTTCCGGAAAAATGAGGGGTAGTTTTCTACGAGGAATCTTTTGCCATTGCCTACGATCTGCACTAAACGAGCAAAAAACTTCGAAAAGCTTCCGGTTTTATGATGCACCGCGTACGACCTTTGCGAGAGCTTTGTTTTTTTTTTTTCTCCTTTGCTCGTATCGAGGATTAGGCGAATTTGTTCCGCGGGGGAAAACAAAAAAAAATAGGCGATTTTCTCGCGCTCGATCGGAAAATTATGCGCACGACTGCGATTCGTTTCGCGAAAATATGGCGAACATTATCGTTAAAAAATACCCGAAACCCCTCACCCCCCCCCCTCCCGATTCGGGAATTTTTATTGTTTCCCCGATATATAGAAAGATCCCTTATGTTCGTGCAATAAAAAAAACTGGGATTTTTTTACGTGCATAAAAATCGACGTTTTATTGAGGTACTTTGTCGTTAAAGATTATTACTCTTTAAATCAAAATTTTTTTTACAGGTTTATAAAGGAGTTTATTGAGCTAGTAGTATAAGCTCTATATGTATGTATGTATGTATAATATATTGTACAAAAGTATTACGTAAAATGCGACTGTATCTATGCTCAGTTAGAGATAGCGAAATAAACTAGTGAATAAGGCATAAGTTCATCATCATCATGTTCAATCATTCAGCATCCACTGTTTGGATGAATGCCTCTCTAATCCTCTTCCATTACTGTCTGTCTTGAGCAATCTGCATCTACTCAGTCTATCGTGCTTTCTTTCACATTCTCTCGGATACCATTCCAGTATTTCTCGCGTCCATCTGCCATCCATTCTTCTCGCCATTGCCACTTTGTTCATACTTGTTACCCATGTATTCCTATTACTCGATGACATTATTACAGTCAATCATCACCATCCACTGCTGGATGAAGGCCTCTCCAATCATTCTCCATTCCTGTCTTTCTTGAGCAATCTCCATTCACTTGACATACGATTCCAGTATTTTTCGCGTCCATCTGATATTCATTCTTCTCACCGTGTCCAATCCATTACCACTTCAACTTTTTCACACATTCCGCAATTGGTCATGCTTCTCACCTATGTATACCTCTTACGGTCTCTTCTTGTTATAGCTAGCATACAGCTTTCCATGCTTCTGTGTGCACTGGGAATTTACCATCCATACGTCATAACTGGCAGTACGCATTGGTCGTATGCCTTATTTATTAAGCATAGCGGAATGTTGGATTTAAAATTAAAAATAAATTAAAATTTTAAATGTTCATTCTTCCAAAAGCACTTCATACTAGTTTCAAAAAAGCTTATTTAAAAGATCCGCTATATCTGCCACTTCACCCATGTATTCCTCTTACGACATCTTCTCGTTATACCGAGCATATGTACATGTTTTCACGCTTGTCTGTGTGCACTGGATCTTGCGTAACATTATTGAATTTAGCATTCATGTTTCACATTCATACGTCATATCTGGCAATACGCATTGGTCGTATACCTAACATAATTATGTACAAATACAGTATAAACAACATTCAATAGTACAACATTAATTTTCATTTTTCATATGTTCATTGATCAATAAACAACTATGTACATATATGAGTTATATGTATATATAATAGCCGAAATCCGTCTGTCTGCTGATAACGTTATGACGTCACCCTCGCAAGTGTTCGCGACTTTGCTAAATTATATGAATATATAATAGTTTTTATAGTTGTTGTATAGATGGCGCTTTATAATAACAATTATATATACATATAATTAAATAATTAATTATAAAGCGCCATCTATACAACAACTATAAAAACTATTAAATACACATATGTACAATACTCAACCACCCAAAAACACTCGGGTAGAGTACGGGTGATGAGAAACCACTCCGTTGATATTCAACGGGCTTACACTAGTATTTCATAATAAGGATTATACAGCAGAATATAAATTTGTATCCTTGTAGTTAATTGCTCTGTTTTCTTTTTTGATTGGATAGAAAAATATTGTCCTAGAAACATAAATACTGTGATATATTTCTTTTTAATTCATGCATATAATTTTTTAGATACGTCTACCTATACAATTTAAATATGGATTTACATAAATAAAATGTCTCATAGGGATTTCAATTATATCCAACACACATACCTACAAAATTGTACCGTCGGATCAATCGCAGAATTTGATCATAGTTTAATCGCAAGAGCCTCGCATTGTGCTCGTCCTAGAATAGGAGGGGGACTCCTTTGAGTTCGTCCTCGTCCCCATTTCAGAGACTTAATCCATTTTTTTTTTGAGCTCATTTGCGTCGGTAATCGGTTTACCGATCCGCACAAATGCGGTTTTTTAACCGGCGAAAGGGACTCGTTTTTTTTTCGTATTTTTTTGCCTCTCTTCTCCTACCGAGCGAGCGCCTGTAACAAGATTGTATCTAATTTGATTCAGTCTTGCGTATCAGATTTCGCATTTTCACACACACACACACACACACACACACGTATTTTAAACTATTTCGTATAAATTAAATCCCCCTATAACGAAATTTGTAGCGCCAAATGTGTGCCGCCTTTGAAATTATGTAAAAATCTTATACAATAAAATTTCGTACAATTTTGAACCACCCACCCGCTGGATGAAGACCCCTCCAATTCTCTTCCATTACTGTCTGTCTTGAAAAATCTGCATTCAGTTGACTCCATACATTCTTTTCAATTCATCAGCCCATCGTCCACTCGGTCTGCTTTGCTTTATTTCACATCCTCTCGGATACCATTCCAGTATTTCTCGCGTCCATCCATTTTTATCGCTATGTGTCCAGTCCATTGTCAATTCAACTTTTTGACATATCTGACACTTTGGTCATACTTCTTACCCATATGTTCCTATTATGATCTCTTCTCGTAAATCATGTACGTTGTATACTCTTCAGCCAGTCACCGTCCACAGCTGGATGAAGCCCTCTCCAATCCTCTTCCATTCTTGTATGTCTTAAGCAATCTGCATCCACTTGACTACACACATTCTTCACAATTCATCAGCCCATCGTCCACTCGGTCTGTCTTGCTTTCTTTCACATCCTCTCGGATACCGTTCCATTCTAATCGCTATGTGTCCAGCCCATTTCCACTTCAGCTTTTTGACACGTTCCGCTATTAGCTGTGATTCTTACCTCATACGATCTCTTCTCGTTATACCGAGCGTACATCTTTCCACGATTCTCTGTGTGCACTGGATCTTGCGTAACATTCTTGAATTTAACATCCACGTTTTACATCCATACGTCAGAATTGGCAGTACTTCTTGAAAATAATCTGCTTTTAAGTAAATATATACTTTTCCAGTTCACATTCCACACATTATTTTCATTTCATCAACCCATCTTCTACTCGGTCTACCTTGCTTTCTTTCACATCCTCTCGGATACTATTCCAGTATTTCTCACGGCCATCTTCGATCCATTCTTCTCGCTGCTTCTCACCCACGTATTCCTCTTACGATATCTTCTTTATTAATTATATGTAACCAATTATATGTAATTAAAGTCTTTAAGCATGTGGGTATATACTTTTACAGGCCACAGGAACAATGTATCGAATTGATGCAAAATTTCTAGCTTTTTTAGCGCAAACATTGTGACATCAAAGATTAATTTTGATCAATTTGTATAGAAAAGTCCGACAGATGAGGTTATCATTTTCAACCGTTCACCATCCACTGCTGGATGAAGGCCTCTCCCATCCAACTCCTGTCTGTCTTGACCAATGTGCATCCACTTGACTCCACACATCCTTCTCAATTCATCAGCTCATCTACCTTGCTTTCTTTCACATCCCCTCGGATATCATTCCAGTATTTCTCGCGTCCATCTGCCATCTTTTCACACGTTCTGCTCTATATCTGCCACCTTAGTCAAGCTTCTTACCCATGCATTCCTCTTACGATCTCCTCTTGTTATACCGAGCATACATCTTTCCATGCTTATGGAAATGTGTACTGGATTTTACGTAGGATTCTTGAACTAAGCGTACACGTTTCACATCCATACGTCATAACTGGCAGTACGCATCGGTCGTATGCCTTATTTTTTAAGCATAGCGGAATGTTAGAGGACTCCATCCTAGCTTCATTGTTCTTCTTTACATCAAGTCATATTCACCAATTGTATATGCGATTATGTATACATCAAGCTTCGTGAAACATACTGTGTATGTATTTATAGGTGTATTATAGACCTGATGAATATTGGAAATTCCATTGAAATTTTGCGGATTACTGATCGGTTAATAAGCGCGAGCGCGCGCGCACCAATCACTTTCATCGAACTTTGTCGAGTTTCGGAACCTTTGACTTTGTATTCTGCGTAGCACTTATTAGGTTTCCCTAATGTGGAAACCTTAGCGGTTTTAGTATTCAATGCGGCACTCGGCTAAGAGTTACATTAAACCCTTCCCAAGATTGTTTTACAGCAGCCGACCGCCGCGCGCCGATATGACCGACCCATTTTCCTGTTAAAGCTCGCCGAAATTGTGCACGAAAGGGGGTTGCGAAAGGGGGTGGCAGTGGGTGGTTAGGGTAGGGGATGGTGGTATTAAAGATTGAAGCTAATAACCCCGACTTCAAAGTGAGGAATTCGCTTGACGGGGCCTTCGACGAAAGCTCGCTTGTTTCCATTCATCAGTTGCCTGTCTGTCTGGCTGTCTTGTGTAAATTGTGCCGCACTTAATTTTTCCCACGTCGCTCCGAATAATGTTTTCGAAATGGATGTTACTGTTATAATGTTTTTTTAAAGCGTGAACTAACACTGTTGAACAAAATGATGCATCATTGTATCATCAATGACCAATGACTAAATTCAAATTTTGACCATTCTAAATTCAAAATGTTTTCACTCTTTTCAAGTTGCAAGTTTTCGAGTTCAAGATGCATTTTTGATACTATAAGGAATCTTTTGAATACCATAATATCATATATATATAGAAATATAAAAATCTAGGTTTCATCATGAGGGTGTCCAAGCCTTTTAAGTCTTGTGGTACTCTCAAATTACTTTTCAACTCCTTTGTCAGAAGCCACCTGGAGTTTGCAAGTACTGTGTGGAACCCCTTATACCATATAAACATTCTTAGACTGGATAAAATCCAAAAAAGGTTCCACACATACTTGCAATTTAAATTCCACATTCCAATTATTCCTAATTATTTGTTTATTCCCAATTTAACCCCCCCACTCGTAACAAGAAGAATCATAAATGACCTCTGTTTTTTGTACAAAATCCTTAACAATTTAGTTGATAGTCCTTATCTCCTTTCTAAAATCTCCCTTAATTGTCCTTCCAGAACGTTCCGTAATCCTAATTTGTTCCACCGTAAGTTCTTATCCTCAAACTTATCTCTCTACTCATTCATCAACAGATCATGCAATACTTTCAACAAACTTCCTATTTCATTTGATATATTCACCTCCAACCTCTTTACTTTCAAAATTCATCTATATAAACACTTTTCCAATCCCTAATCCTACCCACACTCTTCCAAATCTCCCTCCCCCTGCTCACTACTTTATTTATGTTTCTTACATTTATTATCTTTCTATTGCTTTATTTATGTTATATCTAATTTTACTTATATAAACTATATCTATTATCTTTCTATTTCTTCACCTATATTATATCAAATTTATTTACTTTGGTTTATGTCATAACTTTGTTCATCTCTATTTTGTATTTCTTTAATTATAACTGTATGTTTCTTTCTCAAATAAAATAAAATATATATATAATAGCCCTATTCCGTATGTCTGTGGGTGTGTCTATCTGCTAATAACGCTCGCCTCGGTAAATAAAAAAAAAAAAAAACCAGAACGTCGCGCGAGTGGGATTTGAACCCGGTATAATCAGTTTGGGACAGTGAGCGCTTACGATTTTGTTTAATTCTGTGTATTTAATTCTGTTCAATCAAAAGGAACAAAACGTCTTTTAAGTGATGTAATTTCTAAAATTTATACCGGATTTAAAGTAATCTTTGAAGGAAATCGGCAATTTTATCTGGTTTTACATACATAGATTTCGCTATGTAAGGTTCAAATGTGACTTTGAAAGAATATAGTCGAAAGATATATAATCAATCGGATGTATGTACATATGTACATACTTACGGAGTACTCTATCGGACACTATAAGGAGTCTTTTGAATACCATAAAATTATAACCATGTAAGTACATAAGTAGTCGGGAACCTTTTTCGGGCTAAGAGCCAAATTAGGGAAAACCTTGCAAAATTGGTTAAGTTTGAGAGCCGCAACATATTATTTTTAGATTATACATATGTACATATATTCAAAATTCAATTAAATGTTGCTCATTTATGAAATGGATAGCAAAAGTATTATAAAGTTTAATCTGAGAAACGATTTTAAAGCTTTTTATAACCATAAAGCTATGGAAATATGATTCATTTTGATTTTGTGTAAATTGTGTGTCAACGTTGTGTTTCACGCAAAACGTTGGATGACAGCGAAAGCCGCAGGTTTTTATACAAAGAGCCGCATGAGGCTCCGGAGCCGCCGGTTCCCGACCGCTGATGCCTTTCAAAAGACGACCTGACTAATCACCTAAAATAAATCGATAAAATTGATTATTTTCTAAACAGACTTTGTTTAATTCTGTGGATGATTCAATTAAAAGGAAAAAAACGACTTTAAGGTAAGGTAATTACTATAATTTATACCAGATTTAAAGGTAATCTTTGTAGAAAATCGACAATTTTATCTGGTTTTAGATTTGGCTTATGTTAGATTCAAATGTGACATTGAAAGAATATAGTCGAAAGATTTTCATACTTATGTACAATCAATCGGAATTTTGATTATTGTCCTCTGATAGTATGTAGTAGAATCAAAACTTATTATATTTTTTTTCAAAATAGATTAAATACGTACTTAAAGGAATTAACTATAATATGTAGTTGGTATATGAGTCGCCTAGTTCCAAATCCCGATAAGTCCATAAAACTCACTTGTTCGCAAACGCGGTTTTTCTGCTACAGACTTATTTGCTTGATGGCGTTTAAACTCATTTAAACTTAATTTTGTTGATATTAAACAAAATATTGAGATTAGAAACATGGACTTATCGTTGTTTGTTTCTAAATATGGCTTTTATCAGCTTGTATCATAGTGCAATTGTCAGTTTTTGGAACTAACACTGATTTTCAATATTTTTTTACGGCGCACTTGGCGGTATTTGGAATAATTCAAGTATAAGGCATCGTTTGAAAACATTCTTAGAACCAGAAAATATTTTATCCTCGTTTTTTATATATTGTGGACTCATATGTAGGTATGTGTTGTGTATAGGAAATTAAATCAACAATATAAACATTTTTTAAATTAAATCTCACATTTTGATAATGTCGAGTTCCGTGACATAAAAAAATTGATTTAATATTCAACATAATAATGAAATCTTCTGATACATTTACGTCGAGGATTACCGATACAACATCGATAGATGTATCACGATAATTTTAATTCACATCGCTCATAAAATAATTGAAGGCAATAATAATATCGTGCCTCGCGGGGTATGCTCATTATATCAATTGTATTTCGCCGATAGGAAAACATATCGAATTTCGACGATGATAATAATAAAATAATGAATTATAATAACACACGGTCCGCTTCCTAAAATTACAGGGTCGTACTTTATATATACATACATATATAGGTACAACGGAATGGCAATTTACAGATAGAACGTTTATTATAGATAATTATGTAGGCGCCCTAAACAAAGACCCATATTTTACGATGGGCCTGAGATCGAAAATAATACGTCAAAAATGCCGTAAGTCAATATTCGAACATCCAAAAATTGTAATTAGTGTCATATTGCGGCGTAGGAAGCGATCCGAGATTAAGATTGTGTATGGATAATATATTTAGACAACTTCAATGGGTTCAAAACGCCAAAAAAGAACAATGCATAGAGACTATTTTATTTTTACGGCATTAGAAATTGTAAACGTAAATGGCATATATCCATCAAAAAGACTACCCACGCGTTAAAACACTAAGAAAAATTGTTAATTAATAATAGTACGATTGTGTAGAATTTTCAACGTACAAAAAACTGTTGTACAATATGCAAATTTTATTAACGTTATACACCCACCCAATTTTGACGATTTATGAACGATTGTAATTTATTGCAAATGCTAGAAGTTTTTATGTTCACATTGTGAAATCACGACTCGATTTTACAATGGGAACATTAATTAAAAATGTGAATTAATAAGTGGGTTATGCACTTTGTCGTGCGCATTGAAAAATTTACTGAATACAGTATAATAATATCAAAAAATTTTACACTGAAAGCTATTAAAATACTAATTAATTAGTGGACATCAGCTAAAATTACAATACACCATAATCTTAATGAAACGAAACATTCACATTTTGCACCCAAATTATAACTTTTTAATTCATCAAAAGCTTTATATAAAATATCTACATATGTAAGTCCAGTTCAGACACGCAAATTTTGACAATTTTGTTATAACACTTCTACATAGTAGCTGTATATTAATGGCATTAATAAAAAACTTTATTTTAAATGGCACTGAAGAAGTTGTGCATTTCAATCACAAACAGCTTTAAAATCAAAAGACTTAGGACTGTGTCATGAAAACAGTTAAATAAAGTATAAAATAGAGGTATAAAATGTATTTTAAATGTTGATAAGTATGCTAGCATAAAAAAGATGACGATTGAATTAGATTGGTTGAATGTGAATGATACTAACATTTCAGTAGATTTATTGTGAGAGGAATGGATGTACTGTGAATATAATTTAATTATAAAATGGATTAACCATTGATAAATTCCTGGCAGTCTTAAAAAAACATCTCTGCAGATGCTTACATAGTTAAGGTTAATATGTAATTATCTCTAGCTATTATATAAATAAATCAAAATAGAAAACCCATGAGATTACACATTAAAACAGCATTTGCCTAAAATTGCCTAACCAAAATAATAATAATTTGACACTTTCGAGTTTGCAAGCGTTCAACGTTAAATAAAATACGCACAACATTTACATCGACAAAAATGGCTATTATCTTTAAATATCAATAAGTGCTCTTACACCTAGGCCGATCAAACCCTAAAAATCCGTTATTTAATTGATAATGTAAGTGTACCAAAAGTTGCATCTCAAATGGACCTGGGTGTTGTTATCACTAAAGACCTTAAATGGTCTACTAATATTAACTCAACAAACGTGTATTTAAGACATTTACATAGTATCCAGTTGCTGTCAAGAAATTTATAAATCGCATATTAGACCTAAACTACGTATAATTTGCTGAAAATGTTTGGAACCCTAACTTTAAAAAAAAGACATTGTATGTTGAGAAAGGGTTCAAAGAAGGATTACAAAAATGCCATCTGAACTTCCTATAATGAAAGGTTGAAGAAAATGAGTCTCACATTTTTGGATACGAGAAGATTAAGAGGCGATCTAATAGAAGTCTACAAAATAATAAATAATAAATATAAAAGCCCAATGCTTTTGCAAATGCCAATATTGATTTAGAATAAAAAAAAATTGCGCTGTCGTGAAAAAAATCGACATTGAAGGTGTGAACTCTAAAAGTGTCTATTTTCTTCAATTGAAGCTTCAAATTTGTAAATGTTGATCGTATCTTAGACCTAAACTAGAATTTGCTGTAAATGTTTGGAGCCCTAACTGTAAAAAATACATCGTATGTTTAGAAAGGGTTCAAAAAGGATAACAAAAATGCCATCTGAACTTCGATCACTATCCTATAATGAAAGTTTGAAGAAAATGAGTCTCACGTCTTTGGAGACGAGAAGATTAAAAGGCGATCCATGTAATAGAAGTCTACAAAATAATAAATAATAAATATAAATGCCCAATGCTCCTTACTTTCAATAAAAACGCACATCTCAAAGGCCATACACGGAAATTACTAAAAGACAAATCGAACAAAATTGTCAGAGACTCATTTTTTTTTTTCAAATAGAGTGGTCGAAGTTTGGAACCCTCTACCAAATCAGCTTGTTACTTCCGAAAATACAAATTTAAAAATCATCTCGATAAGTTTTTGAACTCGAATGGATTTTTGTAATCCTTCAAATATAAATAATTAAGAATTGTATGTACAAGTTAGACCCCTGGGCTCCGCCCATGTATTTTAAATAAATAAATAAAAAATAATTGTGTCGCCTAGTTCCAAATCCCGATCCAAGTCCATAAAACTCGCTTGTTCGCAAACCCGATTTTTCTGCTACAGACTTATATGCTTGATGGCGTTTAAACTCATTTAAACTTAATTTTGTTGATATTAAACAAAGTATTGAGATTAGAAACATGGACTTGTCGTTGTTTGTTTCTAAATATGGCTTTTATCATAGTGCAATTGTCAGTTTTTGGAACTAACACTGATTTTCAATATTTTTTTACGGCGCACTTGGCGGTATTTGGAATAATTCAAGTATAAGGCATCGTTTGAAAACATTCTTAGAACCAGAAAATATTTTATCCTCGTTTTTTATTATACATATTGTGGACTTATCGGGATTTGGAACTAGGCGACTAAATTGATCATATACTCAAGCGTCGATTGAATGAATAAAAAATAAATTTATCACAAATATAGACATGAAAGCTCACCGTATTAGCGAAAGCTTTTATAGTGCGTGCGTCTCGTGCCGACAGTCGATACGATAGATAGCGAGCGACAAAACCAACGTTACACGTCTGAAAATCCATATTATATGAATTACATTTTGTGAACGAACACTTTCACATTAATTTTCAGCCACGTTTCAGTAACACTCGCGTGAAAAATACTACGTGGAAGTCGATCGGGGAAAAAAAAAAAAACACCGGATCGCGCGCGTCTCACTTTCGCAACGGTCTACACTGGACTGAGTTGTGTGTCGGTGTACCAAAGCTCATGCGCCTTTCTACAGGCAGAGTCAGCACGAGAGGAATAGAAATATATTTTAGACCGGAAGTAAGAGTGGGACGACACAAAAACACGGCAGCGATGCAACAAAACATGTGGTTCTGTGCTGGAGTGGTTTTGTGTGTCTATTGGACCGCTTTACTTCTGTATGTATGTGATTTAACACGGTGTGATAGAATGTTACGAATTTATGACGGTTTACGCTCATTATGTCACTAATTTCGATTTAACGGTGCGAGCATTCCGGTTTTTTTTTTTTTGAATGCATACAATATATGTACATACATGTGTATAAGAATGCACTCTAGTAAAACATTATGCGTGTTAATGTGATAGTACTATGGAACCGCGGACCAGCATTGTGTGAAAAAACCAGGCTTTTATACATTTATATGAAACACCCGTTGAATATAAACGGAGCGGTTTCTCATCACCGGTACTGTGAGTGTTTTTGTGGGTGAGTATGTACATATCATCATCATCATCATTTTCAGCCGCTCACCATCCACTGCTGGATGAAGGCATCTCCAATCCTCTTCCATTCCTGTCTGTCTTGAGCAATCTACACCCATTTGACTGCACACATTCTTATTAATTTATCAGCCCATCTTCCACTTGGGCCACCATGCTTTCTTTCACATCCTCTCGGATATACCATTCCAGTACTTATCGCGTCCATCTGCCATCAATTCATCTCGATATGTGTCCAGCCCATTGCCACTTGGTCATACTTCTTACCCATGTATGTTTTTTGCGATCTCTTCTTGTTATGCCAAGCATACATATTTCCATGCTTCTCTGGGTGCACTGGATCTTTCGTAGCATTCTTGAATTTAGCGTCCAAGTTTCACATACATACGTCATAACAGGCAGTACGCATTGGTCGTACGCCTTCTTCTTTAAGCATAGCGGAATGTTGGAATTAAAAACTATGTTCATTCTTCCAAAAGCACTCCACCCTAGTTTCATTCTTCGTTTTATTTCTTCTTCTTTACATCCAGTCATATTCACCAATTGTCCTAGGTATAAATAACTATCAACTATCTCTACAATATGATTATCTACTGTGACTACGTTTTGCTTGCAGAATTCATAAAACAATGTACATACATATATGTGTATTTAATAGTTTCTGTATAGACGGCGCTTTATAATACAACAACGTAACAACTAAGGATTTATATGTTCAAATATAAGAGATCTCGCATTATTGGCGTTGGATCATAGTGCAAGCGCTCACTGCTCCGACCTGGTGATCTCGGGTTCAAATCCCACTCGTCTTTTAATCATTTACCTCGTCGCGCGTTATCAGCAGACAGACAGACAGATGGATTTGGGCTATTATATATATAATATATGTGTATGTATGTAGTTACATGCGAATCAGTAGATTTACAAAATAGATTTGAAAATATTATATTTAATAAAACTAGTCACAGTAGATAATCATATTGTAGAGATAGTTGATAGTTATTTATACCCAGGACAATTAGTGGATATGACTGAATGTTAAGAAGATGAATGAAACTAGGATGGAGTGCTTTTAAAAATAAGGCATACGACCAATGCGTACTGCCGGTTATGACGTATCGATGTGAATGGTGGATGCTAAATTCAAGAATGCTACGTAAGATCCAGTGCACACAGTGAAGTATCGAAAGATGTATGCTCGGTATAACAAGAAGAGATCGTACATAATACGAATACATGGGGATGAAGTGTGACCAAAGTGGCAGATGTAGCGGAACGTATGAAAAAGTTGTAGTGGACACAGCGAGATGAATGGATGGCAAATGGACGCGAGAAGTACTGGAATAGTATCCGAGAGGATGTGAAAGAAAACAAGGTAGACCGTGTGGAAGATGGGCTGATGAATTGAGAAGAATGTGTGGAGTTAACTGGATGCAGATTGCTCAAGACAGACAGGAATGGAAGAGGATTGGAGAGGCCTTCATCCAGCAGTGGATGGTGAACGGCTGAAAATGATGATGATATTGATCTTTGTATGTATAGATCCATATGGATATCGTGACCTTAAATGCTGTATAATTTTGTTGCATGTACTATTAAAATTGAGGACAGTTCTGAGGAGTATAATATTGATTATAATGATAATAAAATTTTAGCTACTGCGTAGTTTACGAGTGCAAAAATGTAACAAATTGCATAATATTTAACTACTCGATCCTCACATTGGCACATATTCCATGTGTACATAATATGTTATATAAAATGTGTAGTCAATCGATCTTGTTCTATTTTTTACACATTCAGACTAAACAAAAAATGCTAAAATTTATCCGTTCGCTGTTCGGTTCGTCGGTGTGTACGCAGCATTAGATTCCCTCTTCTCTCTCTCTCGCTCTCTCTTTGCAATTTATTATAAAAATGAATTCTTGAATAAAATGAAACATAAATTCACTTTTTTTACTGTATGTATATGACCGCATTTTATTTGTAATATAATAATAATAATATCCATTTTTTTTTAATTGCAGGTCAAAGAACCAATATAATTTTATGTCAATTAGGAAAGTTCTTCATAAAATTAATTTTCTTATTTATTGTAGTTGAGTCATTTGCAGATCCGTCAAAAATAGCGGAAAATGATCAAACTGTATTTTTGATTATATACTGAATGTTCATAAGTCCATTAGTTATTTTTAGCCTAAATGAAAATCTCAAATGCATAATAAAACGTTTCGCACATTCGCCGCTGTTTATTTAATACGGTAAAATTAGGCACGACAGTATACCTTTCGTCGAACGATATATAAATAAATAAAACTCTAGATTGAAAAAAAAGGTTAAATGAACATAATTCCGATCGGCGCCATTTTTCATCCGAGCGCGCGAAATCGTAAAAGTTTAATGAAAACATTTAACGCAAACGCCACGGCGAGATCAAAAGAAATAAATTAAGAAGCATTTAAACCCGTTGCCATAAAATAATATTAATATTTACACAATGCGGGGCCCCTAAACAACCAGAAACGGCCCTTTGATAAATTTAACACACACGCAAACAAAAATACACATTAACGACACATATGCAGGTTTTACGATCGCGAGAAATTATTAGAGATTTTTTTATAGTCGTCCGACAACTCGTGTATCACACGAAATGCATCATTATAACAGGACTTGTCGCATATACTGAAATTTTATGTTCCTCGGTGCTCTTTTGTGCCGTAAATCATGTGTCATCCTCTTTTAAAAATCGCCTCGACGAGCTTTTTGACCGGTGGATGAGAGCTTTTTATTGTTAAAATGAAAGGATGCGTGTTGTACAATTAAACTCGTGACATCCCTAGACTGACGAGGAAAACTTCCCAAACTTGGGTGATCACAAAAAACATGAGTATACATAATATACAAATTGTTGCTTTAAAATGAAGGTGTACGACCAATGCATACTGCCAGTTATGACGTATGGATGTGTCCAATACGCACAGAAAAGCATGGAAAGATGTATGCGCAGTATAACGAGAAGAGATCCTAAAAGGAATACAGGGATAAGAAGCATGACCAAGGTGGCAGATATAACGGCAGGAGTGAGAATGATGAATTATTATTGTTTATATAAAATTTTTAGATCATAAATCATAGTTGCATGCGATTAACCAAATACATTAACACAATTAAGCAACTAAAGTAGGCTTAAAAATTAATTTTAATAAAACTAAAATTATGTTTTATGAATTTTGCACGCAAAACGTAAGTCACGGTAGATAATCATACCCTAGAGATAGTTGATAGTTATTTATACCTAGGACGATAGGTCAATATGACTTGATATAAAGAAGAAGAATGAAACTAGGATGGAGTGCTTTTGCAAGAAATGAACATAGTTTTTAAATCCAACATTCCGCTATGCTTAAAAAATAAGGCAAACGACCAATGCGCACTGCCAGTTATGACGTATGGATTCAAGAATGTTACGTAAGATGCATTCCACACAGAGAAGCATGGAAAGATGTATGCTCTGTATAACGAGAAGAGATCGTAAGTGGAATACATGGGTATGAAGTTTGACCAAAGTAGCAGATACATATCGCAGAACGTGTGAAAAAGCTGAAGTGGACACATAGCGACAAAAATGGATGGCAAATGGACGCAAGAAATACTGAAATAGTGGGAAGATGGGCTGATGAATTGAGGAGAATGTCAAGTCAACTAGTAGTAGATTGCTTAAGACAGACAGGAATGTATGCGGATTGGAGAACCTTGCGTACTGCCAATGATTAAATTCTTTTAGTATTTAATTTACAAAACTTCTTTATAACGAAAGGTTTGCATTTATAGTACAACGTACGCGAATAACTAATAGCAATTTTCAAATAAAATTATTCCCATAAAATATACATTTATTTGATATTGAGTTTAATATTGAAATATAAAATTTAATAGATCAAAAAAATAAGTGCAAGATTTGATTGAATATTACAGTACATACAATTTCACACAAACATTTGGAGAAACATAGTTAAAATTAATATAACGCTATCGTACAGAAATTTATCGTTCGATTGAATGATAAATTGATTCATTGCAATCGAAACTGTATATTAGACATTCGTATAGTGTTTCATTTTTGTACACGACACACTTTGAGAGTCGGTATTCCACAGTTGGGTGAAATAAAAGTTCCATCCTTTGGCGATGAATAGATCCTGTTTTGTGATGGAATAGAATTCACATTCTCTTTTTATTTATTTTTTGTTGTATCGAAGCTAACAAACACGAAACACGTTGTCGTGGATCGTATGTCGTTCACGTTCCTCAAAAGACCGTGCGGTTTCGTGTTACAAGACAGGTAGCATCGCGTATATTTCGATAAAACTCATTGCCTTCCTATGCGGTGTCCAATTCCAATTTCAGTATATGACATCTAAAAAAAAAGAAGAAGAAGGTTTTTATATACCTATACGTAATGTGAAAGAAAAAATAGCCATAAGGGTTCCTTAATAATAAGTAGCGTGAGACTCGTTTCGAAGCACTGTATTATGGTAGTTTGGCACGGATTCAACTACTTCCGGAAAACTTAATCTTTTAGCCGGAATATAAGGCGCTATAATTGAATTGGAACCGTATTGTTACATTTATACACGACTGGCTATAGTACCCGGCGTTGCCTGATGCATATATTATTAATATTAAAACGGCAAACTGTATGTAAATTGACTGCCAATATTCAATTAGCCGGAGCCATGTTATGTATTGGAGGTTGAGGAACAGAGAACAATGAGAAAACAGCACTTGATGTTATGATGATCGTTTGTTTATTTATTGATTTCACAATGGTTCATTTGGTGGCACAATTACAGTAAAATATAAAGATTTAGCAAGTCGCTATACCGGTTAGTAGTATGAAGGTCAACTTGGAGTGATCGAATGCATGAGTGATTGAATGACGTAAGAATTTACGTCTGAGTGTGACTGTTGACTGGAGGAGTATGACTGGAGGAGTGGCTGTTCTCCGACCTTTACATCTACATATATATAAACTTAAGGGGTTAGAGAGGCGAGAGGAAAACAGCTGATACCTGGGTCGATTGCAATTGGTCAAATAGGTCGCCTGCTTTGCACTGTCGAACCTGATTGGTCAGCGTCAACTTAGACTGAGGGGAATAGAGGCAGGGGGTTATGTGTTGCGATCTGACTCATATCCGGGCTGTACCGAATCTTAGCTAAATGCGCAGAAAACAACAATGTATGACTCAACCATTGCGCTTATACTTACTGAATCTGATGCAATAGTACGTGGAGACGTAACAGCCATCAAAACTTTGTATGGCAACTATCAGAAAGAAAAACGTTATATCTCACTTAACCACGCAAGATCATAAGCAAGTACCTCTGTAAAGTTTGGTGCTGATTTGTCAAACGGTGATGGAATGTAAAATAAACAACCACACAGAAATATAGATAGGTAAATATGTACATATATAGACAAATATCGCACATCCCATAGAAATAAATAAATGTATCGTTTGTCAGAATATGTGTAATGAATACTATGTAGTGTAAACCCGTTGAATACTCTAAGCAACAAAAAAAATACCCAGAGCGGAGATTGGTCAATCTTTACTAAGTTTGACCCACTGATTTCGAATCTGTTGATATGCTCTCGTTTATGAGATATTCGCGATTTAAAAAATGTAAAAAAATATCCATTTTTTTTGGCTTTTGCAGTCTATAAATCAAAATATAGCATCGCTGTGCTCAAAGTGAATATTGAAATTAATAGTCAGATACTTTTCCTATTGATTGTGATTTTTTATTGCTTTGAAATTAATTATCTAGCGAATTTTTAAAGTCAGAAATATAGTTTTTTTTACATTTTTTTTTCCTGTGTTATTTGGCGTTTATTTCGAGAGTTTTTTTTATTTCACCACGTTTATAATGATTGGTTTTCTATCTAAACGTACTAATTCTAGCGGCAAATGATTTTAAACCACGTTATGAGATGTTCTCGGTGGCGCGGTATCAACCGTACCTACTGTCGGTGAGTATAAATGTGTATAAATGTGTATGAGCGTTATCAGCAGATTGATAGACAGACAGACAGACGGAATAGGGGCTATTATGTATATGATTTATAGGCATACATATTTTCTATCATCATCATTTTCTGCTGTTCACCATCCTGGATGAAGTCCTCTGCAATCCTTTTCCATTCCCGTCTATCTTGAGCAACCTACATCCACTTGACTCCAAACATTTCAATTCATTAGACCATCTTCCACTCGGTCTACCTTGCCTTCTTTCACATCCTCTAGGATACCAGTCCAATATTTCTCGAGTTCATCTGCCATCCATTCTTCTCGCTATGTATCCACTTCAACTTGTTCACACGTTCCACTATATCTGCCACCTTGGTCGTGCTTCTTACCCACGTATTCCTTTTACGATCTCTTCTCGTTATACCGAGCATACACCTTTCCATGCTTCTCTGTGCGCTCTGGATCTTACGTAGCATTCTTGAATTGAGCATCCACGTTTCCACATCCATACGTCATAACTGGTTGTATGCCTTCATTTTTAAGCATAGCGGAATATCGGATTTAGTAGACATTTAGAGATAGATAAAAATTCATTTTAATACACCAAATATACGAACGACTCGCAATCTCGCAGTGAAATTGGCCTCGTTTCCATTGGCCACCTGGTAGTTTAGTTTCGCCGCGCGTCTGTTCCGGTCAGGTAAAAACATCGTCTCTAATTTATACTTAAGGCAAATTTATGGTAGGTCTTGTCCTCCTCTTGCTCGGCTAAATTATGTCCTCCAGATTTCCAGTGTCCCGTTTAGAGTCGCATACACACACACACACACCCTACCACTTTATATCTGACCATCGTACATAAATCGCGAGAACGCGGCCACCAAACTCGCTGGTGACGATGGACCGCCTCTTCCTGAAATGTGGGTGAAGAAAGCTTTAAATAAGCTTGATGTATGCACGCGTGAGTGCTTTCCGAACGCGAGCTCATATTTTTCACGGCAAAGCTATCCGATAATAATAATTACTGGTGGAAAATTGGTGCCAAACCACAAGCTTTTACTTCAGCGGGAAATTGTATGAAGAAGACTCGTAAATTATTTTCAGCCGTTCACCACCCACTGCTGAATGAATCTTGAGCAATCTGCATCCAGTTACTTAACATATTCTTCTCAATTCATCAGCCCACCGTCCACTCGGTCTACCTTGCCTTCTTTCACATCCTCTCGGATACCATTCAAGTTTTTCAAGTGTCCATCTGCCATCCATTCTTCTCGCTATGTTTCTATGTTTCACACATTCCGCTATTAGTCATGCTTCTCACCCATGTATTCCTTTTACGATCTCTTCTTGTTATACTGAGCATACATCTTTGCATGCTTCTTTGTGTGCATTGGATCTTACGTCATAATCATTTTCAGCCGTTCACCATCCACTGCTGGATGAAGGCATCTCCAATCCTCCTCAATTCCTGTCTGTTTTGAGCAATCTGCATCCAGTTACTTAACATATTCTTCTCAATTCATCAGACCGTCGTCCACTCGGTCTACCTTGCTTTCTTTCACATCCTCTCGGATACCATTCCAGTATTTCTCGTGTCCATCTGCAATCCATTCTTCTATGTATGTGTCCACTACAACTTCTAACTATGTATGTGTCCACCCAAGTATTCCTTTTACGAGCTCTTCTTGTCATACCAACTATACATCTTTCCATGTTTCTCTGTGTGCACTGGATCTTACGTAGCATTCTTGAATTTCTCGCTATAAATTCGGCGGAACGTGTGAAAAGTTGAAGTGGCAATGGGTTGGACACGTAGCGACAAAAACGGATGGATGCGCGAAATACTGAAATGGTATCCGAGAGGATGTGAAAGAAAGCAAGGTAGACCGAGTGGACGGTGGGCTGATGAATTGAAAGGAATGTGTGGAGTCAACTAGATGTTGTCATGTATTGGAGGTTGAGGAACAGAGAAAGATGAGAAAGCAGCACTTGATGTTATGAAGATCGTTTGTTTATTGATTTATTTCACAATGGTTCATTTGGTGGCACAATTACAGTAAAATATAAAGATTTGTATGTTAGTGCGATTCGGAAATTGCGTAATTAACGGTATAGCAAGTCGCTATACCGGTTGATCGAATGTATGATTGATCGTACGTATGAGTTAGTTGAATGACTGAAGCGAGTACATCTGTGTGTGACTGTTGACTGGAGGAGTGAGCTGTTCTCCGACCTTTACATCTACATATATATGTATAAACTTACGGGGTTAGAGAGGCGAGAGGAGCTTTGAAGGAAATCGGCTGATCCCTGGGTCGATTGCAATTGGTCCGCAGTGTCGCCTGATCTGACTGTCGAACCTGATGGGTCAGCGTCAACTTAGACTGAGGGGAAGAGAGGCGGGGGGTTATGTGTCGCGACCTCTGACTCATATCCGGGCTGCACCGAATCTTGGCCAAATACGCAGAAAACAATGTATGACTCAACATTCGTCCATACCATTGCGCCATAGTTATTGAATCTGACGTAATAGTTCGTGGAGACGTAACAATGTAGGTAGATTGCCCAAGACAAACAGGAATGGAAGAGGATTGAAGAGACTTTCATCCAGCAGTGGATGGTGAACGGCTGAAAATGATGATTAAACAATATTAGAAGAAAAATTTCAGCAAATCGTTTTTTTTTTTTCAAATATTTCTCGTTTTTCTGCAGCTCTTCATATGTACATACAAGAAGTACAATCGACGCATTATACAATTTTATTCACGACGAGTGGACTGATCACTTTTTTTTTTCTCAACAATACGAAAAATAAACTTCGATCGATTTACATAAATTAAGCTTTGTTATTGAGTTTGCAAAATTTATCGTCGACAATTTGACTAGATTTTTAAAGCGTGTCGAAGAACTTTTCGCCGAAAATATGAAATTCCACAAAAGTCGAGGAACGGGAAGACGGGCTTTATGTTGCCAAACAAAAATTACGCAATCTGCGAAAAAAAAGTTGCCTCGAAGAATTAATGAAGTTTCACGCGCGAACTAATTTCTTCGACGTCACAATTTCCCTGAAATATCTAATAAAGTACACTTCCGTATAATATTAAGAGTGCGGATGTGAATTTGCGGAATAGTGATGGACTAAGTCGACCGCCCAGGGTGCTTTTATAGCTTTGGTGACATTTCCAGAAGGGAAATAACATTTTCTTCGGCAACATTGACGCATTTTCCTTTCAGACTGTTCGTTCTTATTGCATTACTGGGTCATGTATTGTAGTTGTTTTCATTTCGTCTGGTTCGCATTGATTGGCGCGGGAAATTCGACTAATCCGTTGACACAAAGAATATACGGAAGCACTTTCGTTGTGAATTTCAATTTGACTACACTGCTTAGTGGATAGTTTTTATTATAGTTAATAACACTTATAAACGATTACTCTCTATATTAATTGTGGAAATACTGTCATGAAATGTTATCTTAAAAGTTGACAAAATAACAACGACACTGACGCAACTGAAGAATACCAATATTGCAATCACAAATATCTTTCAAATTACAAAACTTTTGTGATAGACTGACATTTCATTCACTGTTAATAACACTGTGCAAAAAAAAAACGGAGCGGAGACTAGTCAATCTTTACTAAGTTTGACCCACTGAATCTGGGTATGATAATGAAATTTGTTGTTTAGATCTTGTTTATGAGATATGAGCGTTTAAAAAAATTGACAATTTTACCTTTTTTTTTTTTACTTTTGCGGTCTGTACCTCAAAATTTAGTGCTTTTGTGTTGTGATATTTTTTTCGATTAATTGTGATATTTAAAAGCACTAAAAAAAAAAAAAAATTAGTTATTTACGGCATAACACTGAGAAGAAATCCGAAAGAAAAAAAAATATCTTTGATTTTTTAAATTTTCTAGACGATTACATATAAGTATTTTAAAACTTTTAAATATAACAATTAATATCAAAAACATCTGAGTATTGCTTCCAATACTCATTTTTAACAAAAAAGTACTAAATTTTGAGTTACAGACCGCAAAGTTCAAAAAAATGGCAAAATTGTACATTTTTTTAAATGCTCATATCTCATAAACAAGAGCTAACCAACAAATTTCATTATGATATTCGGATTTAGTGGGTCGGAATTAGTAGTAATTTTTCAGTCTCCGCTCCGGTAACTCAAAAACGTGATTTTTTTGTTGCTCAGTGTATGTAATCTAAAAAAATATGAAATATAGTCACTGTATGAAAATATTGTGGAATACACAAGCAATATGTTTCACAACGAAAAATGCCTGTTATATATAAAAATTGCCTCCTTTGCATATGGAGCAACCCTGTATACAATAGTTTATAGGTGAATGCAAAAATAGCGAAAAAAATTTGATATGTTTACGCGTATCGCATGTCACATTACCGGACTACGTGGTGCGTGAGAGAGTTCGCTCTGAGCTTTCCAATTACGTTGAAACACTCTCAAAGCTTTGTACGACTGAGCTTTTTTAACGGAATTGCAACAAATACGATTTTCATAGACACGTTTGTGCATTATGAATGTTTTTCCGTAATGCTGTTACGTCTCCACGAACTATTACGTCAGATTCAATAAGTATGGACGAATGTTGAGTCATACATTGTTTTCTGCGCCAAGATTCGGTGCAGCCCGAATATGAGTCAGAGGTCGCGACACATAACCCCTTGCCTCTCCTCCCCTCAGTCTAAGTTGACGTCGACCAATCAGATTCGACAGTGCAAAACAGGCGATCTATTGACCAATTGAAAGACCAGACTTCCTTCTTACATCCTCCCAAACCTCAGCCCCCCTTAAGTTTACAAATATATGTTTACAAACAATATTAACCGACACGGACGTATACTCTCCTAAACTATAATAACAGTTGCCAACACGCAACTTTTCCAAATTATACCAACACAAAAACCTTTATATTTTACTGTAATTGTGCCACCAAATGAACCATTGTGAAATCAATCATTAAACAAACGATCATCATACCATCAAGTGCTGTTTTCTCATTTTTTTTTGTTCCTCAACCTCCAATACATAACAATGCTCCACTAATTAAAAATGTTGCACCCATTCTTTCTTTAAAAATTCAAACTGATTTGCAACTGAAACACAGAAAATTTAACTGAATGGTAAGAATTGAAAATCCCCAATGACATAGGTGTAATATATTCCTATTGAAGATTAGTTAACTTGTACAAGCTTCCGATTAGTATATGTACATATTTGCATTTGTACTATATCACAGCATATTCGTATATCACCATCATCATTATTTTCAGCCGTTCACCATCCACTGCTGGATGAAGGCCTCTCCAATCCTCTTCCATTCTCGTCTGTCTTGGGCAATCTGCATCCACTTGACTCCACACATTCTTCTCAATTCATCAGCCCATCTTCCACTCGGTCTACCTTGTTTTCTTTCACATCCTCTCGGATACCATTCCAGTACTTCTCGCGTCCATCTGCCATCCACTCTTCTTGCTATGTGTCCAGCCCATTGTCACTTCAACTTTTTCACCCTTACTGCTATATCTGCCACTTTGGTCATACTTCTTACCCATGTATTTCTTTTGCGATCTCTTCTTGTTATGCCAAGCATACATCTTTCCATGCTTCTCTGTGTGCACTGGATCTTTCGTCCAAGTTTCACACCCATACGTCATAACTGGCAGTACGCATTGGTCGTATGCTTTCTTTTTCTTTTTTAAGCATAGCTATTCGTATATGTACATAAATCGTAAATTTTTATGTGTATATTTTACTCAAACGTACGCACTCGGAATGCTTTGAATATTTTCACGTACGGTACGGGATTTTTACTATAATACTTTATTTGAATAGTGACTAGTCTTAGGTTCAAAACTCGTAATAAATTAGATAATCCCGTACATGTTCTTTCATAATGCATATTAAATAGGAATATTATTACGAGACGTGGTATCCCCACGTGTTGCTCAACGAGCCAAGGCGAATCCCAGAAAACTTGTCGCCGATGTTCAATTTATCAATTCATTGTGCTAATGAAAATGATCGACCGCCAGATTATAATTCACAATGGTCGACTTAATCCGGGAGAGTTTGAATAATTCATTTAAATACAGAAATTAAGCGTTGAAAATTCCCCAAAAAATAATTAGATACTAGGCCGTTGGCTCGTTAGCGCTAGGAAAATGGGGGGCGGCACGTGTGAAACGACAAAACTGTATACAGGAGGGGTTGAAATACACGTGTCGCCCCGGGGCGGCAACTCCTGGTTTTTTTTGGAACTGGGGACGCCCCTGTGACCCGTCGTTTCACTTAATTTAGATGAATGGTTCTCAAGTTGAAGCGTCTATTCGTAGGGCGCGTCGTTTGAATGCAGGCGTGTGCGTGCGCACGAGAGACGTAAAAAACTGCCACTTCCGGTTGATTGATTGCGACGAAAGTTCTACCACACATTAACAATATTATAAGGATTATAATGCACGAGAGAAAATCCCGATCTAAATATATCGAGATCGAGAAGATAATCTCGAACGAAATGCGAACGCTAAAGCGCACTCGTGTGAACACACTGCTTTGGTATAATTTTTTTTTAACAAAATACACGTAACACAGTTTAATTGTATTACAATCAAACAGAGTTAGGTTAATAACTAATTTGACATTTTAAATTTATAGGATTTCAATATAAATTTAAATACTTGACAATGACATACATACATAATATACAACTTCATGATTAACGAGTTTTTTTCATACAAATTACCTATAAGTACCAATAGTTGATAGTTATTTATACCTACATACATAGGACAATTGGTGAATATGACTGGTTATAAAGAAAAATAATGAAACTACATAGGATGGAGTGCTTATGAAAGAATGAACATTGTTTTTAAATCCAACATTCCGCTATGCTCAAGAAATAAGGCATACGAGCAAACGCGTACTGCCAGTTATGACGTATGGATGTGAAACTAAATTCAATTCTGCTAAATGCTAAATTCAAGAATGTTGCGTAAGTTCCAGTGCACACAGAGAAGCATGGAAAGATGTATGCTTGGCATAACAAGAAGAGATCGCAAAAGAAATACATGGGTAAGAAGTATGACCAAAGTGGCAGATATACATAGCAGTACGGGTGAAAAAGTTGAAGTGGCAATGTGAAAGAAAGCAAGGTAGACCGAGTGGTCGATGGTCTGATGAATTGAGAAGAATGTGTGGAGTTAACTGGATGCAGATCTCAAGACAGACAGGAATGGAAGAGGATTGGAGAGGCCTTCATCCAGCAGTGGACGGTGAACGGCTGAAAATGATAAACTACCTTCAATGGCAGCAACATCAATCTCAGGCAACTCAATAATGACGTATGGATGTGAAACTTGGATGCTAAATTCAAGAATGTTGCGTAAGATTCAGTGCATACAGAAGATGTATGCTTGGTATAACGAGAAGAGATCGTAAGAGAAATACATGGGTAAGAAGTATGACCAAAGTGGCAGATATAGCAGAATGGATGGCAGATGGACTCGAAAAATACTTGAACGGTATCCAAGAGGATGTGATAGAAAGCAAGGTAGACCGAGTGAACGATGGGCTGATAAATTGAGAAGAATGTGTGGAGTCAAGTGGATGCAGATTGCTCAAGACAGGCATGAAGGGAAGAGGATTGGAGTCAAAAAAATAAGGCATACTGCCAGTTATGACGTATGGATGTGAAACTTAATTCAAGAATGCTACGATTGATCCAGTGCACACAGAGAAGCATGTTAAGATGTATGCTTGGTATAACAAGAAGAGATCGTAAGAGGAATACATGGGTAAGAAGTATGACCAAAGTGGCAGATATACATAGCAGAATGGATGGCAGATGGACGCGAGAAATACATGAACGGTATCCGAGAGGATGTGATAGAAAGCAAGGTAGACCGAGTGAACGATGGGCTGATGAATTGAGAGGAATGTGTGGAGGCAAGTGGATGCAGATTGCTAAAGACAGGCAGGAATGGAAGAGGATTGGAGAGGCCTTCATCCACACTAACGTCAGTTTTATCCGACTTGATTTTACCGCAATTTTCTTTCTCAACGTAATTTACGTGACAGTTAAATTTACGATAGTACCCCCGTGGGTAAACAACGTCTGCCTAGTCGGCAATTATCCGCGTCTTGCAATCTGCACGCGAAAACAACACAATTAAAAGCTAGATTAATTAATTGCGAACGGGAAGACACGCGTTCTTTTCACAAAATTCAAAATTTGAGAAGTGCTATATTTAACCGTCGCAATTTCTATAGAAAACGAGCACATTTCGACCTTATGAAATTGTGTCAGCGTGTCTCAAGTACACGTCAACACGACGAGGAATGAATAATGGGATCTGGAGCTGATCTCAGCTCTTTTGACGCTTCGTCCGGGTAAAAGGGAACCACACAGATTTCGATCGATCGTTTCAAACGTGTAAGGCTTCGTGGAATTGAATTGACTTTTCCCTATGGGGAAGTTCCACGTAACACACACAAAGTTTGAAGATAGCTTTGACAATTTTGTTGTAAATAAAAATTCAACTACACAGCTTTATATTAATTTTAGAGTAAGAAGTATGACCAAAGTGGCAGATATAGCAGAACGTGAAAAAAAGTTGAAGTGGACACATAGCGAGAATAATGGATGGCAGATGGTCGCGAGAAATACTGGAATGGTATCGGAGAGGTTGTGAAAGAAAGCAAGGCAGACCGAGTGGAAGATGGGCTGATGAATTAAGAAGACTATGTGGAGTCAAGTGGATGCAGATTGTTCAAGACGAACAGGAATATAAGAGCATTGGAGAGGCCTTTATCCAGCATTAAGCATCCAGCAGAATAAATAAAACAAAAAATGAAACTAGGATGGAGTGCTTTTGGAAGAATAAACACTGTACTGCCAGTTATGACGTATGGATGTGAAACGTGGATGCTAAATTCAATAATGCAACGTAAGATCCAGTGCACACAGAGAAGCATGTAAAGATGTATGCTTGATATAACAAGAAGAGATCGTAAGAGGAATACATGGGTAAGAAGTATGACCAAAGTGGCAGATATTGCGGAACATTTGAAAAAGTTGAAGTGGCAATGTGCAAGAAGAATGAATGGCAGTCGGTCTGGAATGGTATCGGAGAGGATGTGAATGAAAGCAAGGTAGACTGATGAATTGAGAAGAATGTGTGGAGTCAACTGGATGCAGATTGCTCAAGACAGACAGTAATGTAAGAAGATTGGAGAAGCCTTCATCCAGCAGTGGATGGTGAACAGCTGAAAATGATGATGATTCATTTTAGAAAGACTGTTACAAAAGATCATTATGAAAGAAGAAAATTTCGATAACAAAATCATCACTGACACAACGGAAGAAATTGTGCATTTCAGTACTAATCTAAAACATAAATATCTTTCAAATTACAAAACTTAGGACATTGTAATAAAAACAGATTAGCAAAATAACCTCTTGGGATAATTAATAAAATCAAAACATTAATGTTTTTCCTTATGTGCAAAGTAAATTTAGAATATCTTCATCACACGCAACTTTTACAAAAATTCACTCGAAAAGAAGAAAGACAGTACTTTAATTGATATAGACTTAAAAAAGTCTTAACGACTACATGAAAATAAAAATAGAAATATTGTATAATAAAATGATAGTACATTAAAACAGAAATTATAATGCGAAACAAAAAATGTCTGTTTCGCGTGGAACTTACCCATACCATTCATAGTCGAAACTTAATAGGAAGTTGGGTTTTATTTATTCCATTGTATCCCCGTTCTTATCGAAATGCCATTTTTCAACGCGTCTCTCCCCTTCAATCACTTTTGTGGACTTTTCTGCTTGATCTTTGATTGTATAATACATATATGTACATTGTATGTATTTAATATATTAAATTTTGTAGAGATACTAATGATCGACCCCTTATCACCCGCAGACTATCCTTCAACTCTCTCCAGTCATTGTTTCTCGGCCAACTGCAATTGACCATTGATTAATGATGTGTCTAAAGATGGACGAGAGTAATTAACGTAGGTTTAAATAAAGTACGGCGATTGAAAATTTAATGAAAATCGTTTACCCTTGCTTTAATTGAATGTATAATTATTATTAATTAACAAAATAAATAAGTACATTTTGCGAGATGGTGGTTTTCTACGACGAATTTCACTGCTCGGGTATTTAAATAGTTTAGTATTAAAAAAAAGTGCATAAAAATAATTGGTATCAAAAAACATACATATGTAAAAGTTTTGTATGTGTGTGTGTGTGTCAGTCGGTCGGGAACACTCGACACACTTCTTTTGTTTTTCTCGAAAGATTGAGGCTATTATTATTTACATTTAATATTGTTTTCCCGTAAACCGTAGTTACCAATATGCTTTGCCCATTCATCATATATGTATATAATAACCCAATTCCGTCTGTCTGTCTGGCCGTCTGCTAATAACGCTCGCCTCAACGCACACACTCTTCTCAATTCATCAGCCCATCGTCCACTCGGTCCACCTCGCTTACTTTCACATCCTCTCGGAAACCATTCCAATATTTCTCGCATCCATTCTTCTCGCTATGTGTCCCAGCCACGTTTTTCACACTATATTTGTCACGATCTCTTCTAGTTATACCGAGTATACATCTTTCCGTGCTTCTCTATGTACACTGGATCTTGCGTAACATTCTTGAATTTAGCATACACGTTTCACATCCATACGTCATAACTGCCAGTACGCATTGGTCATATGCCTTCTTTTTTAAACACAGCGGAATGTTGAATTTAAAAACAATGTTCATTCTTCCGAAAGCACTCCATCCTAGTTTAATTGTTCGTTTTATTTCTTATACTAGTTATATTAACAACTTCGATTGTTTTACTTGAATAATTCTACATTTAAAAACTATTGGCTAAATAGACTATTTTAAATAATCACCCCTTTACTACAAATTGGTTATCTATGTATGTATATATATAAAAATCAATGTCTGTCTGTCTGTCTCTTATAGGCTCCTAAACCACTCAACCGATCGCGATGAAACTTTCAGGACTTATTGTGATCATGCCGGGGATGGTTCCTGTGAAAAAAAATCGGGAAAAACGGAAACGGGAACGGGCCTGCTCACGCGTCAGAAAACGTACTAGGAACGGAAACGGGAACGGGATCGAGAACAGGATCGGGAACGGGCCTGCTCACGCGTCAGAAAACGTTCTAGGAACGGGAACGGGAACGGGATCGGGCATTGCATAGCATGCCGGGTCAGCTAGTATATATATATATATATAAATGAATGTCTGTCTGTCTGTCTGTTTGTTTGCCTCTTATAGGCTCCTAAACCACTCAACCGATCGCGATGAAACTTTCAGGACTTATTGTGATCATGCCGGGGATGGTTCCTGTGAATCGGGAAAAAACGGGAACGAGAACGGGTCTGCTCACGCGTCAGATAACGTACTACGAATGGGAACGGGAACGGGATCGCGACCGGGATCGGGAACGGGAACGGAATCGGGCATTGCAACGCATGCCGGGTCAGCTAGTAATCTATAATAATACTTCAGTGGCGAAAATACCCCAATTGCGAAATACGCCAATAGCGAAATACCCCAGTATAAAAATGTCCCAAGAGCGAAATACCCCAATAGCGAAATACCCCGAACCTAAAATATTACATTCGATAGTAAATTATATCGGTCGATTTGTCGTTTTTTGATTACATAACGACCCCGAACGCCTTCAGAGCCCAGGTCTTTCGGTTAACGGCGTTTTCGTGTGCGGTTTACTTTCGCTCAATTACCCCTCGCGATTAGCGGTCGTAAACATTTTGAGCCCAAAAACCCCAATCATCGACGCGTCCACCTGTGGATGACGTTTGCGAAATTCATTTAGAAACCACTCCTTTCGTCGATCGACACTTAATGACCCGAACGACCCTTCGACCCACCCTCGCGATTCGATAGACCCAGCCATGGTATGTACATAATTGCCGAAAATAATAAATCGGAGCCCACACAAAGAGAACATTGTTTCAGGCGAGTCATCTTCGGGTTTGTTTTTCGACACATTCGCGTCAAAGTTTTGCGAAAAGTTTCGCTCATTTCATCGCGCGAGGAAAAATATAATAGCCATCTCCCGACAAACTGCTGTTTCCTTCCATTCTTCAGCTGGAAAACTTCCCTCTATTATGACGGGGGAATCCTTTCAAAGTTTCTTTTATAGCGTCGGCATAAACATGAGACCCCGGCGGAAAAGATTTTCACCACTCCACGTTTTCCTTTCCCTGGGAAAATGTTAAAATATATAACATACTTATACGGATTGTATAAAAACAAAAATCTTTGTGTAACATACATACTTAGATGCAATAAAAACCGACTAAAATACGATCCTTGTGTGAATAAATAGTGTCACATCTACATGCATACTGTTTATATAATCATACATATTTATACCCAGGGCAGTTGGTGAATATGACTGGATGTAAGGAAGAAGAAATAAAACGAAGAATGAAACTAGGATGGAGTGCTTTTGGAAGAATGAACATAGTTTTTAAATCCAACATTCCGCTATGCTTAAAAAATAAGGCATACGACAAATACGTACTGCCAGTTATGACGTATGGATGTGAAACTTGGACTCTAAATTCAAAAATGCTACGAAAGATCCAGTGCACACAGAGAAGCATGGAAAGATGTATGCTTGGCATAACAAGAAGAGATCACAAAAGAAATACATGGGTAAGAAGTATGACCAAAGTGGCAGATATAGCAGTACGGGTGAAAAAGTTGAAGTGCCAATGGGCTGGACACATAGCAAGAAGTACTGGAATGGTATCCGAGAGGATGTGAAAGAAAGCAAGGTAGACCGAGTGGAAGATGGGCTGATGAATTGAGAAGAATGTGTGGAGTCAAGTGGATGCAGATTGTTCAAGACAGACAAGCATGGAAGAAGATTGGAGAGGCCTTCATCCAGCAGTGTATCGTGAACGGCTGAAAATGATGATGATGACATATATATGTATATATAATAGTCTAATTCCGTCTGTCTGTGGGTGTGTCTGTTTGCTGATAACGCTCGCTGGGGTAAACAATTAAAAAACCAAAACGTCGGGCGAGTGGGATTTGAACCCGAGATTACCGGTTCGGGACAGTGAGCGCAATATATGTAAATTATCAATAGGCTCACGACTTTGCTAAATTGTTACGTTGTTGTATTATAACGCGGCATCTATGCAACAACTATAAAAACTATCACCCACACAAACATACGTTGATATTCAACGGGCTTACACTAGTAGGTATATATGTATAATACTCCAATAGTCTTTAAATTGAACATTCCACTATGCTTAAAAAAAAAAAGTCATACGACCAATGCGTACTGCCAGTTATGACGTATGGATGTGAAACTTGGACGCTTGGACACGGAGAAGTATGGATAGATGTATGTTTGATATAACGAGAAGAGATCGTTAGAGGAATACATGGGTAAGAAGTATGACCAATGTGGCAGATATTGCAGTACGTGTGAAAAAGTCGAAGTGGACACATAGCGAGAAAAATGGATGGCAGATGGACGCGAGTAATACTGGAATGGTACCCGAGAGGATGTGAAAGAAAGCAAGTTAGAGCGAGTGGACGATGGGCGGATGAGTTGAGAAGAATGTGTGCAGTCAAGTGGATGCAGATTGCTCAAGACAGACAGGAATGGAAGAGGATTGGAGAAGTCTTCATCCAGCAGTGGATTGTGAACAGCTGAAAATGATGATAATACTCCAGTGGCGAAATACCCCAATAGCGAAATACATATGTACATACATGAATATACCGGTATATGTATGTACTTAAAATTAATGTAACATAAATTCAATCTCAATAAATTGCGATACAAATCGAAGACTCTGCATATACCTGGTGGAAAAAGGAAAAGCTCATTTTCATTCGTCAAAACAGCACTAATGTGACGGGCGTATTATCCAAAAAGCAAGGAAACGAATCATCAATCATAATCGCACCGCGTCAAAGAAATAACATAAATGCATTTACGAATGTGCAATGTTTTGTTAAATGTGTCGAAATACAAGTGTAGATTGTGTGTATCTGTTAGGCTTGTATTCGAATTACGAACGGGGCCGTAGGGCTGTTGATCTTAATCCGCTTACATTCAATCAACTGGTTTTTTTTTTTTTTTTTTTTCTTCTTCTTTTTTCTCCCATGGTTACGTGTAAATCCAATAAAACATATTCATGCGTGTATTTTCCGGGGAAAAATATTATACAGGTACATATAAATTCGCGTGTGCGTTTGAGGATTTAGGGAAAAATATCGAAGGTAGACAAATGAAAAATAAGGGATATGATAAAAAAGAAATTCTTTTACCGTATCTCAATCATAATACTATCTTTCAGTAAAGTACAGTCTATATAAATATATAGAAATAAAAATCTTATTCAAATTTTAAAGGCAGCCAAATGCAATTCTCTTCATTTAGGATCCTTCAATGCGCAAATTCCGTATATGATTGATAATCAAATATTGACTAATGTTTCCTCCCAATGTGATCTGGGTGTAACTATCACCAAAGATTTAAAATGGTCTGTGCACATCAACCAGTTAGTCAAAAAAGTAAATTCCTTTATATATATCATTAGATGTGTCTTCAAATCATTGGATGAAAATTTGTTGTTAAAAATATATAAGTCATATATCAGACCGAAATTGGAGTATGCATATAATGTTTGGAATCCCCATTTTAAAAAAGATATTCTATGTCTCGAGAGGGTCCAAAGAAGAATTACAAAAATGCCATCCGAACTTCGATCACTACCTTATCATGAAAGATTGAAAAGACTGAATCTCTCCACATTGGAGACGAGGAGATTAAGAGGTGATTTAATTGAAGTATTCAAAATAATAAATAATCATTATTCATGTGATATGACCAACCTCATTATGTTCAATGAGAACCCTCATCTAAGAGGTCATACTCTTAGACTCAAAAAAAAGAAAAATCAAATAAGATTGTTAGAGATTCATTCTTTTCAAATAGAGTGGTTCAAGTTTGGAATAGTCTTCCAGATTCAATAGTCACTTCAAAAAAAATGTTAATTTATATAAAAAATCAGCTAGATTTATTCTTAAAAACAATGGATATTTGTAATTCTTTAATAAATGGACCATTATTCATTTTATTTTTTTGTTTTTATCTTTATTTTTATTTTGTTTTTTTTATTTTTATTTTTTTCTTTTTTTTTTATTTTTTGTTTTTTTTTCTTTTATTTTTTATCTCTATTTTTATTTTTTCTATTTTTATTTTTTTTTTCTATTTTTATTTATTTTTTTTTTATCTCTATTTTTATTTTTATCTCTATTTTTTTTATTTTATTTTTATTTTTTTTTTTTTTTTTTTTTTTTTTTTCATTTTTTGGCAATACTGTCCTCTCATTCTTTCTTTTTTCATTTATAATACTGTTTTTTTTTTTTTTTGATTTTTAACTAAAACCAAACCCCATGGGCCTATCGGCTATGCCGCCTCTCCATGTAATTATTAAATAAAAATAAATAAATGGATATTTGCCAACATATATATAATAGCCCTATTCCGTCTGTATGTGTGTGTGTGTATGTATGCTGATAACGCTCGCCGATGTAAATAATTAAGAAAAAACCAGAAAGTCGCGCGAGTGGGATTTGAACCCGGTATCACCAATTCGATAGAGGGTGCGCTTACGCATTCAACCAAACTGGGTAATAACGGGCCTGCTACGATTTGACAATATAATATACTATAAAAACTATAAAACTATAAAAACTATTAAATACACATATACTCACTCACACATCCGTTGATATTCAACAGGCTTACACTAGTTATATATATATGTACATAGTAACCGAAATCCGTCCGTCTGTCCGTCTGTCCGTCTGTCCGTCTGTCCGTCTGTCCGTCTGTCCGTCCGTCTGTCTGTCCGTCTGTCCGTCTGTCCGTCAGTCCGTCCGTCTGTCTGTCTGCTGATAACGCTCGCCTAGGTAAATAATTTAAAAAAACCAGAACGTTGCGCGCGATTGTGATTTGAACCCGATATCACCAGTCCGAAACATTGAGCGCTTACGCTGTGATCCAAACGGTGCGATGACGGGCCTGCTGCAATTGGACAATATTAATTTCTCAATTGGCTCGCGACTTTCATAAAATGTTACGTTGTTGTATTATAACGCAACAACTATAAAAACTATTAAATTTAATATTATTTTTCAGTATGGGTGATGAGAACGCTCCGTTGAAATTCAACGGGCTTACGCTGGTAATCAAATAATTTGAAATTATTGGGAGGCTTAATTTTATGATTTATTTTCGATATGTAATTTTGTAAGAAAATTACATATCCAAAAGAATTATTTTGAAAAAACACTTTATATCAATACCTCAATAAGAGGATATTAATTTTTACAAACTCTTTTTTCCCATGTAAAAATAAAGCCCCTAGAACGTATTAATTACGCAATTTTTTTTTTTTACTTGCGGTTTTAATCTCTTCTCTCCTGAATAAAAAAAAAAATACAAAATTGTTTCCGCCGCTGCCGGTGAACAAAGGCGCTAGATAAAATATTCATAGAGGAAGAACGAAAGCTAAAATAAAACAAAATGAGAGGGAAAATTTTTAGCTTAAAGCGCTTAAACATTGTACAGTATTTATGAAGGCTTTGTCGTATTTTTTTTCGCATGTCAAACTGTGTCAAAAAGTATGACGGCTCCATTGAATAATAATATTTCAAAGAAAAATAGAAACAATCGTATGAATTTTTCTGGTGAATCGACTTTTTCAAATAAGTCCGACTCTCTTCCGTCAAATTATGCAAATTCTGCGTATGATCCACTTTTTTACAATCCAATTATATTTCAACTTACTAAATGCTTGGATATACATCATATATATGTATGTATACAAAAATGTTCAATTTATTTTCAATAGAGGACATGTCCCACTTTCAAACAAAACGTCTCATATATGACACGTACAAAAGAAAGGGCGACACTCAGTTAAAATTCTTCCGATTCGCATAATTGCCTCAATCTGGCGACGAACACGATTCAAACTCGCTGATGAGAAGAACTAAATAACCCTTGAAAAATTACCATCGTTACAATATTGTAAACCTTCATTCGAACAATTTAAGTAAATTGATGCAAATTCTACACAGATAAACGTACATATGTATGTATCTTCTTTAGCGAGGTCTTAAGTTAAAATGCGCAAATTCTATAATTCCTTTTTTTAAGGCTGAATGAGTTTAAATTTTTTACCTACAGAAGAAGAATGAGATTTTGGTTTATTTTTAAATAGGAAAAAAATATATTTCAATTGATTTCAACGAAGAGTGAGAAAACCACATATAAATATTCTAAAAACAAATAAAATTGTCTAAGAGCAAATCTCTCTATAAGTGAAATCGATATAGATAGCGATTTTAAATGACAAAAATCTCTAAAACATACTTGTTAGTGGAGATCTTTAAACATTTACTTTATTTATTCAATTAAAATAGCTTGAAAAGCTAATTAAAAACAAAAAAGTAACTTAATAAACTTATCTATTTATTAGTACCTGTACAGAGACAGTCAGGAATCTGTCAATTTGGTTTATTTGTATTAAACTATGTGGCAGTTTATTGTATTCAACAACACCCCTATACAAGAATTCACCATACAAAATTCTTAACTATCAACCTTATAGTATTATATTTCGGTAACAAATTGAAAATATAAACTAACATAAATACTTTTAACGTTTCACTTATGTACATATGTAGGTATGTATGTATGTACATTCATCCAATTAAATTCATTTAACATATTTCTTATACATACTAGTTAATCAGTTTGCATTTAAAATACATTGCATAGCTCTATCCACACCCATATCATCATTATCGTTTTTAGCCGTTCACAATCCACTACTGGATGAAGTCCTCTTCAATCCTCTCCCATTCATGTCTGTCTTGAGCAATCAGCATCCAGTTGACTCCAACATTCTTCACAATTCATCAGCCCGTCGTCCACTCTCTGCCTTGCTTTCTTTCACATCCTCTCGGATACCATTCAATTTTTCTCGCTATGTGTCCACTTCAACTTTTTCTCACGTTCCGCTATATCTGCCACTTTGATCATACTTCTTACCCACGTATTCCTCTTATTATTATCCTCGTATTTAGGTATAAAGTATTGCTGTCGTATTGATGTTGTTGACTGAGCAAGTTTTGATGATTTTTGGAAAATGTCTGTTTATCTATGTCTGTGTGTAGAATCGCTATATCCCAAAAACCGATAATATCATCACACTCAAAATTCATATTTTTATTTACATAAATACTGAGCACTTACCTACTCATTATAAGACAAAATGTTTAATACATTACTAAAAATTCCATTTTTCATCCTTTTTTTTTTCTGTTTGGAAATGGTTCAATTCTTGAGCATCTCTCCATACAACTGAGGACGATGCTTTTTTTGTCAAATATAATTTGTAACCGGTGCACATTTATATAACTCGAACCCTATCGTGAAAATCTCAGGTAGATGGCTTATACCATGAAAACTTTTACCGTGACCTATGTTTCAGCGTTCAGTAATAGACGGTTATTTATTCAGGAGCTTATCGCGGTAAGTGCACACGGAGAAAACGTGCACTAGTACATACTACACGTGCACGCGAACATGCACACGTGGATCGTATATTTTACACACATACACTAGTGAATGTTTCGGGCATATTGCCTGAGATCCCTGAGGGCATATTGAACGGTTTCTAGAGCCGACCACGTACGCTGAAAATGCAAGAGAGCTGAAAACCGTCTTTACAGCGTCTCTTCAGACTGTGAAACCGCCACAAATCTCTCTCTCCTCACACAACCACGTTCCACAGTCCATTTTTACCGTTCGTCGAAAGCCACTCGTTGTGGAAATTTATCGCCGTGTTTATTTTTCGTTAATAATTAATATGCGGTCGTTTTTTACACAGGGGAAAATTGCATTTTTCGATTTATGGATAATATTAACGGCGAACGCGATCGCGTACGGAATTTGTTAGTTGCGCTAGTTGAAAAATTCAGTCTGAAAAACCGATTAATAAAATTTTCGCAATATTAAAACAATGTTCAAATTATGCAATAAAAATGGAATTTATGAAGTGTTGAACGTGTGTATGTTTTAACTAGAATGTAATACCATCTACATACATACATACATAAATTCAGATTATTTTACATGTGTATGTCGTAAATCAAAGTAATACTTACAAGGTCAATATTATTGATAATACCTTAAAATATTGACAGTAATATATATATATATATATATATATATATTGGTATAACGAGAAGAGATCGTAAGAGGAATACATGGGTAATAAGTATGACCAAAGTGGCAGATATAGCAGAATGGATGGCAGATGGACGCGAGAAATACTTGAACGGTATCCGAGAGGATGTGAAAGAAAGCAAAATAGACCGAGTGGACGATGGGCCGATGAATTGAGAAGAATGTGTGGAGTCAAATGGATGCGGATTGCTCAAGACAGACAGGAATGTAAGAGGATTGGAGTAAAAAAATAAGGCATACGAGAAACGCGCACTGCCAGTTATGACGTATGGATATGAAACTTGGGTGCTTAATTCAAGAATGCCACGTAAGATTCAGTGCACACAGAGAAGCATGTTAAGATGTATGATCGGTATAACGAGAAGAGATCGTAAGAGAAATACATGGGTAAGAAGTATGACCAAAGTGGCAGATATAGCAGAATGGATGGATGGACGCGAGAAATACTTGAACGGTATCCGAGAGGATGTGAAAGAAAGCAAAATAGACCGAGTGGATGATGGGCCGATGAATTGAGAAGAATGTGTGGAGTCAAGTGGATGCAGATTGCTCAAGACAGACAGGAATGTAAGAGGATTGGAGAGGCCTTCATCCAGCAGTGGATGGCGAACGGCTGAAAATGATGATGATGATGATGATATACATATATATATATATATATATATATATATATATATATAATCAATATATATATAATCAATATTATTGACCCGGATGTTTGGAAATTCGAATTCGCGTCAATTCAATCCATCAATACGTCAAACCGTCAAAATTTCCACACTACACGGTCAAAATTATTGTCAATATGATAAGATATTGTCAATAATATTGACCGTGTAAGGTGCCTATATATGTAAGTCCAATTCAACAATTTTTAACTACTTAACAAATTCGTTATTGAAAAGTATGAATTTTAGTAAGACTGTAAGAAAACAATGCGTAATTCTACGTAATTATACAATATGAAAGTAATCCGCAAAATTTAATACTAATAAATTATCTATACTATAGATTATCAAAAAGCGATAGCATATACCTACACCTATTTATAATAATACAAAAAGAGCTAAAGTAAGTCAGTCTATAAGAAAATGTATTGAAACTATAGCGGTAGCTATTGTTTAGCCCACTCATATGTCAATAATTAATACGCGTTAATTTTCAGCAGGCAAAACTCTGGTAAGGGCCAATATTAACCTAATTTTTTATAAGTTTTTGCATTCTCGTCATGTCAGAAGCTCTACAGTGTTATGAAGGATGAACTTTGAATGTTCAAAACACTTTCAGTGGTTCCTATTTAACTCAAAGCGGTATTTCATTATAGATGGCAATTCCTGGAGATGCATTAGAACCAGATTGCGGTGACCTTAACTGCAGTAGTTTCGAAAGAAGCAGGATATCACATTAAAAGCAGATGCAAAACGACTACACAGAAGTCCTTCGAAGCGCAGCCAGTTTCAAGTGTGAAAATAAAAGAAGTTCCTTCGACCCTTAGAGGAATGCACTTGACTTTTTAAGCATCCTGGGCATCTGCTTTTAGATACGACGTGTTCTCGAGTGCTCCCCCGGCACTTTTCAAAAACCGAAAATACAAAATAAAACACTGTACAATACATATGTATGCGATATCACTCGCGTCTCATAAAATGCGTCTCCTAAAAACGACAATGTACATCGAAACATACTCGACGTTGACACGTAGAAAGTATGCACTGTCTGAGACTGAAATAAAAGAGGAAAAAAAAACATCTAAATTTACAATCAAAACACGCTGTTAAGACGCACAACACTTTTATGTGGACGAAAACACGATGCGACTAATGGATACTCTTATGAAACGCACACATGTATAGTTTGGTGCACTCTTGAGAGTATGAATGTACATATGTATTGATTTTAGTTACTTTATTTTTTGATACCACCGTATTTTTATGTTGAAAGCTCTGTGTATACATACATACATATGTCTGTTTATTTATAAAATGATTTTGTAAAAAAAATGCACATCATTAATGCTTTAGGTACAGAGAAACTTGCGTGTGTACAAGTCATGTGTGAATTTTCTGCATTTTAGGAAAAGTATTAAATAAATGTATTTTACTGTCCGAATGATTTTTTTTTATCTCACCTATTTGAACAGCTGATTCTGAAGAGCAAACTTTAATTTTTCATACGTGCTATTTCTATTTATGAAGCGTAGTCAATTTTGTACTTTGACAAAAGGATATTGAGCGTTTAATGTGTATTATTCTTTTGAGTGGAAATTGCAAAAAAAAAAGGACAATAAAATACATGTATGCATATTTTATGTGAAAGAAATATTACTCGGTGTGTTATTTTTGATCTGATTTAATGAGCGTTTATTATGCATTATATTATATTATTTCGATTGCCGTATGCTGAAATGCAAATGTTTTGTGATCAAATGTACATAAATACATTTATTTTATTTATTTATCAAGTAACATACAACTCATAAAGTACAATATAAAATTAAATTATATATAATACAATACAGTCAAAATAGTTACAAACAAAGAATAAATCATAGCAAGATAGGTACTTAAGTAAAGAAAATTTGAAGGAGGGCAAGTAATAGAGAAAAGTTTTGCGAATAATTAGTATAACAAAGATTCAAATGCAACAATGGAGGATTTCTAACAGATCTAGGGAAACAATGGAGAAGGATCCTAATTAGCAAGTAAGAACTATCTGATAAATTATTTAATAGCTTAAATACAAAGCAGAGTTACGAGACTGTCCTAGAACGCAAAGGGACATAATCATTGGAATTAGAAGAAGAGGAAAGACAAAACCTGGAAATGAAGTACGCATGCAACTTCTTAGTAATTTTTTCCAGTTTAGTAATGAAATCATAGTAAAACGAGTTCCATATATTTATTTATTGACATTGCAGATATAAATCCAGATCGCCATGCAGGGAAAACAATACATATATGTATATAGGCATCCTAAAACCACAAAAAAAACTTATTGTGGTTTTACACAACTCTCAATACTCGTGTCTGCCCAATAAAGAAGTTAAACAATACAATGGAAGCAAGTCTGAAGTTATATGAAAACATGTACCAATATTAATGAACAATTGGTTACTAGTATCACATAAATAAGTGTAAAGATTCTCTTGTAAATTTACGTGGTCTTATTACACTAGGTATATGTGAGACGTGGCGTTAAATGATAAATAATAAATATTCTAATTATTATTTAATCGTTGCATCTGAGAATCTCGGCTATTGATGTTCATGGAAAATGACACAAATCGAAATTTACACGTAAATTTGCGAACACATCTGTTTTGAATTGATATTGAAGTATTACATATAATAATATTTCAGTTGGGGATTTTGCAGTGAGCCAAATTTTGCCGCGTACGTAATAATGCGAGGTCAACATAGAATTCTAATTTAACTTGGCTAATTTGCACACACACGAGAGATGCGTTATAATATGCTAAAATATTTCCACAACGTTGTTGAATGTAGACACTGGTGTTTGGACATAATTTTCGAAATCATCAGAGACCCTAAAACCCACCGTGGAAAATCCCACTAGATTATAAACGTGCAGGCGAAATAATTTATACATACGTATGTATGTATTTTTAGAACGCACTTATCTCTTTCACTGGCAAAACGAACAAATCTTTCAAGTGACATACATATGTGGGCTAGATTTTCAACTTCAATTATACCGACGATTAATTTCCACGCTTCAACTTCATATATCACATTTTTTTTATGATGCAAATGTTCTGAAAGTAAAACAACCTAAGATATTACGTTGTATAAAAATTAAATCACACTAACGTCTTGTAGGAATAATTAATTTTTTTTTGTCAATTCGTATGAGTAGTATAAATGTCGCGTATTATAATTTAAATCAGATGTACATAATTTCAGTGTAAAGTTTCCGAGTATTAAATGTGTACGAAGTGCATTTTTAAATTATAACAACTGTTGTTGGAATACATGTGAAATAATATTGTTATACAAAATTATTTATTGAATTTTTAGATATACATATATTGTATGTATGTATGTACATACGCAAGAGTGTAGATAAACATATTGTAGAGATAGGTGATAGTTATTTATACCTAGGATAATTGGTGAATGTGACTGGTTGTAAAGAAAAATAAATAAAACTACGATGGAGTGCTTTTAGAAGAATGAACATAGTTTTTAAATCCAACATTCCGCTATGCTTAAAAAAGAAGGCATACAGGCATAGATATAAAATACCATAGATATCTATGCCATTCCAAACAAATTTGCCTGGAGAAAGCGTCAGAAGCAACGGGGGGGTGCGGGGGGTCTAAAGTGCGGGGAATTCTCACAAAAAAAAAAAGTCAAGCAAAATGCATGCATTTTTTCATGCCCTTTTTGTATGTCATTTTTCGGGCGCTAAGGCCAATCTATGTTATTCTACATCTATGTACATATGCATACAGGCGATGCGTACTGCCAGTTATGACGTATGGATGTGAAACGTGGATGCTAAATTCAAGAATGTTACGCAAGATCCAGTGCACACAGATAAGCATGGAATGAGGTATGCTCGGTATAATGAGAAGTGATCGTAAGAGGAATACATGGGTAAGAAGTATGACCAATAGCGGAACGTGTGAAAAAGTTGAAGTGGACACAAGTGGACGCGAGAAATACTGGAATGGTATTCGAGAGGATGTGAAAGAAAGCGAGGCCGATGAATTGAGAAGAATGTGTGAATACACGTTTTAACTAATTTTCTTGATACACAAAGGTACAGTGGCGGTCATTAAAATCGCATCAACTTGCCTTTCATTTTATTCAATTTTCTTGTCTTTTTCTACAAATTATGGCAGTTTTAAAATATGATACATGACTATGGTGCAGAAAAATCGCTTTGTACGAGTTGTGGGAAATATTTTTTAAATAATTTCGCATTTAAACTGTGTGAAATTGTCCAGTGCCGCCCATCGGTTTATTTTGGTCAGTGTTTTATGATTTACAATGAGGGAGGTCGATCATTAAAGCACATTTCGCCTTGCTTTGGAGAGTACATCGTAATGGTGGCAGACAGGACACGTGTTTCCTGATGTCGCAGTGCCGTTTAAATCAACGTTGACGTTTGGTCACCGCCAGCTAACCGAAAACAAACGTCATAAATAATTCGCGCGCATAAATCCGAAGCGACACTTGTGAGAAATTTTCCTTTTAACTCAAAGTAGCTGGCGTTGAAAATTTATTTCGAAAGGTGTCCTTTACACGTCCTGCGGAAAATTACAGAAATATTTTTCCGGCCAGTGATTGAGCACCGGTAAATTTATTGTACGGAATGCGCTCTGTATAAATTTCAACGAATCAAATAGCAAATACATACATATATAAAACAATTAAATGATTCATGCAGAATCTAAGATGAAAATTTTGCACTAATACATTACCAATTTTAGATAAAATAGTTTTCGTAGTAATTTTAACGGATGTGGACCTTCACATCTTACTTTTTTTTATTTATTTAAAAAAGCTTTTTATTGTTCTTATACTATGTTCACAATACATCTTAAATCTATTTTAATAGCTACTGGTCCAGTGACCATTATCTATTTTACACATTGTTCATTTTGTTAGTATTTATAAGGATTCTTTTATTTTAATGTTAGTGTTTAAAGCATAATAGGAGAAAGAGCTCAAAAACCTATTTACAATTCTTATCAAATGTTTATAATATATTTTACATAATTAAATACTTTTTAGAGTTGGCGATCTAAAGAAAATTATGTTTAGGTAATTTGTGTTTATACCTAAAGGGTAAAGACATCTTGCTATAATCACCGAGACCTTCACATCTATACGGTGACCTTGGCTGGTGGGTGAGTCTGTCGATTGTTGAACTAAGGTGACAGACAGACAGACAGACAGGATAGCTTTTACCTCTTTATGTATGTATACACTAGTGTAAGCCCGTTGAATATCAACACCCGCTGAATTTTAAATTACGTAAAGCGCTTTTTTAATAGAGATCACCACTAATTGATCGCACGGTTGTAAGTGACAAAAAAAATAATAGTTTTTATAGCACCATCTATGTATGTACGTCCCCACTAATTGATCCAACGGTATCGATAATTTCGATAATTTAATTAATAACCAGGTCGATAATTTTATTTTATACCTTACTATGTATTTATATAATAATTATTAATTATTATTAATTGTAAGTTATAATTAATAATTTTGTAAAAATCAAAAAACAAAAATAAAAGTAATAGTTCTTATAGCGTCATCTATGTATTATTAGCAGTCACGATCCCTTTTGTAAGTAATGTTAAAAAAAAAAAAAGACTAAATTGACCAAGGGTGATAGCGAATAGCATTAGTGCGAGTTCTCTCGAGCCTGGGGTCCTGGGTTCGATCCCCACTCTTTCTGGTTTTTTAATATTTTTTTCTCAGCGAGCGTTATCAGCAGACAGACAGACGGATTTCGGCTATTATATATATAATGTAGTTGCAATAAACCAAAATCAAAAATAGCACATATTCAACAGGATTGCATTTATTCGGTCAAAAGATGGATTCGGAATTTGAAATTATCTAATCAATCAGTCTAAAAATATTATGTTTTTGTGTGTGGTTTTCAATATATGTACATACATATGTACATATGTATAATAATATTATTGTAGTCGCGCTAAACATGTGGTTTAATTTGATGATAGCAATTTGCGGTCGGTATTGTTTTTATCTTTTTCATTCAATCTAAGAATGTTTTCCGCATTGTTTTACACTTATTTAATAAATTAAAAATAAGATATATATACGCCAAATCAACTTTGAAAATGCGATGAAATAAATTAATATGAATTATTTAACGATGCATTCATAAAATCGTTCTTGGCTTAAGTTTGTCGTGATTCATTAAAATTCAAAATAAATTAAATTCGACAGTTAATATATAGGTACAATATACTAATTGGACGATTCAATTTTAAATTAGATTATTGTATTAACTTGTAACATAACAAGATATATCTATGTATATTTTTCAATGAATGTTTTGAATGTAAAACTATATAAGGCTTATAGAAGTTTGGTATTCATAATGAGAGTATCCAGACTCTTCTTTTTCTCTCAAGTCCTTTGATACTGTGTATGTACATATTTGTGAAAAGTCACCTGGAATTTGTTAGTACTATATGGAACCCGTTTTACCAAGATTCTATTACTAAATTGGAAAAAATTAATAAGAAGTTCCATCCATACTCCATTTCCAGGTTTCGTCTTTCCTCTTCTTCTGCAGATTCCCATGATTAGGTCCCTCTGCAATCCAGGAGGACGGTATCGGATCTTTGCTTTATATTTAAGCTTTTAAATAATTTATCAGATAGCCCCTACCTACTAAGTAGGATCCTTCTTCTTTGTCCCCCTAGATCTGTCAGAAATCCTCCATTATTTAATTTGAATTTGTTCTACTAATTATTCACAAAACTCTTTCATTTATAGATACTGCTCGTCATCCAACAAAATCCGGCACATATTGATCCTTTTCACTATTCTTTGCCCTCCTTCAGATTTTTTCTTAAGTTCCTTTCAAGCCCTAGCTCCTAAAGTTCCTTTCTTGCTATGATATGTTATTTGTTTGTAACTAATTTTGGCTGTATTGTATTATGTGAAATTAATTTAATTTTATATTGTACTTTATGAGCTGTATTTTACTTGAAAATAAATAAATAAAACGTTTCTATTAAGAGAAATTTTATGTTAAAATGAATACTAATAGCCCTAACTCCTAAGTTCCTTTCTTGTCATGATCTGTTGTTTGTTTGTAACTATTTTGGCTGTATTAATATTATTTTATATTTTATATTGTACTCTATGAGCTGTTTGTTACTTAATATTAAATAAAAATAAATAAATGTGTACCTACCATCGAAAAAAATTATAATGAATTGCTTATCTGGTGATTCATTGCAGTGTGGTTTGTTTTTCATTCATTGCTTATCAAAGTTTTTGAGCTTATAAATAAATAATAATCACGAGAAAACATCATTCGTGTCCAGTGTTTTGCCTAGTAAGTATGAAAATCGTGGAATAAATTATTCTGAATATTTACATTTTATACGGTTTCATCAATTCCCATTTTCAGGTGAAAAGTATACATACATCTGGAGACAAAATGACCGGAGAACAGATAAAGTTTTCGAACGATCTAATTGAACATATGTACAACTGCATGAAAGAGAAAAAGCATACCGATATCGGCTTTATAGTACGAGACAAAAGGTACCTATGTATATATTTATTCGATTTTTAAATTTATATACTGTAAAATATTAATTTTTAATATTATTACAGGTTCTTTGCTCACATGGTTGTGCTATCAGCGCGTAGTGACTTTTTTAAGGATAATTCACACGTATTAAGTGACATATTTTCTGCTTTCGACGACGAAGTTATCGATACCATGTTAAGATACTGCTACACGGGAGAATTAAGTAAATCATTTATTTAACCATCTATTTTATGTAGCTTTTAAACCGAGCCGGGTTGCGAGAATCGAATGCCAGAATCTAAGTTTAAGTATTGAAATAATAACGCATTTTGATAATATTTTGTTGATTCGTGTTTAGGTGTCGATATGGGGATCATCGATAAATTCGCAGAACTCGGAAGAATGTTAAAAATCAAGAATATAGACGAAGTAGTGACTGCTTATAAAACCCAAACCATTGATCTGTCAAGTTCGTTGAAGATCTTGAGACTTTCAATAAATGATCCAGCAAGAAAAAATAGTGCAATGGATTTCATCGTTAAGAACTTCGCTAACGTGTGTGAATTATTAAAAAAAAAAGTTCTCTTTCAAAGTAGTGGAAAATTGTAACACACTCTTTTATATTTCAGCTGTACGAAACCCAAGATTTTCTTTATTTGCCACCTACTACAGTGGCTGAAATCCTCATGTCAGATGAATTAAACATGACTTCTGAAGAGGACGTATTTGAAGCTGTGAAATTGTGGGTGAACTATGACGAAACAAAACGTAGAACTCATTTATCCAAGTTGTTGAGTTGCGTGAGATTGACGTTGCTGCCATTGAAGGTAGTTTATCATTTTCAGCCGTTCACCATCCAATGCTGGATGAAGGCCACTCCAATAAATTCATGGACCATCGTCCACTCGGTCTAACTTGCTTTCTTTCACATTACCACTTCAACTTTTTCACCCGTACTGCTATGTATGTATGTATATCTGCCACTTTGGTCATACTTTTTACCCATGTATTTCTTTTGCGATCTCTTCTTGTTATGCCAAGCATACATCTTTTCATGCTTCTCTGTGTGCACTGGATCTTTCGTAGCATTCTTGAATTTAGCGTCCAAGTTTCACATCCATACGTCATAACTGGCAGTACGCATTGGTCGTACGCTTTCTTTTTTAAGCATAGCGGAATGTTGGATTTAAAAACTATGTTCATTCTTCCAAAAGTACTCCATCCTAGTTTCATTTTTCGTTTTATTTCTTATTCTTTACATCCAGTCATATTCACCAATTGTCCTAGGTATAAATATAAATATTTATATACTTACAATTATCTAACATTTCGTACAAATACTAATTCCAGTTTCTCATTACGGAAGCTATGATGTTTTGTTCTCCGTCTCCAGAATGCACTGTCATAATTAGCAAAGCAATGCAATCAATTTTAACACGGAATCAACAAAATTTAAATTCAAAAGAAATCGACCGCAAGGCACAAATGAAATTGGCAATCGTCGGTTCGTGGGGTATTGAGGTACATATGTATGTCGAATAATATCAGAAGTATAATTAAAAGTTAATATTATTATGATATTGAATGACATCTAGCATCTCTAGGCTCAAAACTACATCGATGTTTATGACAGCAGAAAAAATACTTGGACCCTTACTAAAAATTTCGGATTCGATAGAAAAAGGTATGCTTCGGTTCAAGTCAATAAATGGATTTTGATTGTCGGTGGCGAAGATAATAATACAGGATTGACCACTGTAATTTATTATTACAATTATGAAATATGTATGTATGTGTGTTGGAATTTCAAAATACTCAATTTAATTATTCTTAGGTGGACTATATTGATTTGATGGATGGAAAAAAGTATCAATTGAATCCGTTAAATCAAGGACGATTTCACTCAACTGCAGTGACATTAAATCAAAGTTCATCCAATGATGTGTATGCCATTGGAGGTTCTGAAACCTGGACAAAACTGTTGAAATCAGTGGAAAGGTAGTTATTTTGTCGCTTCTTCTCCTTATCGTGCCGTGCCCGTGTTCAAGTGTACATACTTTTACTGGTTAGTACCAATTATAGCTGTTTACAATGAGTCTTTGTCGATTTTATAACAATTGACTTATATGTAATGGTCGGTTTAAGAAGAAAAGAGCACGTGTTGGACAATTTTTACATTTTTTTGACCAGTTACAGTTACCGACTGTATAAGTCAAAAAAATGATAAAATTGTCAATTTTTTTAAACGCACATATCTCATAAATAAGAGCCAACCAACACATTTCACTATCATATTCGGATTCAGTGGGTCACTTAGTAAAGATTGACTAGTCTCCGTTCCGGTAGTTTGCCAGTTTGCCAGTTCACGGGTGTACAATACCGTGATTTTCATGTTCGTATTTTTACGCTATAAATATTCGCATTTAATAAATATATAATTAAATTCAAAGCCTTCTAATTACTTCATTACAAAATTATTTAAAAGCAAATTGAAGAAAGTTTCAAACCACCGCACTACTCTATTCGTTGTATTCAATGACACACACACACGAGACGCATACACGCATTTGACGCTTAAGACTGCATACACATACGAACTTTTATCTTACTTGGACGAGTTTTAAGCTCGCTATTTTACCGATTTAAAATTCAGCACACTTCCAATTAACCCGTTTAAACGAAAAAATAAAATAGTATGGCCAGAACACTATCCCAATAAATATGTTTCAATAGAAAACACTCAATGTAAAATAGTATTAACAGTGGGAAAAAATCCCAAGTGAAAATACGTACTTTTGACTTTTGATTTAAACTGGACGACTATTTAGAAAGATCTGAAAGCTGAAAAGTACTACAAATGAAAGATAAAATACCCGACTATAGATTTCAATATTCAATTTGAACAAGAAATTGACAGATTTTGAGACATCGAACGAACAACACCAAGAAATAGAAAAATCGCGTGATTTAAAAAGCACATACATATATCTCCGAATCTCGAGCCAATCAACATTTTCTATTACCAGATTCGTGTTCACTGGGCATAGATCTATAAAAAAAGTCATATCTCGTCTCTGAAGCATTTTTCGTGTCGAACAGTGTAATCGCTACACCGACAGTTGGCGCCGCTCGCTCGTCACACTATGCGCAGCTCACGTAACGTTAAGCACACAAAATTCTTTTTTTTACATAGTAATAATTCTCTATGAACATATTAAATATGACAGGACTTTTATTACGACCATCTATTATGTACATATGTATACATAAAGAGGTAAAAGCTATCCCGTCTGTCTGTCCGTCACCGTAGTTCAACAATCGACAGACTCATCCACCAGCCAAGGTCACCGTATAGACGTGAAGGTCACATCTGTTAAAATTTCAACAGACAAATGCACTAGTGCAGTGCTTCCCAAACTTGTTAGTACCGTGACCCACGTTTTAGAAGGACAAACTTTCGCGACCCACCTAGTTAATTTTAAATTACTTAAAAATATCCAGAGTTTTATTTATTTTTAAATAACTTATAATTAACGAAAACGAGCAGCTGGGATAAATCTTGTACATCCGTTGACTCGTCCAGTTGCAATGAGAAAAATGTTACCAACTCACTAACTCTAAAAATGTCTCACTAACTCTTTCGATCAGCTCATCTTCTGCCCACTGGGTCATTTCGTCGATTCTGCCTGCAATCGTATTATGTATAAGCGAAATCGTTTCGAGTATGTATCATCATCATCATCATCATTTTCAGCCGTTCACCATCCACTGCTGGATGAAGGCCTCTCCAATCCTCCTCCATTCCTGTCTGTCTTGAGCAATCTGCATCCACTTGACTCCACACATTCTTCTCAATTCATCAGCCCATCTTCCATTCGGTCTACCATGCTTTCTTTCACATCCTCTCGGATACCATTCCAGTACTTCTCGCGTCCATCTGCCATCCATTCTTCTCGCTATGTGTCCAGCCCATTGCCACTTCAACTTTTTCACCCGCACTGCTATATCTGCCACTTTGGTCATACTTCTTACCCATGTATTTATTTTGCGATCTCTTCTTGTTATGCCAAGCATACATCTTTTCATGCTTCTCTGTGTGCACTGGATCTTGCGTAACATTCTTGAATTTAGCGTCCAAGTTTCACATCCATACGTCATAACTGGCAGAACGCATCGGTCGTACGCCTTATTTTTTAAGCATAGCGGAATTTTGGATTTAAAAACTATGTTAATTCTTCCAAAAGCACTCCACCCTAGTTTCATTCTTCGTTTTATAATTAATTTCAAATAGGTGGAACAGTAAGAGACAAACATGGGAAACTGACGTTGCTCCAATGCTGTTAGCTGTGTCTCGTCATGGCACTTCTGTCATCGACAATAAAATATACGTAACCGGTGGTTACAAATACGTTGATGCAAAATACCATCCCGTCAATGAAGTACAAATGTATTCACCAGAAACCAATACTTGGTCTTATCGAACACCGATGAATCAACACAGATACGCACATATGGTGAATATCTTCAATTAATATTTCAATCACCATACTCAAATTATTTTTAGATCTCAATATATGTATATCATTATTCTTAGAGTACCGCAATTCGTGGGAAACTCTATGTAGTTGGTGGAAAGAAAGATCCTTACGATTCGACTATTTGTGTGGACAGTGTTGAATCGTACGACCCCAATGCGAACTTGTGGTCTCAATTTTGCAATCTACCAAGTGCTCGTTCGGGCACCAGTCTCTGTCTTTTCCAAAATAAACTACTTTTCATAGGCGAGTAATATACATACATACATATGTATAATTATATTATTTAAATTGGTCGAAATTTATATTGTACATTCTAATATTGAATTTTTAGGTGGATATGATGGAAAAATTGAAACCAACAATTTTTTGGAATACAATGTCGATAACAAAACTTGGAGTGCTTTAAAAAATCTAAGCATGAGAAGACGAGGAGCATATGTACATTTTATACCATATAATTGCATTATTTAACATACCGTGTACGATTAGTACCACTTTTTATCTAAATATTTATATTAATTCAATAAATTAATGTAAAATTTACACTTATTTAGTCTTCATCGTCATCATTTTCAGCCGTTCACCATCAACTGCTGGATGAATGCCTCTCCAATCGTCTTCCATTCCTCCACACATTCTTCTCAACTCATCCGCCCATCGTCCACTCGCTCTAACCTGCTTTCTTTCACATCCTCTCGGATACCATTCCAGTATTTCTCGGGTCCATCTGCCATCCATTTTTCTCGTTATGTGTCCACTTCGACTTTTTCACACGTACTGCAATATCTGCCACTTTGGTCATACTTCTTACCCATGTATTCCTCTTACGATCTCTTCTCGTTTATATCAAACATACATCTTTCCATGCTTCTCTGTTTTTCATGTTCTCTGTTTCACATCCATACGTCATAACTGTCAGTACGCACATTCTTCACACATTCTTCTCAATTCGTCAGCCCAGTCCAGCTTTCTTTCATATCCACGAGGATACCATTCCAGTATTTCTCGCGTTCATTCACTTTTCTCGCTGTGTCCAGCCCATTGCCACTTGTTCTACTATATCTGCCACTTTAGTCATACTTTTTACCCATGTATTCCTATTACGATCTCTTCTAGTTATACCAAGCATACATACATCTTTTCATGCTTCTCTGTGTGCACTGGATCTTTCGTAACATTCTTGAATTTAGCATCCACGTTTCACATTCATACGTCATAGCTGGCAGTATGCATTGGTCGTATGCCTTATTTTTTAAGCATAGTCGAATGTTGGATTTAAATACATAGGTTCATTCTTCCAAAAATGCTTCATCCTAGTTTCATTCTTCTCAATTCGTCAGCCCAGTCCAGCTTTCTTTCATATCCTCTCGGATGCCATTCCAGTATTTCATCTACTTTTGTCGCTATGTGTCCAGCCCATTGCCACTTTAACTTTTTCACTTGTTCTACTATATCTGCCACTTTAGTTATACTTTTTACCCATGTATTCCTATTACGATCTCTTCTAGTTATACCAAGCATATATACATATTTTCATGCTTCTCTGTGTGCACTGGATCTTACGTAACATTCTTGAATTTAGCATCCACGTTTCACATTCATACGTCATAGCTGGCAGTATGCATTGGTCGTATGCCTTATTTTTTAAGCATAGTCGAATGTTGGATTTAAATACTAGGCTCATTCTGCGTTTTATCTCTTCTTCTTTACATCAAGTTATTTAGTCAAAAACATTAAATCAGTCTACATGCATACATTCGTTAGAAAAACTTCAAAAAGTAATTTAATGTACTTTGGTTTTGCCATCGTTTATTATTTATAATTTAAAAAAATCTAGATATACATATGTACACTTGACTTATCATTAATAAAACTTTGCAGATATAATTCCTATCAACCTGCGGGTGCTTGTGTGGTGCGATGTGAAATTTTTCGCAAAGGTATCCGTCAAATTGTTTTATTCCGGCTAGTGACAGATACATAGAGTCGAATCAAAAGTACCAAAAACATAACATTTACAATAATTTTTATTTTTCAATCCAAACGACACATGCCGCCGTTCAACTTCAGGTAATATATGTAGCTTTTTATTTCGGCATAAAATTAATATAAAATTCGATTTTTTTTACATCGTTTAAATACGGTTTAAAACAGGTGTGTCCGCCGCACCGGCCGATTTTCTTTAATAAGGTCGATCGTTTCAACGTGCCGCTTTTCCGCGTAGAAATTCAAGATAGGTGGGTTGTATGAAGGGGAAAAAAATCTGAAAATATGTAAGGCGACGACCTACATCCTCCACTGGGGTATTTTACACCCCTCGGGCGGGTTTTTTTTATGGAATGCGTCCTTGCCTCGAGTTTAACCCTCCGCAACGTTGCGTGACTGGAATCAGAAAGCGTTATTTTTCCCATTTTTCCATCGTACCGTGTTCAACGAGCCCGTATTAAAATACAAATGTTGTCATTTAGCGGAATGCTCTGTCATTTCGCGAGGAGGGTTAAAAACCCCCCCCCCCACCCCTTTTGCAAAAGAGAGCTTTTCGTCTGAACGCGCTTAGGCCGCGTATTAAAATATGAGGCTTCAAAAGCTTTGGGACGAAAGGACAATATCGCATTTTTTATTGCGCACCACAGACACACATTCGTGTGCACTTTATAATATAAAAAGGGAGGAAAAACGACGGTGAGTTTTTGCCGCAATAAACGTGAAAATTCACCCTTTGTTTTCGGTGAATTAATATGAAATGCGTTCGGGCTTAGCGGACTCACCGCTCAAAATTCAATTTTGTGTCTCGTCCCGTGCAAAATTTAATGCGAATTTTATTTTTCGGAAAGGTTCAACGGAATAGTGACGCAAGCCCACTACTATATTAACGTGAACATTGTTTTTAAATCCAACATTCCGCTATGCTTCTCAAAAAAAGAAGGATGCGTGACCAATGCGTACTGCCAGTTATGACTAGAGACCGGTCGGAATTGGCATGAACATAGGCTGCAGGTACACAAACCGGTTTGCAGGGCCGTATTGGAAATTGTCGTCAAGGCTGAAATATATGCGAGAAGTATGAAGGAGCGGGAACGGCTTGCAAAAGCTGATGTCATCGAAAAAATCGAGTTTTACGACTTTCTTCGCGGTCCAAATTATAATCGTTTCCAGGATTTCATGAACTTATTTGTTAAGACGTACATAGTGCGTTGCTAAGCATGGTGATGGAATCCTGGACAATTTCCAATACGGCCCTGCAAACCGCTTTCTGTACCTGCAGCCTACGTTCATGCCAATTCTGGCCGGTCTCTAGTTATGACGTATGGATGTGAGATGTGGATGCTAAATTCAACTATGTTACGCAAGATCCAATGCACACACTGCACACAGAGAAGCATAGAAAGACGTATGCTCAGTATAACGAGAAGAGGAATACGTGAGTAAGAAGTATGACCAAAGTGGCAATGGGTGTGAGAAATTCTGAAACGGTATCCGAGAGGATGTGAAAGAAAGCAAGGTAGACCGAGTGGAAGATGGGCTGATGAATTGAGATGAATGTGTGGAGTCAAGCGGATGCTGATTGCTCAAAACAGACAGAAAGTACATAGATAATCATATTGTAGAGATAGTTGATAGTTATTTATACCTAGGACAATTGGTGAATATGACTGGTTGTAAAGAAGAAGAAATAAAACGAAGAATTAAACCAGGATGGAGTGCTTTTGGAAGAATGAACATGGTTTTTAAATCCAAAATTTCGCTATGCTTAAAAAATAAGGATGCGTGACCAATACGTACTGCCAGTTATGACGTATGGATGTGAAACGTGGATGCTAAATTCAACTATGTTACGCAAGATCCAGTGCCCACACTGCACACAGAGAGGCATAGAAAGACGTATGCTCGGTATAACGAGAAGAGATCGTAAGAGGAATGCATGGGTAAGCAGTATGACCAAAGTGGCAATTGGCGCGAGAAATTCTGGAACGGTATCCGGGAGGATGTGAAAGAAAGCAAGGTAGACCGAGTGGAAGATGGGCTGATGAATTGAGATGAATGTGTGGATTCAAGCGGATGCAGATTGCTCAAAACAGACAGAAAGTACATAGATAATCATATTGTAGAGATAGTTGATAGTTATTTATACCTAGGACAATTGGTGAATATGACTGGTTGTAAAAAAGAAGAAATAAATCGAAGAATTAAACATTGTTTTTAAATCCAACCTTCCGCTATGCTTAAAAAAGAAGGATGCGTGACCAATACGTACTGCTAGTTATGACGTATGGATGTGAAACGTGGATGCTAAATTTAATTATGTTACGCAAGATCCAGTGCACACAGACAAGCATGGAAAGATGTATGCTCGGTATAACAAGAACAGATCGCAAGAGGAATACATGGGGAAGAAGTATGACCAAGTTGGCAGATATAGCAGAACGCGTGAAAAAAATTGAAGTGGAATGGTATCTGGGAGGATGTGAAAGAAAGCAAGTAGACAGAGTGGACGATGGGCTGATTAATTGAGAAGAATGTGTAGAGTCAACTTGGATGGAGATTGCTCAAGACAGATAGGAATGGAAGAGGATAGGATGAAGTTGTAAGTAAATTGTGAAAACCTGCATTGTATCAGTCTAAATTGCCAAGGCATATAACATAATGACCAAAATTGTAAGGCAAACATATCGCGTATGAAAAACTAAAGTTTGAGAAATACTTGATCTTCGGTATCAACTGGTCAGATTGGTGAGATTAAAGATAATTCGTACAGCAAAACTCATTTACATATTACGTACTTTGATCAACATACTTTCTTACACAAATACACAAAATAGAAAGCTTAAGGACTTGTTCAATATTTCACAAAATATTTTTGGATTGGATACGTTTATATTTGGCACAGAAAATATATGTACAAATGTGTAAAAAAAAAAAAAGGATGCGAAAAAGCGATCATCGCTTACATCTATGTATACGCGAGCATGCTAAGAGATTGATTCGAGAAAAACGGAAAAAGCTTCCAGAATTATTAGTAATGGACGAGCTTTTCGGGCTTTCTTCATTTTGCAAATGGAGGCATTTCCGTATCCGCGTGTGCCCTTCCCCGTGAAAGAGAGCTACATAATTTGGATTTATTTACTTATTTACGAGTCGAAGAGAGCAAACCTAACAAACTAAACGCATTTCGGTACGGTTGAAAAATCCATTTGAATAATTCACACGTGATTTATTCACCAACGTGTGAATTTTTATGAATTAACGCTCTCTTCAATCTGAGTTATTCACAGTTGATACGCTGGTGATTTATTTGTTTTTTCGCATAATGCTAAATATATAAGAAAGATTTCAAGTAAGCATTTGAAAAATTTTTTTGTTAATAAATACATACGTGTATAACTGCACCGCTCCATTATAGGCGCTCGCACACCTCTGCGGATTTCGCGCGAAATTCGCCAGTGCTGACACTTGTGCGGGACTGCAGCGCCATTCGACACCGAAACTTCACTCAACACTCAACGGGCGAAACGCGAAATACCATTTGTCACCTCGCTTTCGGAACGTTTGTATTTCACTCACGATTCTGACACGGAGTCCTCAGGTGAAGACGAAACTCTTATGTTGGCCGCATATTTATGTATATAAATTAATGGTAAGTTAAATACTTTTATTGTTGAATGTAATTGCGAATAGCGAAATACTGTGGTACGCACACTTGGCACGACTGTAGCGCCATTCGACACTCAATGGTCGAAACGCGAAATACCATTTGTCACCTCGCTTTCGGAACGTTTGTATTTCATGCACGATTCTGACATTGACTCCTCAAATGAGGACGAAGCTTTTATGTTGGCCGAATGGTTAATGCCCTCACAAACCTGAGCGATATCGTCCAGACTCGTCGCTGAATCGCACCAATACGAATTATATCGGTGCGAATGGGACGACGATAGGGGTGAAAGTTTGACGCAGCGATTTTGCCAAGGTGTGTGACCGCCTAAAGCGAAAAAATGACGATTGCACGTAGAAAAAAAAATTTAACCTTTTTTTATCGTCCTTAGCAAGACTTGAATACTAGTAAATACAAATCAGTCGTCTCGTGTTGAAATTTGCCTGAGTTTATCTGACTTAGCTATTGAGACGGTTCTACTGCTTGCAAGTGTATTCAAAGATCTAAATTTTAGTCTGTCACTGAAAAGCTCCTAGTTCTTAATCAATTTGACGCAGGGAAACCGCTTAAGGTATGTGAGCGCCTTTAGTTAAATACTTTTATTTTTTAATGTAATTTATAACGGTGCGTCATCAAGGATCGGCTGACCGTTGACAAAATCATCTGGTTTCTGTCACTCTGACATAACCTATCAAGTCAGATCGTACAGAATGGGATAATTCTTCACCGTTTCCATCAGCTTTTCCACAAACGTCATATCGAAATTGATCGAATCGTGACGAATTCCACTTGCGGGTATGCGATACAACTCCCCACTACATCGCTAGCTAAATATTAATCTGCAGAGGTGTGCGAGCGCCTTTATGGAGAGTTTTCAATATAAACACTTATAAAACATCTATATTAGGTTTCTGTATAAATACTGTAAAACTTAAGACATTCTAATCATCATCATCATTTTCAGCCGTTCACCATCCACTGCTGGGTGAAGGCCTCTCCAATCCTCTTCCATTCTTGTCTGTCTTGGGCAATCTGCATCCACTTGACTCCACACATTCTTCTCAATTCATCAGACCATCTTCCACTCGGTCTACCTTGCTTTCTTTCACATCCTCTCGGATAACATTCCAGTACTTCCCGCGTCCATCTGCCATCCATTTTTCTCGCTATGTGTCCACTTCGACTTTTTCACACGTACTGCAATATCTGCCACTTGGGTCATACTTATTACCCATGTATTCCTCTTACGATCTCTTCTCGTTATATCAAACATACATCTATCCATGCTTCTCTGTGTGCACTGGATCTTTCGTAGCATTCTTGAATTTAGCGTCCAAGTTTCACACCCATACGTCATAACTGGCAGTACGCATTGGTCGTATGCCTTCTTTTTTAAGCATAGCGGAATGTTGGATTTAAAAACTATGTTCATTCTTCCAAAAGCACTCCATCCTAGTTTCATTCTTCGTTTTATTTCTTCTTCTTTACATCCAGTCATATTCACCAACTGCCCTAGGTATAAATAACTATCAACTATCTCTACAATATGGTTATCTACTGTGACTACGTTTTGCGTGTAAAATTCATTATACATAATTTTAGTTTTATGAAAATTAATTTTTAGGTCTACTTTCATATAAACAATTAATGTTAGTAAACAGACGATGTGTAGTTTATAATAAAAAAAAAAAAAGTAATTCGGTAATTATATATCGAATTTTTTTGTCGGAAAGAGAAAATTCGCGTAAATTAAATTAGGGAGAGCTTTTCTTTTTTATAATTTCGCAGATAAGCCACTGTAAACTTGGCGAGCGTAATTAAATGAAGCGATGCATACGAGCGTAAAAGCCTGATAAGAAAATGCGACCGAGACTGAAATGCGATAACGTCGTCGCATTACCTGACAAAATTCTTAACTGAAATTATACACAGTGTGCAAAATAGCTTGCAGAACAAAATGGCGAATTTAATTAATTAAATAATTAGAATTTTTCACTCGTATACATAAATTATGTATTTATTTATGTATTTGTCGGCGCGTTATATCAACCTAACGTTGGCAACAATGTTTACATCTTTATGAAGTGAAAATGTTTATATTATAATACGGTTGGTTTCTTTCGCAAAGTTTCCCGTGAAATTCATCGCGTCCCGTAAATATTTATACACGTATAAATCAAAAAAATGTGTCGGCGCACGATCAAAAAGTTCCGACACGCAAATAGTCTCATCACTTGTATAAAATTCATATTTGAAAATATTGTAAATTCAATGCAGTTAAATTATGTCATTAAAACATTGTTTATATTTCTATACATAGTACTAAAATTGTTCAAAAACACATAATATTCTCTAATATAATATAATATATGTACGATGTCACTTATTTTTATATAATTCTTATGTACATAAGCTTTAAATTTAAGTTCGGAAAAATTATTGTCTTATAGAATCTTTAAAGTATAATGTATATATTTAAATTCAATATTCCGCCGTGCTTAAAAAATTAGGCATACGACCAATGCGTACTGCCAATTATGATGTATGGATGCTAAATTCAAAAATGCTACGTTAGATCCAGCGCATACAGAGAAGCATGGAAAGATGTATGCTCGGTATAACAAAAAGAGATCGTAAGAGGAATACATGGGTAAAAAGTATAACCAAAGTGGCAGATATAGCAGAACGTTTGAAAAAGTTGTAGTGGACACATAGCGAAAATAATGGATGGCAAATGGACTCGAGAAATACTGGAATGGTATCCGAGAGGATGTGAAAGAAAGCAAGGTAGATCAAGTGGACGATGGGCTGATGAATTGAGAATAATGTGTGGAGTCAAGTTGTTGCAGATTGATCAAGACAGACAGGAATGGAAGTTTGGAGAGATGATATGTATGTATGTATATAAAGTTTCTTGTGATCTTTTGAACACTTAAAGTAGTTTGAATGCAATTTTATGGCAAAAATATATTAAATTACTTGCACCTTTACACCTTTAAATGTGAGAAAGAGTAAATTGTTATCTAAAAGTGAAATAACTACGTTTGAATCCAAGTAAACAATAAATGTTTAAAAAAAAGGACTAAACCGACCAAGGGCGATAGAGTATAGCGTTAGCTTGATTACTCTCGAGCTTGCGGTCATGGGTTCGATCCCCACTCGTTCTGGTGGTTTTTTAATAATTTTTCCTCAGCGAGCGTTATCAGCAGACAGACAGACGGATTTCGGCTATTATATATGTACGGCTATATAATATTTGAAATTTGTTCAAATGTGATAAAAATGGTGTCCTCGCGAGGTTCACTTATTAAAAAAAGTCCCATTTTAAATAATAGAACATTGGGAGGTCACACATGTGAGTATCCAGACTAAAGCTTTTATAAATGAAAGCTCCGGTCGAGCTTTTCGCAGGGGCATAATCGAGTGGCGTCCATCCCTAGTCGAGGTCCGCTAAGAGACACTTGAGAGGGCGGACGTTATTTTGCATAATTAATGGACCAAATGAAAGATAAATGATAGGGTTACGAGTCCTCTCATCCCCCACGTCCCGTTTCGGACCCCGAAAAGGTGACTAGAATTACCATGGTAAAGCGACCTAGCCAGAACAACACCATAAATTTCAGGGCCGAATTGGGCGTAGGCAAACGCCGAGCCGGATTATGTGTACTGAGCACCGAGCATTCGCCTACTTGGATCAGTGCATGTTGGTACTCACACAGTATCGTTTAGAACAGGGGTCGGCAACCTTTTTCTTGCAACCAAAATTTTTTTTCATTAAACAATGTTAACTTCTCAGCTATTATTGTGAAACGTGCTTATAATGCACCGCAGGTAAAAATTTCCGTGTATATTTGAAAGAAAATTCCAAAACCAATTAGACAGTTTTTGACAGCATATCATAAATTGCCAAACTGCTGATATAATTGCTAAAATTTTAATGGATTTTATTATGATAGAGACCGATTTAAAGACAGGATATGATCAAACTTTCGAACATTTATAACATTTCATTAACACTATCATTTTCATCCGTTCACCATCCACTGCTGGACCAATCTTGAGCAATCTGCATCCACTTGACTCCACACATTCTTCTCAATTCATCAGCACATCGTCCACTCGGTCTACCTTGCTTTCTTTCACATCCTCTCGGATACCATTCCAGCATTTCTCGCCTCCATCTTCTCGCTATGTGTCCACTTCAACTTTTTCCCACGTTCTGTTATATCTGCCAATTTGGTCATACTTCTTACCCATGTATTTATTCCTCTTACGATCTGTTCTTGTTATACCGAGCATACATCTTTCCACGCTTCTCTGTGTGCACTGGATCTTGTGTAACATTCTTGAATTTAGCATCCACGTTTCACATCCATACGTCATAAATGGCATTATGCATTAGTCGTATGCCTTCTTTTTTAAACATAGCGAAATGTTGGATTTAAAAACTATGTTCCTTTTTCCAAAATCACTCCATCCTAGTTTTATTTCTTCTTCTTTACATCCAGTCATATTCACCAATTGTCCTAGGTATAGATAACTATCAACTATCTCTACAATATGATTATCTACTGTGACTACGCTTTGTGTGCAAAATTCATTGGGGATCAAAATTGTATGGAGATACATATCTGACACTTTGGTCATAAACTTGTGCACTAATTGAATATATTTTACTTTATTTGCCGAACTTATATGAAACTCACTTGAAATTATCAAATGGATCACTTGGTTACCCGCGGGTTATAGGTTGCCGACGCCTGGTTTAGAACAATTTCTGAGATAAGAAAACACCGCATGCTTATAGGTCGCGCAGCCAGAGTTGAGACGAACCACACACACACACACACACATAAGCATTTTTAGTATACAAGCTGATGCAATTTTTTTTTTAATATTTAATTTTAACTTTACCCTTAATAATACCACACAGTAACTCTATAGGGTTTAGTTCCGGGTAGTAGGGTGGTAGGCGTAGTACACTATGTCCGTGATCTTCCAGGATTTGTCAAGTACCTACAAATTTTTGTTAATCTATATGTACATATATAAATGAATGTCTGTTTGTCTGTCTGTCTGTTTGTCTCTTATAGGCTCCTAAACCACTTAACCGATCGCGATGAAACTTTCAGGACTTATTGTGATCATGCCGGGGATGGTTCCTGTGAAAAAAAATCGGGAAAAAACGGGAACGGGTCTGCTCACGCGTCAGAAAACGTACTAGGAACGGGAACGGGAACGGGATCTGGAACGGAAACGGGATCGGGAACGGGCCTGCTCACGCGTCAGAAAATGTACTAGGAAAGGGAACGGGATCGGGCATTGCAACGCATGCCGGGTCAGCTAGTGCCATATAAAATGTGTTTTTTTGTTTTTTCTCTGGATACGGTATATTCTAACTAAATTATTAAACTAACTACTCTAGCTAAACCAACAAACGATATAAAAATCGAAGACTGAATGATTGGACTGAAGGAACATGCTGTATTTCACAAAACAAAAATATACAAAGCAATAGCGTCTCTGTTACACTCGTGACGTGTACGCGCGCGACAGAGATAGAGCGTTTTTATTGTTGCATTTAGTGTGGTTCGCCTCAACTCTGGCTGCACGACCTGTAACAGGTTAACTTTAAAACACGTTCAGTGCACCAGCGAACCAGTGCAGTGGTTCGATGCTATTGATTTGATAGTTTAATCGCATTCTGTTGAGTATGATCGTGTCTTTACGATTGACATTCGCTATACATCGGTAATAACAAGCGACGTGTGAAAATCTGCGAAAACCAGGTCAAGTGTTCGTGCGGTGACCCTTCGAACGATCGCTTTTCACCTGTTTTCCCCAGACAACCGTACATTTTATACGAATATAAACGATAAGTTTTGACAGTGGGTGGTTTTTACCACCCCAAAACCCACCCTGCGAGATGACGAGGGGTGACAGCCCTTCGCACGGTTAATTAACTCAGACCGCAACCACTTATATTGTTCGACGACAAATCTAAAATAATACTCACCGACTCGACTGTCACGCGAAAACTCTCCAATCTCTTCAATCCAGATGTGTTCAAATATTCGTAAACAAAAAAAAAAAAAGAAACAATACACACAATTGTACGTACGTGTCGATACAATGGAACCTTTCACCTCTCTGTGAATACGTGCACTTGTATTTACTGAACGTTTCGTCATCTCTAGTGTACATATGTATGTATGTAAAAGGGGAAACGGTGTCATTCCCAGAAACGTAACTGGCGCTCAGTACAAATATTTATCGACTAAAAATACAAATCTGACCGTCTGCACTCGAGTGTGTGCATTTAAATGATTTACTCAAAGTAAATATCGTAAGCTTGACCTTCTGGGGTATTTAATATGCACTAACTGTATTGCTCGGACGTATGTACGTACGTACATACGTAAATAGTTATACATAGTAGGCAAAAAATTCGGTTTCGTTTGCAACGTTCATTTATTTATTTATTTATTTATTTACTAGCTGACCCGGCATGCGTTGCAATGCCCGATTCCGTTCCCGTTCCCGTTCCTAGTACGTTATCTGACGCGTGAGCAGGCCCGTTCCCGTTCCCGTTCCTGTTTTTCCCGATTTTTTTTTCACAGGAACCATTCCCGGCATGATCACAATAAGTCCTGAAAGTTTCATTGCGATCGGTTGAGTGGTTTAGGAGCCTATAAGAGGCAAACAAACAGACAGACAGACAGACATTCATTTATATATATATATACTAGCTGACCCGGCATGCTATGCAATGCCCGATCCCGTTCCCGTTTCCGTTCCTAGTACGTTTTCTGATGCGTGAGCAGGCCCGTTCCCGATCCTGTTCCCGTTCCCGATCCCGGTCCCGATCCGCTCCGTTCCTAGCATGTTATCTGGCGCGTGAGCAGTCCCGTTCCTGTTCCTGTTCCTGATCCTGTTCCCGATCCTGTTCCCGTTCCCGATCCCGTTCCCGTTCCTAGTACGATATCGCTCGCGTGAGCAGTCCCGTTCCCGTTCCCGTTTCATCCTGATTTTTTTTCACAGGAACCATCCCCGGCATGATCACAATAAGTCCTGAAAGTTTCATCGCGATCGGTTGAGTGGTTTAGGAGCCTATAAGAGACAGACAAACAAACAAACAAACAAACAGACAGACATTGATTTTTATATGTACATATATATAGATAGATATAGATAAACTTTATAAATGTACATACATATCATCTCTCCAATCTTCTATTCCTGTCTGTCTTGATCAATCTGCATCCACTTGACTCCACACATTCTTCACAATTCATCAGCCCGTCGTCCACTCGGTCTACCTTGCTTTTTTTCACATCCTCTCGGATACCATTCCAGTGTTTCTCGAGTCCATCTGCGTTTAGGAGCCTATAAGAGACAAACAGACAAACAGACAGACATTGATTTTTATATATGTACATATATAGATAATAATAGCTAATTAGCTAATTTAACTTACATCTATTACATATTTATAACAACTACATAAATCAATTACACATTATACACTATACTTATACATAACTACTATCTCTCACAGAGGTGTCTCCTCACACTTTTCAAGAATGCATCTATTGTCTTAGAAGACTTGACGCACTCCGGGAGGGCATTATATGTACATTAATACACCCCTGTGAAAAATACCACTAGCTGCCTTTGTTTTCTTTACTCTACCTACAATTAATTGGTTCTTATTTCTAGTAGAATAACTATGGATATCACTATTTCTAATGATATAATATTCTTAAAATAATTTGGCAATAACTTTCTGTCATTTAATCTTCTTTCTAATGATATGATAATTTTTCCCAATCAGATGATTATATTATTTCCAGAATTAGTGCTAGAAATGAGACTGTCTGGATAATTTGTATTGAATGTTATGCTGAATGTATGTAAACTGGCAATACTCAATTTGTTTTGAGTGGGCACACTTATTGCATTCAAGTACCCAATAAAACACGCAGGATCGTTGAAATTACCACTGTAAAGTTGTTCTGATTAGACGATTGCTCAGTGGTTAGACCCTATGGTCTCTTCAGCAAAATCGTCATTGGCAAGATCTAGATTTTCAACCCGTTTTACCAAGATTCCATTACTAAACTGGAAAAAAATAATTAGAACTTCCATGCGTACTCCACTTCCAGGTGTAGTCTTTCCTCTTCTTCTTCAAATTTCCATGATTATGTAGTTTAGGAGGACAGTCTCGGATCTGTGCTTTGTATTTAAGCTATTAAATAATTTATCAGATAGCCTTTGCTTGCTAAGTAAGATCCTTCTCCATTGTTCCCCTAGGTCTGTTAGAAATCCTGCATTGTTTTATTTGAATCTTTGTTATACTAATTATTATTCGCAAAACTACTTAATTCATAGATCCTGCTAGTCATTCAACGTAATTCCTGCACATATTGTGATCCTTTTCAATATTCCTTCTTCAGATTTTCTTTACACAAGTTCCAGACCTAACTCCTAAAGTTCTTTTCTTGCTATAATTTGTTCTTTGTTTGTAATGTATGTTACTTGATAAATATTATATACTGTTAGAATTTACCTATTTATCTGACTTAGATGGGAGACGGCTCCACAAAATTTGCAGTACCCAAAATTAGTCCATTTCTTCTCTTCCTTCCTCTCCTCTAGAAGGCAATGAAAAAACCACTGGAGAGTATCTTGCAAAATGTTCATTAACTAGTGAAGAAGCAACACTACATTCAGGAAAGTCAAACGGTGTGGATTTGTACAACAAAAGCATACACAACAATTCAATTTTGTTGTACGTACATACATACATACATATACATAGATTTGATTGAACTGTTGAATCATCGTGTAGAACTCTTCTTTAAAATTCTAAAAGTGATTTTGCATACACGCAATTGTACATATGTATGTATATAAAACGAGCATTTGCATACGTCCGGTCGTACGGGTGGTCATTTCGCTTATTCACAGAGTTAGTTCACTGCGATATTGAGATGATTTATGCAATAGATAACGCGTTAGAGCGGTTCAAATGAAATACGGCGTGCATTAACTTTAATTAAGCTCAGTTTGAAAGTAAAGTCAAAAAAAGCACACGGAAATGTAGGTTCACATTTTTTTTACAACCGAACGACTTTTACATCCTCGCTGATGCTTTCAAGTCGTCAATGTCGACTTCAATTACTGTTTTAACTACTCGCTAAGTCAGTGGTACAGTGAGTGGAATAGTAAAACACAGTCCGTTAAAAATTATATTTGTGATACACTCGTGTAAGTACGAAATAAATCAAAAGTGTATGAACAGGTGGGATATCTGCGTTAAAATGCTATATCAGCATCATCATTTTCAGCCGTTCACCATCCACTGCTGGATGAAGGCCTCTCCAATCGTCTTCCATTCCTGTCCGTCTTGAGCAAAATGCATCCAGTTGAATCGACACATTCCACGTCCATCTGCCATCCATTATTCTCGCTGTGTCCACTTCAACTTTTTTCACACCTTCTTCTATGTTTATCTGCCACTTTGGTCATACTTCTCACCCAGGTATTCATCTTATAATCTCTTCTTGTTATACCAAGCATACATCTTTCCATGGTTCTCTGTGTGCACTGGATCTTGCGTTACATTCCCAAGTATCACATCCATACGTCATAACTGGCACAATCCTCTTCCATTCCTGTCTGTTTTAAGCAATCTGCATCCAGTTGACTCGATATTCTTCTCAATTCATCGGCCCGTCGTCCATTCGGTGTACATTTCTTTCTTTCACATCCTCAGCAGTATTTCTGGCGTCCATCTACCATCCATTTTTCTCGCTGTGTCCACTTCAACTTTTTCACACGTTCTTCTATATCAGCCACTTTGGTCACGCTTCTTACCCATCTATTCCTCTTATGATCTCTTCTTGTTATACCAAGCATACATCTTTTTACCCTTCTCTGTGTGCACTGGATCTTGCGTTACATTCTTGAATTTAGCATCCAAGTTTCACATCCATACGTCATAACTTGTACAATCCTCTCCGATTCCTATCTGTCTTAAGCAATCTGCATCCAGTTGATTCGACATTCTTCTCAATTCATCGGCCCGTCGTCCACTCGGTGTACATTGCTTTCTTTCACATCCTCTCCAGTATTTCTCGCGTCCATCTGCCATCCATTCTTCTCGCTGTTTCCACTTCAACTTTTTTCACACGTTCTTCTATGTATGTATATCTGCCACTTTGGTCACGCTTCTTACCCAAGTGTTCCCCTTAAGATCTCTTTTTGGTATACCAAGCATACATATTTTCATCCTTCTCTGTATGCACTGGATCTTCCGTAACATTCTCGAATTTAGCATCCAAGTTTCACATCCATTATATATATAATAGCCGTACGTCATAACTGGCACAATCCTGTTCGATTCCTATGTGTCTTAAGCAATCTGCATCCAGTTGATTCGACATTCTTCTCAATTCATCGGCCCGTCGTCTACTTTGTCTACCTTGCTTTCTTTCACATCCTCTCCAGTATTTCTCGCGTCCATCTGCCTCCATTCTTCTCGCTATATGTTCACTTCAACTGTTTCACACGTTCTGCTATATCTGCCACTTTGGTCATGCTCTTACCCATGTATTCCTCTTGCGATCTCTTCTTGTTATACCAAGCATGCATCTTACCGTCCTTCTCTGTGTGCACTGGATCTTACGTAGCATTATTGAATTTAGCATCCACGTATCACATCCATACGTCATAACCGACAGTACGCATTGGTCGCATGCCTTCTTTTTTTTTAAGCATAGCGGAATGTTCATTCTTCCAAAATCACTCCATCCTAGTTTCATTCTTCGTTTTATTTCTTCTTCTTTACATCCGGTCATATTCACCAATTGTCCTAGGTATAAATAACTATCAACAATCTCTACAATATGATTATCTTTATACTAGTGCGTTTTATGCTTAGAACATTGACCACGTATTCAAATAACATTCGATACGATTTCGTCGCTCTCGAAATGACTAGGCATTTTATACAATGCGGGGTATCAACACTCTGCCTGTAACATACATATGAATTGATTTATCATCAACCGAACAGTGTAGTTAAACAGTAGACTGTAATATTTAAACATTATTTACATAACCGACATACTCAAATTGAATATGAACGAAACGCTGGTTTCATTCATGTTCCGTTCGCACAATGCAATAATAACAACTGTAACACATCGCGACTTTTCATCGTCGTTAACCCATTCACTGCCACAAGAAATGCAAATCATATTATTTACCTTACGTTAGTTCTGGCCGGTCGCTCGTATCGATACCTAAATATTTAAACGTTTCATTATTTCGCCTTTGTGTGGCGAGGCCTCGGCAAAGTATTCAACCTGGACTATGAATAATGCATACACGGGTTCGGTATTTACGTACGTACATAAGTATTGTACGTACTATACTTTCCGTCACCCCGAGACCCGGAATAATGAGGGATACTATACTATCGGGTGGCCCAATAGTCACTGAACGATATTTTTCATTGTAACAATTAAATTCTGCCATATAAATCAATGTATGAAATTGGGAACAATGAACAGTGAAATGTGTGTGAACAATGAAATTCCTTTGACCTTTCGCTTTCCTGTGTGAAAACATTTCAAGTGTTACTCAGTCGACTTTTTATTTGTAACTAGTGTAAGCCCGTTGAATATCAACGCCCGCTGAATTTTAAATTACGTAAAGCGCTTTTTTAATAGAGATCCCCACTAATTGATCGCACGGTTGTAAGTGACAAAAAACAATAATAGTTTGTTATCTATGTATTATAGCAATCCCGTAGTATCGATAGTATCAAATTTTTTTAAACTTTTTTATTTATATTATAATTATAATTTTGTAAAAATCAAAAAAAAAATTAATAGTTTTTATAGTGTATTATTATCATCTATGTATTATTAGCAGAGTCACGATCCCTTGTATAGGTAATGTTAAAAAAAAAAAAAAAAAAAAAAAAAAAAAAGGACTAAATTGACCAAGGGCGATAGCGTATAGCGTTAGCGTGATTACTCTCGAGCTTGCGGTCCTGGGTTCGATCCCCCACTCTTTCTTGTTTTTTTAATTATTTTTCTCAGCGAGCGTTATCAGCAGACAGACAGACATACGGATTTCGGCTATTATATATATAATGTTTCCGTTTCGAATCAAGTAAAAAAAGTTTCTTCGTCTTCATATGCTGCGTACACACCGACGAGCCGAACAGCGAAAGACTAAGGGCGAAGGCGAATTGTAATCGTGTGGGACTCTACACAATAACGTCTGATGATTTATGAACGTACACACACTAGCAACCCTTCGTCGTTCGCTGTTCGGTTCGTCGGTGTGTACGCAGCATTAAGGTGGCGTACTTGATATGAAGCCTTTTCAGGTAGAATCTGGAAACAAAACTTGCGAAGAACTTAATTATCATGCCTGAATGAACTTCAAGAGAAACGAAGAACTCCTTTTGAATTAATATGAAGTATAAATGCATTTCAGTCTAAATTAAATTTGTGGAAATTACCAAATTAAAGAATGTAACTTCAGCCATTTTCCAAATTTACATAGAAAACTATATTCATAAATATAAGGAAATTGAATCAGGTGAATATTCTAAATATCTCGTTGAACTTAAAAATAATTTCGAAATTCTGATTTTTGTAAAATTCATCCAATCGTTTCATTCATTTAAAATCCATTTGTTGATATTAATATTTCTGAAATATCGCAAAAGATTGCAAGTATGTATGTACATATATTGAATAAAAATGTCAGTATTTTAGAAATGGAAATAATTAATTTTCAATCTGACCTACAATTAATTAACAATTAACTGATTTTTGGACACTTAAGGATGAGAGAAAATTTCCACTTGTAAAGGAAACTTTTCAAATGATAAGCTCCTGCTTTGGATCAGATTAACAAATGAACATCTGAATAATTGTATCACTCATAAGTTTTATTTGTCCTGTATTGTATTTAATTTGTAGTAAAAAACAGTAGTAGTGTAATATTATTGTATTTTCTTTTACTTATTGTTGCTGATTTTTTCAAAAAAAAAAAGGTCATCGTCCTGTGTGGCTCGCCTAACATTTTTAAATTCCTAATTTGCTCGAGATAGACTAAAGGTTGGCCACCTCTGCACTAAGCTGTCGCCTAGCTTAAAAAGTTATAAATGCAAACATACAGATCAGTAAACTTGGAATACCACGGTTATACGACACTACCGGATAAATAAATACATATGTATGTATGTGCTGTTTTTCAACCGAATGTATGTATGTATGTTGTAATTTGTCATTACCTAGAAGGGGAGAGCTCTAAGCCCGTCAAATTTACTCTATTGCATATACATATGTATACGTGTAGAGTATTTTCAGCTGGAAGGTTTCATTTTCAGGATGGTGCCTTTGGATAATACCTTTCCAAAAATGTAACTTTATGCGCATCGTGTGTCTTCTTCTCAGTGTAGAAACACCTGAGCCTGGTTTCGAATTGACCCGGAGAGAAAGACAGGGCCACAGGGTAAGGGGGGATGGTGGGGTGAAGGGGAAGTGGGTTTATTTGTACTAACAAACTATGGACACCTGCCACCCAAAACGAAAATATTTAATATAAACCTAATTTAGAACCGAGACGGTAAACCCTTCCGTAATATACATATAACGCAAAAAAGTCCAACGTAAAGTTCCGAAGAAAAAAAAATAATAAACGCTATTTGCTTGAGAATATTTGATGGCTCTCTGTGTCCTCTTGGAAAATATTAAAGTGCGTAAGACACGTGCAACTATCTATTGTATGTATGTACGTATATTAAAAACGTCACAGTAGTCACAGTAGATAATCATATTGTAGAGATAGTGATAGTTATTTATACCTAGGACAATTGGTGAACGACCGGGTTTAAAGTAGGAGAAATACATAAAACAAGGATGGAGTTCTTTTGAAAGAATGAACATAGTTTTTAAATCCAACATTCCGCTATGATGAAAAAAGAAGGCGTACGACCAATGCGCACTGCCAGTTATGACGTATGGATGTAAAACTTGTATGCTCAATTCATGAATGTTACGTAAGATCCAGTGCACACAGAGAAGCATGGAAAGATGTATGCTTTGCATAACAAGTAGAGATCGCAAAAGAAATACATGGGTAAGAAGTATGACCAAAGTGGCAGATATAGCAGTAAGGGTGAAAACATTCCGCTATGATTAAAAAAGAAGGCGTTTTGTTATGGAACCGAAACTTGGACGCTAAATTCAAGAATGCTACGTAAGATCCAGTGCACACAGAGAAGCATGGAAAGATGTATGCTTGGTATAACAAGAAGAGATCGTAAAAGGAACACATGGCAACGTACTATCAGAAAAATACATTCGATTATTTCAATTGAAGCAAATTTAAGTCAAATGCGTATTTTATTTAAGCGCAGTAGTGTTTTTTAAACAGAAAGATTAATCCTCAGTAAAGAGCGACAAAATTCCTGCATCATATTATCTTTTTAAAACTACAAAGTAGGCATCATTTTCAGCCGTTCACTATCCACTGCTAGATGAAGGCCTCTCCAATCCTCTTCCATTCCTGTCTGTCTTGAGGAATCTGCATCCACTTGACTACACACATTCTTCTCAATTTATCAGCCCATCGTTCACTCGGTCTACTTTGCTTTCTTTCACATCCTCTCGGATACCGTGCCAGTATTTCTCGCGTCCATCTGCCATCCAATCTTCTCGCTATGTGTCAACTCCAATTTTTTCACACGTTCATATATATCTGTCATGCTTCTTACCCATGTATTCCTCTTACGATCTCTTCTCGTTATACCCAGCATACATCTTTCCATTCACTGCTGGATGAAGGCCTCTCCAATCGTCTTCCATTTCTGTCCGCCTTGAGCAAAATGCATCCATTTGTATCCACACATTCCACGTCCATCTGCCATCCATTATTCTCGCTGTGTCCACTTCAACTTTTTCACACGTTCTTCTATGTTTATCTGCCACTTTGGTCATACTTCTTACCCAGGTATTCATCTTATGATCTCTTGTTGTTATACCAAGCACACATCTTTCCATGCTTCTCTGTGTGCATTGGATCTTACGTATCATTCTTGAATTTAGCTTCCAAGTTTTACATTCATTCGTCATAACTGGCAGTACGCATTGGTCGTATGCCTTATTTTTTAAGCATAGCGGAATGTTCATTCTTCCAAAAGCACTCGTTTTATTTCTTCTTCTCAGATATGTATATAATTAAAACAATTTAAGTAGTTTCATGCATAATATACCCGTGTTGCTGTGTGTTACATTTATATTCCTATTGACCAATTAAACGATAGATTCAAGCAAATTTGAGTCATATGTAGATATGTAGTTTCTAGTTTCTAGTTTCTATAACTGAAAGCTTTGCTGATATGTCAGAATGGATTTTCATATAATGAAAATCATCCCCTAATCGTCCAAAAGTACCTCACAGCTTAATTTTCAGTACGAAGTTAATAAAATTGATCGATTCAGTCTTTGGGCTAGTTCGTGTTTTTTTTCGTACGCTCGAAATGTTTGCACGCAGATTTGAAGCGCACACTCGTCGATCGTCCGATCCTTCACCAGATATGTATTTCCCCATCGAAAGTATTGATATTGAAGACGCTACGGCAGTGAATGGGTAGGAGGAGGGTTTAGAAATCAAATATTGAATATCCGCTTTTGTGAAGTGTGTAGTGTGCATCAGCGACAAGATGTCTGCCGCTCGTTGAGAAACTGCACATATAGCATCGGCCATTAAATGCCGCCAGTCATTTGCATAATCGCTCACAGCCCCAACCCCTCCTACACAGTCTACCCTGTTCAAATAATGAAGTAAAACGTGGTAAAGTAAGGGAGAAAAGGGATGGTATGGGGGTAGGTAGGATCGATCGTCGATAACTGCTGGTGAAAATCCTCTAGTGAGCTTCATCCCCTTTCTCTATCGGTACCAGGTGCCTAAGTGGTCGATTCGACGCTTGCGAATTTTCCGGGGAAAATCTTCTCCCTCTCCGGAAAATGTAATATATGTCTTGACGGCTTGACCGTGTAATTTAGAGGACGTTACGGACACTGGACATTTTGAAAAGTTTGTCCGTGTATGGGAAAACTTTGTTGTACTTGACGTTGGTTGCATCACGCGAATTCGCCATTATTTCGCTGTGACTTGTAACCACACAAATAACTGTACAGGATTTGCAAAAGTTTTTTTTTTATTTTATGACTTGCTTATTTTAAATTCTTTGTTAATTAAAAAGTATATAAATGCTTTATAAACTGATCAAATGTATGTACATATATAAAGGTGCATGGAGTAAAAAGTCGTGTGTAAAAGAAAAACATTAATTTTTCCATAAAAAAATTCGGGTGTGGCCAACCCATGACTTTATCCATATATTTGAGGAATACAAAGAGTAACGAAATTAATTTTTTAAGTACGTAAGTTAATAAAACGCATGCATACCACCACACTAACCAACATACATACATACATATGTACATATCATAGAATCACTGTGTTGAGTGCGCGCGTATGTAAAATACGATCTTCGGCATATATTCAAAAGAAAAACTGCCACTTTCGGTCATCAGAAGTTGACTAAAATTACAGTATCTCTTACAGATAACGTGAAAACTATAGATATGAAATTTCGACGAAATCGCCGATGCAGTTTCGGAAATATTCTGCGGTAAACTTTTTACTTCCGGTTGACTAATTTTATTAATTTTTTTTTTAAATACAAATTTCTCTCAAAATTACAACATTACAATATTGTGACGATACCACATATTTAAAAGGCCGAAAAAAAAATAAAAACAAAAAAAATCGTTCAAGAGTAAACTGCCATTTCCGGTAGTCAGATGTTGACCAAAATCACAGTATGTCTTACGGCTAACGTGAAAACTATAGATATGAAATTTGGACAAAATTGCCGGAGCCGTTTCGGAAATATTCTGTGGTAAAAGAATTTTAGTATTTTCTACAAAGAAAAAACCCTACTTCCGGTTTACTGATGTTGACCAAATTCGTTATGGCTCTTACACCTTACTTGGAAATAATAGATATGAAATTTCAGCTTGATAGACTTGACAGTTTTGGAGAAAACACGCATACAGACACACACACACATAAGTACACAGACATACAGACATTTTTTAGAAATCATGAAAACGTGATCAGGGGATGATACCTGATACAAATCAGTCAAAATCTCGAGGTCGAATTTTCGCACGATCACAATACTTTATCCGATTAGGATAAAGTAAAAATGACAATAATACAATACATACATTATTTACACTGAGCAACAAAAAAAAAATCACGTTTTTGAGTTACCGGAGCGTGGACTCAAAAATTATTATTAATTCTGACCCACTGAATTCGAATACGATAATTAAATTTGTTGGTTAGCTTTTGTTTATGTGATATGAGCGTTTAAAAAAATTGAACATTTTTTAGACCATTGCGGTCTGTAACTCAAAAATTTAGTAATTTTGTGTTCAAAATGAGTTGCTGTTAATTGTGATATTTAAAGTTTTAAAATACTAGCAACTTTTAAACGACAAAAATATTTTTCTTCTTTCGGATTTAACAACACGGTGTTATTATGTCTTAGATTGGTTAGTTTTTATTTTTATTTTAATGCATTTACAAAGATTATAAACAAAAAATATCATATTCAGATTCAGTGGGTCAAACTTAGTAATGATTGACTAGTCTCCGCTCCGGTAGTTTTTTTATTATTGGACAGTGTTATCAATCAATTATCATATTATAAAATTGAACTTCTTTTAAATAAAATGATGATTAAAATTTGACTCTTTAATCAAAAATGCAATATCGACGGTGTGAAGGTTGGACGAATTTGAAAACATAAATTAAATAACAATTGAGAAGCTCTGAAAAAATATTAATTTCAAGGTCACACAATCAAAAGCTCATTTGGCACATAGAGCATGTCAAGTTTTAGTTTGTTCAAGTTTTTCGTCTTGAAAGTCGTAAGGTCAAAAATTTACAATCGAACAATAATTGTATGAACATACGATACATTTTTAAATGAAATAAAAATATACATATGTATGTATGTACATATGAGTCGCCTAGTTCCAAATCCCGATAAGTCCATAAAACTCACTTGTTCGCAAACGCGGTTTTTCTGCTACAGACTTATTTGCTTGATGGCGTTTCAAACTCATTTAAACTTAATTTTGTTGATAACAAAATATTGAGATTAGAAATATGGACTTATCGTTGTTTGTTTCTGAATATGGCTTTTATCATAGTGCAATTGTCAGTTTTTGGAACTAACACTGATTTTCAATATTTTTTTACGGCGCACTTGGCGGTATTTGGAATAATTCAAGTATAAGGCATCGTTTGAAAACATTCTTAGACCAGGAAAATATTTTATCCTTGTTTTTTTATGTATTGTGGACTTATCGGGATTTGGAACTAGGCGACTCATACATAATACTTTTGTATTATTTTTTTTACCTGAAAGTATGTTTAAGCTCTTAGTTGCTATGTTTAATAATAAAATGATTTAAATGCGTCTCGGAAATTTCATTTAAAAAATAAAATCAAAATTGTAAATATTTTATTCGCAGATATTACGACGCGATCGTCGCCCTCACCTAATGACAATATTCGGCGGTTTATACCGCAGGATCATAAAGTCGTGGGTGGATTTGCAAGGGGGAGAGGATACGAGGGGAAGGATAATAGGAGCAGGGGAAAGGGGGCGACCCCCCCTAGGGCTCGTTATAACGGATTTTCCCGTTTCCGTTACGCAACGCGGTGACAGGCCACGTGAAATATGAAGCGTTATTAAATCCTCTCATTGCAGATCCGGGCAAAGAGTCCACGTATTACATTCACACAACGAATATCTCAAATATCCCACACATATGTATGTATGTATGTACATTAGTATTTGCAAAATTAACCGTTTCGGTGGCATTAACGGTTCGGTTGCGAAATAATAATGACGTTAACCCGTCACGTCAAGCGTCGCGAATTAAAATCACGCGTCAAAACATCAACAGTTGACATTTTCCCATTAACCCGTGGAAAACCGTTTTCGCGAAAATACAAATTCCCTTCTCCCTCCAATCCTTCCCACAAATACTATATTCGCTTAGAATCGACCCTTTGGCAAAACTGCTAACCCTGCGAAAATAGCGGATACGCATTGTCAATCACTTTATTTTGGTTTATGATCTCGTTTACTTTGCGCAAAAGTGACAGTTTTCGAGATTCGAAATATAATAATAATGTATGACAGGTTTGTATATTTGTATTTTTTAAATAAAATTACCAAACAAGGTATATTTAATATGTTGTGGATTAAAAGTTTTTTAATTTTTCATGGGTTGATTCAAACTCGTCTCAATATTCAGATGGGTTTTTCTCCATCTGTACCGATGAATGGATCATCATCATCATCCACAGCTGGATAAAGGTCTCTCCAATCCTCTTCCATTCCTGTCTGTCTAGAGCAATCTGCATCCACTTGACTCAACACATTCTTGTCAATTCATCAGCCCATCGTCCACTCGGTCCACTTTGCTTTCTTTCACGTCCTCTCGGATACCATTCCACTTTATTTTTTTCACACGTTCTGCCATATTTGCCACTTTGGTCATACTTCTTACCTATGTATTCCTCTTGCGATCTCTTCTTGTTATACCGAGCATACATCTTTCCATGCTTCTCTGTGTGCGCTGGATCTAACGTAGCATTCTTGAATTTAGCGTCCAAGTTTCACATCCTTAAGTCATAACTGGCTGTACGCATTGGAAGTACATATGTATGTTCCTTTTTCCAAAACCACTCCATCCCAGTTTTATTTCATCTTCTTTACATCCAGTCATATTCACCAATTGTCCTAGGTATAAATAACTATCAACTATCTCTACAATATGATTATCTACTGTGACTACGCTTTGCGTGCAAAATTCACTAAACATAATTTTAGTTTTATTAAAATTAATTTTTAAGCCTACTTTCATACTTGCGTTGTTTAATTCTGTTAATTTATTTTGTATATAAGCAAGAAAATACATCTCAGAGAAATTTGATAGTGTATTCTGGCCATTAGAATGCACGTATTGTAAAACGTAATAAATGTTTGTTTAGTATGGGTACACTTAAATATCAATACTTTATGTGAAATAATTCCGCAATATGATACAAAAAAGCACAAATAGTTATTTGAATACTGGACATGATAATACATACATACATTAAGTGTTGACAGTAAAGAGTGCCGTAACTAAATATACAACAAATAGTATGTTAAATTTATTTTTAAATAATTTTATACAATAGACTATGGATTATGGAAAAAAATTCAAAAAAAGTGCGTTGAACGTTCTTGACGGACTGAAGGTTTATGTATGTTTTAGTACAACATATGTATGTATGTAGGTATATTTCTGGTATGTTTCCGATAGCCAAGATTTTATAAAAGTACTAGCTGACCCGGCATGCATTGCAATGCCCGATACCGTTCCGTTCCCGTTCCCGTTCCTGGTCCCGATCCCGTTCCCGTTCCTAGTACGTTATCTGACGCGTGAGCAGGCCCGTTCCTGTTCCCGTTTCCGTTTTTTCCCGATTCCAGATCCCGGTCCCGTTCCCGATCCTGATCCCTTTCCCGATCCCGTTCCCATTCCCGTTCCTTGTACGTTATCTGACGCGTGAGCAGACCCGTTCCCGATCCCGTTCCCGTTTTATCCCGATTTTTTTTCACAGGAACCATCCCCGGCATGATCACAATAAGTCCTGAAAGTTTCATCGCGATCGGTTGAGTGGTTTAGGAGCCTATAAGAGACAGACAAACAGACAGACAGACAGACATTGATTTTTATATATATAGATGTCAAATATCAAGTCCATCTCCTATTAAGTCTAAAATAAAATAAATGTAAAATATTATATACATATGTATATGTATATATGTATAAAGTAATTCCCCAATTATAATATTTGAATTAATAACAAACGGTGAATAAATTTTGCAACGTCGATTTTTCGCTACTTGGCATTTGGACGTTGGCCCTTTTGGAACTATGGCACATGGAACAGGTATAATTAGGCTTATATACACATATTTCAATGTCGAAATTCGAGCTCCTTCGAACTATGATTGTATAATTGATGACGCCCTCAGCAGTGCTAATGTTTGCATACGTACGCTTGCGCATCTGCTATTCAACAATATACAGTTATACACCCCCAACGGTATAGGGGTTGAATAAATGATGACGTAGCAATGTCAACAAGATCTAATTAGGCCTTTGAACTTTATCGGTCATCGACGAGATGCAATTTAAAACTCTTTTTAATTGACTCAAAGGCGCCTTAGCGAAAAATCCCAAGTTGAAATATATAATTGTATGAAATTCCCTTATAAAATGCGTTTTTCAAAAAAAACTTTCCAAGCACAAATTTTGGCATTATTTATCATGTTTTTTAAAAAAGCCACTAAATCATTAGAAATAAGACCGTATGAGCTTTAAAATGCTTTATATTCTATCACCGTACAATTAAGGCGCTCGCACACCTCTGCGGATTCGTATTCGCCTAGCGAAAAATCCCAAGTTGAAATACATAATTGTATGAAATTCCCTTATAAAATGCGATTTTTCTCAAAAATTTTCCAAGCACAAATTTTGGCATTATTTATCATGTTTTTTCAAAAAACCACTTAATCATTAGAAATAGGACCGTATGAGCTTTATATTGTATCACCGTACCATAAAGGAGCTCGCACACCTCTGCGGATTCGTATTCGCCTAGCGAAAAAAAAGCAATTTCGTACCGGAATCCGTGGCAAATTCGCCACACTATTTTTTCGACGATTCGCTCAATTTCGATATGACGTTTGTGGATAAGCTGATCGAAACGGCGAAGAAGTATCCCATCCTGTACGATCTGACTTGATGGGTTATGTCACAGTGACAGAAACCAGACGATTTTGTCAACAGTCAGCCGATCCTTGATGACACACCGCTATAAATTACATTCAACAATAAAAGTATTTCACTAACCATTCATATAAATATGCGGCCATGTCGGAATCGCGAGTGAAATACAAACGTTCCGAAAGCGAGGTGACAGATGGTATTTTGCATTTCGACCGTCGAGTGTCGAATGGCGCTGCAGTCGCGCCAAGTGTGCGCAGTACAAATCTCAGACTCGAGGTGTGCGAGCGCCTTAAAACGGGCAAACTATAAAAGTCGCCTGACAGTTGATGTGTTTTAGCACAGTAAGCGAAAGGTTACAGGAATTTCGCATTGAAATGAACTAAAGCCACTGTTCAATTGAGTTTTGACGTTGTAAAAAAAATGACGTCGAGTTTAATTCGTTCGCACAGTGCAAATTTACGATGCGTACGGAGAGTTGCAGGCCGGTAAACAAAGGGTGCACTCGTAGAATATTTAAATAACCCCATCTAGTCGGGGTGGGGTTAAGGGAGAGTTTTGTGTGGGTTGTGGGTGTGGAATAACCCTCTGTTGCCAACAAAATGCGGGTGAAACTCCCCTCAACCGAGTGGGTATAACAATTAAACCACTTCGGCGATATGCCTTTTATTGCAAATTTGACTAATTTTTGCTTTTGATTGAATCGTCGCAGAGACGCTATTAATCCGCTTAATGAGGGGGATGAGGGTTAAAAAACAAAGACGTTATTGTCCGCCATTCATTCAATGCAATTTATTTCTTTGGATGTAATTTAATTACTTTAACCCCCGTACTTTTGAAATACTGGTCGTTTGTATTGTATGTACGTTTCTTACGAAAGTATTTTTGTCAAAAAGTATATTTGAGTTGGAGCGATTTGTGATAATAGAAAATAATTATTTAGTATGATTAAATACCATAAAAATAGTACCTATGTGTGTATAAATGATGATTTGGCTGAATGAACTTGAATGGATTTATTGCCTAGTTTGCGTAAAGTTGAATTCAAAAAAGCTGACTAGGTATTCCCGGCAATCAATGGAATCAAAGAAGAAACTTTCAAAGTTAACCCGTTCAGCTCGGAATCGATTCTAAATTGACGAAAATTTGTGGCTGTAAAACGAAACAGATCGTTACAAATATTTTTATTTAATTTGTTTCTATTACATGATACTATTATATATGTAAATAAGTGTGTCTGTATGTCCGTCAGGAACTCTCGCCACGCTTCGTCTGTCTTTATTATTTTTTCATATTCAATTTATTTTGCATACTCTCATTTCAATCGTGGATTGTCATAGGGCAATAGACTAGTAGACTTGTATAAATATCTATGTATGTACATAGGTACATATATAAACAATATTTACGAACAATAGAAATATGTACAATTGTTAGTTAAAAAGTTAGCACTTTAAAAATCAATATCGCTATAATTATAAAGGTACTTACTTGTTTTGTAGGGTGACCATTTGTTTAAAGATTTAAATCAAAATAAAATTCAATATCGAGTCGGTAAATGGGACACAAACCAAAAAACTTTTATTTTATGTATATTTTTGCATAAAAAAGTAGGCATACGACCAATGCGTACTGCCAGTTATGACGTATGGATGTGAAACCTCCATGCTAAATTCAAAAATGTTACACAAGATTCAATGCACATACAGAAGCATGGAAAGATGTATGATCGCCATAACGAGAATAGATCGTAAGAGGAATACATGGGTAAGAAGTATGACCAAAGTGGCAGATATAGCGATACGTGTGAAAAATTTGAAGTGGACACATAGCGAGAAGAATGGATGACCGATGGATGCGAGAGGATGTGAAAGAAAGCAAGGTAGACCGAGTGGGAAGATGGGCTGATGAATTGAGATGAATGTCAACTAGATGCAGATTGCTTATGACAGACAGGAATGGAAGCGGATTGGAGAGGCTTGCGTACTGCCAGTTGCGTACTGCGTACTACATTCAACAATGCTACGCAAGATCCAGTGCACACATAGAAGCATGGAAAGATGTATGATCGGTATAACGAGAATAGATCGTAAGAGGAATACATGGGTAAGAAGTATGACCAAAGTGGCAGATATAGCAGAACGCGTGAAAAAGTTGAAGTGGACACATAGCGACAAAAATGGATGGCAAATGGACGCAAGAAATACTGGAATGTGAAAGAAAGCAAGGTAGACCGACTGGGAAGATGGGCTGATGAATTGAGAAGAATGTCAAGTCAACTAGATGCAGATTGCTTATGACAGACAGGAATGGAAGCGGATTGGAGAGGCTTGCGTACTGCCAGTTGCGTACTGCGTACTCCATTCAACAATGCTACGCAAGATCCAGTGCACACAGAGAAGCATTGAAAAATGTATGCTCTGTATAACGAGAAGAGATCGTAAGTGGAATACATGGGTAAGAAGTATGACCAAAGTGGCAGATATATATAGCAGAACGAGTGAAAAAGTTGAATTGGACACATAGCGAGAAGAATGGATGGCAGATGGACGCGAAAAATACTGGAATGAAGAGAAGTGATTAAAACATGAAATGTCTACGGTTAAATGAATTATTACAGAATTTCACACTTGGTAATTAATTAGTGAGAGTTAACTTTTCAGAATTAGTCAAATTTAAATTAACGGTTGTGGGAACTATAAAAATTATATTTCCCCTCAACGGGGGGGATACACGAGAATATACATACATATGTATGTACATATATGTATGTATGTATGTAGTCGCCACTTTCATTACACGACAATAAGACGTCTGGGTATTTTATTCATTAATCGTAAGGGGGACCCGACGTTAAATTACGAAAAGTGCTATCTGTCGTCGAATTGAACTTTGACACATGTCTTTATCGCAACGGCCACGACGATACAAATCATTTGATGTGGAACAATCTGACAATGGTCCAGTTGGATATGCGGGACAAATGAGCATCGTTCCATTATTAGATTCCATCTAGGACACAATTGAATGATATATAACGGGTACGACGTCGAATGGCTATCTAATGTCGTTTCATACTCGCTTAATACGCGTCGATATGTCGAAAAAAACATGTTTATTACATAATAATACGATATAACACAGGGTATCATTTTTTATGTTCACTGTGTAAAGTATACACAGTTTTTCAAACTGTGGGTCGCAAAATAAATAAAATGGGTCAAAACAAACGGAAAAGATCCAAAAGAAATTGGTTTCGTCAAACGTTGCAAATATTGAGAATGGAACGAGTCGTCTTTACATAGATTTTATGACATAATAAAATTTGTGAATTTGTCAACCGGAATGTTCAGTTCCTCTATCATTGGTTAACATTGTCAATGAAAATATTTTAACTGAATTAAAACTCGAAATATTGTCACGTCTCACTTCTCTATCCCAAAGCTTCAATAACTATTTTCCAGTGCAGAAATTTGAAACGACAAAAAAATTCAGTAATTGAGTTAAACTTTGATCCTATAGAGGAGGCTGAATTTTTGCACCTAGTTCATTTACACTGAAGAATTATTTTCAGCAATTAAATTTGTCATCATTTTGGATGTAAGGAAAATTTCCACTTTTAAGTAAAAAATCAATCATTATACTCATTTTCAGCCGTTCAAGCATCCACTGCTGGATGAAGGCCTCTGCAATCCTCCTCCATTCCTGTCTGTCTTGAGCAATCTGAGTTGACTCCACACATTCATCTCAATTCATCAGCCCATCTTCCACTCGGTCTACCTTGCTTTCTTTCACATCCTCTCAGATACCATTCCACTTCAATTTTTTCACGCGTTCTGCTATATCTGCCACTTTGGTTATACTTCTTACCCATGTTTTGATCTTGCGATCTCCTCTCATTATACAGAGCATACATCTTTCCATGCTTCTTGATACCAAACTCAATAATGATACCAAGATCTTGCGTATCATTATTGAATTTAGCATCCACATTTCACATCCATACGTCACACATTTCACATCCATTCCAGTATTTCTCGAGTCCAACTGCCATCCATTCTTCTCGTTAAGTGTCCACTACAACTTTTTCAAACGTTCTGCTCTATCTGCCACTTTGGTCATACTTCTTACCCGTGTATTCCTCTTGCGATCTCTTTTCACTATACAGAGCATACATCTTTCCATGCTTCTTGATACCAAATTTAATAATGATACCAAGATCTTGCGTATCATTATTTAATTTAGCATCCACATTTCACATCCATTCCAGTATTTCTCGAGTCCATCTGCCATTCATTCTTCTCGCTATGTGTCCGCTTCAACTTTATCACACGTTTCGCTATATCTGTCATGCTTCTTACCCATGTATTCCTCTTACGATCTCTTCTTGTTATACTGAGCATACATCTTTCCATGCTTCTCTGTGCGCACTGGATCTTACGTAGCATTTTTGAATTTAGCATCCAAGTTTCACATCCGTACCTCATAACTAACCACTGCATTTTATTAGTATGTCAACGAGTTATTTGTAGGCAATTAATCAAGTCGCGCAATTCGAGTTTGAATTAAATGGGGGGGCTGCTCTGGAGACGACTTTTCGCCCTCGTCTCGGCTCGTTTAGCCCCCGAAAGAGCGCCATTTGGATTTCGGCGATAATAAATCGTACGTCATATGATATTTCGCTAGGCCTTCGCGGAAAACATGAGTGATAATACCGTATGAATCGACGTCACAAATTTATCTGCTGCGCCATTATCGCGCACAGCGAATATTCCCTGTCGCTTTTCCGATGATGGATGTTAATTTTCCGCGAGAGGGGAAAACTTAACAGCGACTGACGTGAATGCTATCCATTGGTTTGTCCATTTGGATCCGTGTCTTTCGAAGCGTAAAACAAACACGAGTTGAAATAAAAAAAAAAAAATGGATAAAGTAAAAAGAACAACGTAGAGCGCAACGGAAATTCACTCGAGACGACAAACAATAACAGGGAATGCGCGAGACGACTTTGAAATTCAAATAAACATTTTATTGCTCGTTATAATACTATTTATTTTAGCGTTAAAAACGATATTGTGGACGTAGAAGACTTCTATACTGAGTACCAGTATTTAAAACAAAAAATGTACATATGAGTCGCCTAGTTCCAAATCCCGATAAGTCCACAATGTACAAAAAACGAGGATAAAATATTTTCTGGTTCTAAGAATGTTTTCAAACGATGCCTTATACTTGAATTATTCCAAATACCGCCAAGTGCGCCGTAAAAAAATATTGAAAATCAGTGTTAGTTCCGAAAACTGACAATTGCACTATGATAAAAGCTGATAAAAGCCATATTTAGAAACAAACAACGATAAGTCCATGTTTCTAATCTCAATATTTTGTTTAATATCAACAAAATTAAGTTTAAATGAGTTTAAACGCCATCAAGCAAATAAGTCTGTAGCAGAAAAACCGCGTTTGCGAACAAGTGAGTTTTATGGACTTATTGGGATTTGGAACTAGGCGACTCATATGTATATTTTGTATGAAAAACGATATCATTTTAAAGTTAATTTCTTCTCCTTACTAATGACATTGTGGTTTTTGCCAAAAAAAAATGATTATTAATGACAAAATTGGCGCTTTAAAACAGCACTGGTTGCTTTTTGCCTGTATGTATGTATGTGTAGTGTATATGGATGAAGGCCTCTCCAATCCTGTTCCATTCCTGTCTGTCTCGCTGTGTCCACTTCAACTTTTTTCACACGTTCTTCTATGTACATATATCTGCCAATTTGGTCATACTTCTTACCCAGGTATTCCTCTTATGATCTCTTCTTGTTATACCAAGCATACATCTTTTCATCCTTCTCTGTGTGCACTGGATCTTGCATTACATTCTTGAATTTAGTCTGCAAGTTTCACATCCATACGTCATAACTGGCACAATACTCTTCCATTCCTGTCTGTCTTAAGCAATCTGCATCCAGTTGACTGGACATTTTTCTCAATTCATCAGCCCATCGTCCACTTGGTCTACCTTGCTTTCTTTCACATCCTCTCGCATCCATTCATCTCGCTATGTGTCCACTCCAAATTTTTCACACGTACCGCTATATCTGCCACTTTGGTCATACTTCTTACCCATGTATACCCTCTACGATATCTTCTCATTATACAGAGCATAATCTTTCCATGCTTCTTGATACCAAATTCAATAATGATACCAAGATCTTGCGTATCATTATTGAATTTAGCATCCACATTTCACATCCATACGTCATAACTGGCTGTACGCATTGGTCCGTATTCCTTCTTTTTTAACCATAGCGTAATGTTGGATTTAAAAACAATGTTCATTCTTCAAAAAGCACCCCATCGT